>JBAPCB010000061.1:0-330000 GCA_039654105.1 Coreius guichenoti
GTCTTCAGGCCTGGACTCTTATTAAACATGTGAAGTTTGGGGCGTATCGGACATTGTATGCCTGACTTACAACAGCTTCCTGTGTCATGGCAAAACATCAGACTTTGTCAGGCCGCCACGGACACGCCCTCCAGCGAAAACTCAAGATCTTCACAATTTAACATCACCAAGGCCTTAAGATTAAACTGACCAAACATGATGTTGTTCTGGTTAAATCTCAATGAGGATACTCATCACAGTGTAAAACATGATCTTTCCTGTTGCCCACAGGTGGCGCTATGCCTGTAACTGAATATTGGCGTGTAGATGTCTTCAGGCCAGGACTCTAATCAAACATGTGAAGTTTGGGGCAGATCGGAAATTGTATGTCCAAGTTACAACAACTTCCTGTTTCATGGCGAAACATCGAAATTTGTCAGGCCGCCACGGACACGCCCTTCTGGGAAAACTCAAGATCTTCACAATTTAACATCACAAAGGCCTTTAGATTAGACTGTGCAAATATAATGTTGATCTGATTAAATCTCTAGGAAGAGTTTGTTAAAGTACAGCGTCTGGAAATGGCAAAATTTGCAAGAATTTTGCAAAGAAAATTCAAAATATCTGACTTCCTATTGGTTTTCAGATTTCGTACCAGGAGACTTTTTTGTAGGTATTGGGCTGTTACATGTGTCTACCGAATTTCATACCTGTACGTGAAACGTAGCGGGAGGGGCACTTTGTTGAAATGTTGTAGGTGGCACTATCGAGCAATTTTACCATGCCTAATTCTGAAACTCATACAGTGGGGAGAACAAGTATTTGATACACTGCCGATTTTGCAAGTTTTCCTACTTACAAAGCATGTAGAGTTCTGTAATTTTTATCATAGGTACTCTTCAACTGTGAGAGACGGAATCTAAAACAAAAATCCAGAAAATCACATTGTATGATTTTTAAATAATTAATTTGCATTTTATTGCATGACATAAGTATTTGATCACCTACCAACCAGTAAGAATTCCAGCTCTCACAGACCTGTTAGTTTTTCTTAAAGAAGCCCTCCTGTTCTCCACTCATTACCTGTATTAACTGCACCTGTTTGAACTCGTTACCTGTATACAAGACACCTGTCCACACACGCAATCAAACAGACTCCAACCTCTCCACAATGGCCAAGACCAGAGAGCTGTGTAAGGACATCAGGGATAAAATTGTAGACCTGCACAAGGCTGGGATGGGCTACAGGACAATAGGCAAGCAGCTTGGTGAGAAGGCAACAACTGTTGGCGCAATTATGAGAAAATGGAAGAAGTTCAAGATGACGGTCAATCTCCCTCGGTCTAGGGCCAGGACTCTCCCCCATGTCTTCAGGCCAGGACTCTAATAAAACATGTGAAGTTTGGGGCAGATCGGACATTGTATGACCGAGTTACAACAACTTCCTGTTTTATGGTGAAACATCGAACTTTGTCAGGCCGCCACGGACACGCCCTCCAGGGAAAACTCAAGATCTTCACAATTTAACGTCGCAAACAATTTCATACCAGGAGATTTTTTTGTAGGTATTGAGCTGTTACATGCGTCTCCCGAATTTCATACCTGTACGTGAAACGTAGCGGGAGGGGCACTTTGTTGAATCTCGCTATCGAGCCATTTTGCCATGCCTAATTATGAAACCCATATCAGACGTAAATTTTCACCACTTTTTTTTTGTGCAAAGCTTCATGAGTTTTCAAGCATGTTTAGGCCATCAAAAATGCGATTCATTTGGGAGAAGAATAATGATAGGCTGAGCAATTCCAATAGGGTCCTCACACCATCGGTGCTCTGGCCCTAATAATAATAATAATAATAATAATAATAATAATAATAATAATAATAATAATAAACGGGGCAATTCCAATAGGGTCCTCACACCATTGGTGCTCGGGCCCTAATAATAATAATAAACGGAGCAATTCCAATAGGGTCCTCACACCATTGGTGCTCGGGCCCTAATAAATAATGTTTTAGGTTTTTCAGGAAGATAACAGTGGAATTAACACTGCTGTACACATTAAAGTGCCCCTATTATGCAAACCTACTCTGCTCTGATTGGTCAGATGGCCCAGTCTGTTGTGATTGGTCTACTCTGCTCTGATTGGTCAGATGGCTCAGTCTGTTGTGACTGGTCTACTCTGCTCTGATTGGTCAGATGGCCCAGTCTGTTGTGATTGGTCTACTCTGCTCTGATTGGTCAGATGGCCCAGTCTGTTGTGATTGGTCTACTCTGCTCTGATTGGTCAGATGGCACAGTATGTTGTGAATGGTCTACTCTGCTCTGATTGGTCAGATGGCCCAGTCTGTTGTGATTGGTCTACTCTGCTCTGATTGGTCAGATGGCTCAGTCTGTTGTGATTGGTCTACTCTGCTCTGATTGGTCAGATGGCCCAGTCTGTTGTGATTGGTCTACTCTGCTCTGATTGGTCAGATGGCACAGTCTGTTGTGATTGGTCTACTCTGCTCTGATTGGTCAGATGGCCCAGTCTGTTGTGATTGGTCTACCGCGTACAGCGCATATTTCGGAAACAAACGTCCATGACTATAACTGAACTCCAGCTCTGTCCGGAGGCTTCCTAAAGCTCAGTGATTGTACACACTGTAAAGACAGTAATGATGACGTTGATTTTACATAAATCCCAGCGAGAGTCCAAATCGACGATGAAACATTGGAAAAACTAGTCATTCAATCCTAACCTTGAGCAGGACGTTTCTCAGGGATGCTACTCACTTTGAGGTACATTATGAGATGTTTTAACTGTAATTCCTCACCATCAGCATTAACAAGTGTGCGTCCATCAACAATCCCGTGTGTGTGTGTCTAATGTATTGCGGTGCACATGTGGGAACTGTATCAATAACTGCATACGTTAGTCCAGCTGGTGTAAACATTAACGTTTGCAAAACAAATCTTGCTCCATCCTTTATCTTTACTCAAAGTAGTAAGAATGACTGACAATCAGCATTAATAGACTCAGTTTTATGTAATACTGCAGCCCAGAGCTGATTTACAGTAGTGTTTCAGTAAGACAGTAATAACGTGAGTTAGCCGGTTAGCCAGAGACCTACACAATATGAAACACAACGCGTGTGCAATAACTGGACGGGCAATATGCTAATATTTCGTCTTGTTGTCACAACCAAGCCTGCAGCACTCGTGTCAAAAACGAGGTGGCTGGTCCCAGTATAGCTCATAACCCCCGCCCCTCCGTGTATTCTAATGGACGCGAGACAAACTAAACAATCAAATTACACTTCATATAATTTTTTCCCAAAGATGGCTTCTGTCATTTTAGGCAGTTTTTAATCACGCTGATTTTATTTCAAGTGTTCGTTTTTTAAATAAGTTTGGTATTAGTTAGTTATTATTGCGGCTCTACTTCCTGTTCTCTACTGCACAGACTCGGACCCAAATCTGCACAAGATGTCAGCGCCATATTCGGACCTCCGGCGGCTTCACTTTTCTTCAGCGGAAGGTAGTGAAGACGCGTCGTCCATATTTTTTTACGGTCTATGGTCACAACGAAACGGCTTGCGATTCGTTTTAAAAGCGATTCGTTTAAAGCTGCAATCTGTAACTTTTTGCGCTCTAGCGGTTAATAAACAGAACTGCATGCGTCTTGCAGAAGAACATTGCAGCCGGAGCTACTTCTCTCTGTTTATGTCTATGGCGAGTCACGCAGGGACTGTGCTCCTCCGCAGCGGTTCCTACCAGAACGGTCTGAAATAGTCCCAATATAAACACTTATTATAAGTGTACCATAATGATTCAGGGTAAGACAAAAACATGGTTTGGAAAATGGATTCATGTTGTACACTCTCATTATATAATTTTTGTAAATCTTTAACACAAAAAAAGTTACGGACAGCAGCTTTAATTGACTCCGAGTCGACTCTTACTTTTGAGAGACAATAACTTCATATACGCGCTGCACTTTCAGATTTAAAACTTTGCAGGATGTTTTCATTCACTTAGAGCTATGTTACACTTCTTGAAAGGTAATTTTCAAAAATTCATAATTGTTGTTGTTTGACAGACAGCAGCCGGTTTACTGTATTGGGCTACTGTCACTTTAAGAGCTAATGCACGGATCCTACTGACACACATCCGATTTCTTTCCCAACTGTTTACGTTCACTTAAGACTTAACCGAATGTGTTTACGTGGATACACCAAAACAGCATTTCGACATGTTTGTGTGTTGCTATTTGAGTGTTTAGACGTGTATCTGAAGCCCACGGTATCCTTCACTTATGTGTGTTCAGCCCGTCTCGGAGCGCACAGGAGGCCGTCTAGGGAACAGCGTCTCTTTCACGGCTTAATGCACTTTTAATAACAGTTTAATATCAATCACGTCCTGCAGTTTAGCAACAGTAGACTGCATTTTACATCACTCTCTTATTCGGCTGATTTGGATGTTAAGTTTGGCTGAGGGAGGAACGAAAGCGCACCGCTGTGAAGGAGAGGAAAACACTAGTTTATTAATAAATCATTAAAATGTCTTGTTGCTATTTTTTCCGACACATTCACAATCATTACTTTTGCTGGAGCTTTGCCGCAAGATTTATGCGTGTGCTTGAGCGCGAAATATATTAAACGCTCATTATGGTTTAGTATTCTCCTCAGTATATATTTAATTAAATTAATATAAACGTGCGATTATTCGACTAATGGCTTAAATGAATGACTCCTAGTCGACTAGACAAATCTTTGGTCGGGACGGCCCTAATTAAAACTAACTCTGGTGCGATTGCTCTGTTAGTGCGGTTCATTAGAATAAGTGTGAGCGCTGCCATCTGAACCCTGGTGCGCACCAATGGACCAACAGCCCTGAAAGATGAGTCTCTGTTCACTTCCACACAATGAAAGCCAATGAAAAGGGGATTTTAAGACTGTTAAAGGATTAGTTCACTTCAAAACGAAAATGTCCTGATAATTTACTCACCCCCATCTCATCCAAGATGTTCATGTCTTTCTTTCTTCAGTCGAAAAGAAATTAAGTTTTTTGAGGAAAACATTCCAGGATTTTTCTTCACATAATGGACTTCAACGGCAACCAACGGTTGAAGGTCCAAATCAATGCAGTTTCAAAGGAAGGGCTTCAGTGGCTCTGCACGATCCCAGACGATCTAGCCAAACCATCGCGTCACGCAGGTGGAAGTACCGACCCAGTGTTAAAACAAACGTGCAAAGACTAAATCAAATGCCCTTTACAAGAATAAAGGTAAAACAACGATGTCGGACGATTTTAAAGTTGTAGGAGAACATGAGATGGAGTTTTTCGGTACTTCCACCTACATCACACGTGACCTTTCCAACGTGATGACATCATACGCCGTTGTTTTATATTCCTCCCGTCCTCGGGAGTATGTTCTCCTGAGTCGAACTTGGCAAGTCTGAACTACCAAGGACACAAGTCCGAATTTTGCATACTTGGTATTGAGAAACGGCCCCAGTCACACCGATCACCATCGCCTGAATACTAATCACCACCAGCTGTCACCAATCATCTCATCACCCCAGCACTAGTTATAAGGACTTGCCACACACACACACACACACACACACATGTTGGTGCAACTACATTATGAGGACATTCCATAGACGTAATGGTTTTTATACTGTACAAACTGTACATTCTATCCCCCTACACTACCCCTAAACCTACCCATCACAGAAAACATTCTGCATTTTTACATTTTTAATAAAACATTGTTTAGTATGTTTTTTAAGTCATTTTTATTACGAGGACACAGGAAATATCTTGTGTCTTCGTAAGTTGTACGTTGTAATACCAGTGTAATACCCATGTCATTATACAAATTTGTGTCCTCATAAATCACATAAACAAGCACACACACACACACACCTACCTACCTATGTACTTGCCTCCTTGATCCCATCCTCATCCTTGTCTCCAGTCTCCAGTTCCGCGTCATCCTCCAGTCTCCACGTGAGCATCCTACAAGAGAAAAGGAACATTGCGTAATATCTCTCAGTGACTGTTGAAAGTGTGTGTGTGTGTGTGTGTGTGTGTGTGTGTGTGGCTACTCACCATTCGTCATTCATCATCATCATCATCTTCACTGCTCTGCTGCTTATTTCACTCAGTTTCCTGTTTCCTCATTAAATATAAATGAAGTGTTTTGGATTTTGAATACTTACCAGTCTGTCCAGTGTGTGTTCCCTGACAATAATGTGTTAAACTTAGTTTTTGTTGAAGTTGAGTTCAAAATGTGTGTAATTTGACACTAATTGACGCTAAGTGGATAATTTCGCACACAACATACTTGATAAACACACTTGAATGTTTAAATTTGTTCCTTTAAAATAGTCTATAAATGTGTGTTCAAGTGTATTTAGTTTTGCAGGATTTGCTGCCTAAATCACATTGATATATTACTATATTTCATTATTTCAAATGTAGTTTGGAAGATTTCCATGTCCTTTTAAACCTGTAAGTACTATTTTTTTGTCTGTGGAACTCAAAAGAATATATTTTAAAGAATGTTGGTCACCAGTTTTGTTGATTATTGTATTTCATTGTTTGGACAAAAACACTGAGACGTTTGTCAAAATGTCGTCTTTTATGTTCCACAGTTTATGAATGAGCATGAGCGGGGACGTCGCTAAACCCTTTTTACTGAGGCTCAATAATAATTTTCTCAGCATCAAGTTGTGTGTGTTTTCTGTCAGATGTTTAGAATCAGAACTAGCGATGGCAGATTCAGAATCAGTCACTCGTTTGATCCAATCGCTCGAACGGGTTTTCAAACAGGTCTGAAACTGATTCAGTTTGATTCATTCGGGGAGCTCACTCTCAGCACTGACTCGTTTGCAGCGGTTTCTCACAGAAATATAACGGGATATTTTATAAGACAGAAAACAGAAAGAGCGCTGGATGAGGTGGATATTTACCTACAGTCCATTAAAGGAAACCAAACGTGTAAATGTCTTCTATCGTTTGTCAGAGGAAGCAGCTGTTTATTGCGCGCGCAGCTCGAGAATGACCCTGTGCTGCAGGTAAAGACGATTTCTATCCGTTTATCATAACCAGGATTTAAAAAGAGCAACAATATATGAGAAGACTTTGTGTTAGGGGGTCCCCAGTACTGATGAAAGACTAAATGATGACAGAATTGTAATTTTCGGTGAACTATCCCTTTAAGTGTCCAGTTATTGAGGTAACGCATGTTTAAGATCAACGTTGAGAGGATTAGAGATCCGCCATTTTGAGAGAAGCGAAGTGGAAACTTAATGCTGATTTTAAGACTGTTAAATCTGCGTTTGGACCACATTTGGATAAAAATAATATCATTACAACATAACATGGATTTTGTGAGTGCTCAATGATTGTTTCTGTTCAAAATTAATGTGTAATAAGACGTTAATTGACGCTCAGGGGATAATTGATTAATTTGACACCATTACACACGCACTCTTGAATTATTACATTTATGTATATTTCTATAATATGTTCATGTGTAATGACTTTATATCCTTAAGGAAACTCTTTGAAGATGTTGTATTTGTGTTTAATCCTAATGATTGATGAAGAGTGACTGTATTTATTTCATAATTAAAGGATACAGATTTATAATGTTGTTTGGCCTAAAACACAGGTCAGGTTGTTGTTTTTGGCAGGGATGGAGAAGATAATGTGTAAAATGATTGCGAGCCTCACGGATCTGGAGTCTGAACTAGTAAGGATTTCCCTTTTTTCCTCCTTTCTTTATTGATAAGAACTGAGTCTCTGGCCCAAAATTAATTCTCAATGTTACACAAGTTTTATAAGCGACTCCAGAAAAGGTTTGGCAGAAGTTGTGTTTTCCTCGTATGTCTGTCTACAGATGCAAAGCTACACGGTGTGTTTTCCTGCTCTGCTTGTGGATTTGATAGTAAAATCTCACACACTCTTTATGTTGTTTTCTCTTTGTAGTTCACCATATGGATCTTTGACCGCAAGAATTAGTTTGAGCCGTTCAGAAGAAGAAATAGTTTTTATTTTCTCATCATCTTCTTACTTCAGGTAAGTCTACATCTTCCTCATGTTTCCTCGTTCTCAACAAACTGTTTGAGTTTATTTATTTATTTTTGACTGATTGAGTTTTGTTGTGGCTGTTAATGACGATGACATCATTTCCTTGAGCATGTTGAGCTTTGAGGACTTTGACCGCCAGTCTGATGACATCACAGCAGGTGTATTGACCCTAGTCAGGAACCATATTTATTTTATTTAATATTTTATTTTTTGTGCATGTAAACAAGGGACACGCAGACCTGCAACCTGTACTCATCTTGAGCTCAAAGTGCTGGTACTGTCAGACAACAGAAGGAAACAGACGAGGAATGTGATAAACGGGTTTATGAAGTGAAGACTGAGGATGGATCAGTGATGGTGAGTATCTCAGCAGCAGACGAGTGAACACAACATCTTATCTGGTGATGAATAGATCTTTCTCTTGTAGGCAGATGATGAGCGGTCGGCGTGGGCAGGAGCGATGACACAGGCAGACGATCACTGATGACGGATGATCAGGTAAGATCTCAGGAGGTAAAGATAGAAGGGAGTCAATCGCTTGCCTTGTAGAGACGAGACCAGACACTGAAGTGAGGTGAGAGTGCTGATGATATACTGTGAGGTGTTACAGGTGTTACTATGGAAGCATGTGTGTAGCAGAATTCAAGGTAACGCTTTAGATTACAGCCCGGAAAGTACTGTGTAACTAAAGCGAATTTACAGCGTAACTTACGGTAATTATAGTGTAACTATAAAGTAAGTACGTGTAGTTATAAGGGAACAATATGTAATATTTGGGGAATAAAGGGGTAACTATCAGGAAAATTAACAAATGATTTACTGAATGTATTTTTTAATTAAGGGGTAATTATCCATGTAGTTACAGGGTAAGTGTTAATCTACGGGCTGTAAATTAAAGTGGTGCTTGTTCCCCTCTTGTTTTCAAATTGGAAAACAAACTATCAAAACGTACACGGACTGATATTAAACTGTTAATAAAAGTGCATTAAGCCGTGAAAGAGACGCTGTTCCCTAGACGGCCTCCTGTGCGCTCCGAGACGGGCTGAACACACATAAGTGAAGGATACCGTGGGCACAGCCGGTTCTGTATTAAGTGAATGTAAACACTGAGAAAGAGCGTGTGTGTAACAGTTTATTGGATCCGTGCAGCTCTTAAAGTGACAGTGGCCAACATTAATGACGGCTGTAGTCATTGTTAATCTAACAAGAAAAGATAAAACCACTCACTGCTCTTGAATGAATAAGCTGTAGTTTAAATAAGGATTAGTCTATATTTAATGTATACAGCAGTTATTTTACATCTGATTACTTTATTCAGTTTGTGTTGTAGCTGTTACTGATCTGAACACCACTGTTAGTTCATCTTCCTGAAAAACCTTAAGCACTGTTTATTTCAGTTGTGTTTTTCTTCTGATGTATTTTAGTTTCTTTGTTCTTGTTGTATTTCTGACTGTTTACTTGTCTTCTGCAACTGTTTTGAGGACTTTTTTGATTAATTAACCTAGCATTAGCTTTAGCTGAAGTATCGATAATCGATAGTGTGTAAGGAAATATCGTTTCAAAATCATGATTAAAATCTAAATCGCAATATTGATCAAAAAATTGTGATAGATTTGTCTATATCGCACAGCCCTAGTAGTGTGTATTGTATTATAATGTAACATTATTACTCTGGTTATTATAATATATACTAATTTTTTATTTTTTCAGTACAATAGTATATATTTTTGCAATATGATTGTAATAGTAAGATATTTCTTGATTACTTTAAAGGGCTAGTTCACCCAAAAATGAAAATTAGCCCATGATTTACTCACCCTCAAGTAGGGCTGGGTGATAAAACGTTCGATAATTTTTTTTTCTTCGTCGGAAGAAACAAGAGGTTGCGAAGCAAGTTTGGTTGCATTAACAAAGGCACTCACTCTCTGGTAACCTAGCAACGTAGGGAGTGACACGCTAACAGCCAATTATGTTTGGTTGCGCCATATCGTTGTCTCGTGTTGGATTCTTCAGTAACAGTCAGAACCGGCGTGGAGTGATAAGTGGAAAATGAGTGCCGCAGCGAGCGAGGAAATTGTTGATAAAACAGGAAAACAAGTCAGCTCGCCAGTATGGCAGTTTTTTGGATTTTATAAGTCTGACCGTAGTCAGACCAATGTCGTCTGCAAATTATGCAAGACCGTCGTCCCCACCAAGACTGGTAATACCACAGACTTGTTTTACCACCTTAAGCCTTGTTTATACTTTCGTCTGGCTCCGCAGCTCGAGCCTCCGCTGACTGTGCGCGCGCCTCGTCCGTTGTGCTATTCTTTGAAACGACATGGAGAGGTACTCTGCATCAGTGCCTTATGACAAAGCATTTCTAAACGGTACAAAGAAATAACGGAGGCACTGCACCTTAGTGTTAAGAGATAATTGTTACGTGTTTGTTGTGATTTTAGACTTATGTTTACATTTTAATTATTTGAGTGTTTTCCATGGTTGTGTTGACATTTCTGCCTTTATAACTGAGGGGATTATAATCAGAGGAAGGTTAAGTTTAAAATAAAAATGTTTAAATGTAATATATTTTTCTCCTGGTCCTTATTTTAAACAGGTCATAAAAAATATCAATAATTATCGATATCGACCGATATGAAACACTTATATCGTGATACAGTTTTCAGCCATATCGCCCAGCCCTACCCTCAAGTCATCCTAGGTGTGTATGACATTCTTCTTTCAGACGAATAAAAGAACGGAGTTATATTAAAAAATTCCTGGCTAATCCAGGCAGTGAATAATGGCAGTGAATTGTTGTCTCGTTTATGAAGTCCATAAAAATGCATCTATCCATCATAAAAGTGCATCTGTCCATCATAAAAGTGCATCTATCCATCATAAACGTGCATCCATCCATCATAAAAGTGTATCCGTCCATCATAAAAGTGCATCTGTCCATCATAAAAGCGCATCTATCAATCATAAAAGTGCATCTATCCATCATATAACTGCTCCACACGGCTCCGGGGGTTAATAAAGGCCTTCTGAAGCGAAGTGGTGCATTTGTGTAAGAAAAATATCCATATTTAAAACTTAATAGACTACTAATAATAACTAGCTTCCGGCGGTCAGCAAGTCGACTTGCACTAAAAGAGTAACCCCTGACGCGATGTACAGGAGCATCTCAAGCTTTGACGCCTCTCGTGGATAGGGCTGGGCAACAAACTCAAGCCCCTCTTCTCTTATATCGAAATCCTCTGACATTTCTCTTTAAAATTCTCGTTTTAGACTCTAATTCATGACCGGTGTTTTGTTTTGCTCTGTCCTCTGCGCTTCTGCGTTCGTCAATACGCATGCGTCAAGGGTTCAAGGGTTACTCTTTCGCCGTAAATCGATGCGTACGGCAATCCGCCGGAAGTTAGTTATTTTAGTCTATAAAGTTTTAAGTATGGATATTTATTTATATATATATATACACAGTGGGGAGAACAAGTATTTGATACACTGCCGATTTTGCAGGTTTGCCCACTTACAAAGCATGTAGAAGTCTGTAATTTTTATCATAGGTACTCTTCAACTGTGAGAGACGGAATCTAAAACAAAAATCCAGAAAATCACATTGTATGATTTTTAAGTAATTAATTTGCATTTTATTGCATGACATAAGTATTTGATACATCAGAAAAGCAGAACTTAATATTTGGTACAGAAACCTTTGTTTGCAATTACAGAGATCATACGTTTCCTGTAGTTCTTGACCAGGTTTGCACACACTGCAGCAGGGATTTTGGCCCACTCCTCCATACAGACCTTCTCCAGATCCTTCAGGTTTCGGGGCTGTCGCTGGGCAATACGGACTTTCAGCTCCCTCCAAAGATTTTCTATTGGGTTCAGGTCTGGAGACTGGCTAGGCCACTCCAGGACCTTGAGATGCTTCTTACGGAGCCACTCCTTAGTTGCCCTGGCTGTGTGTTTCGGGTCGTTGTCATGCTGGAAGACCCAGCCACGACCCATCTTCAATGCTCTTACTGAGGGAAGGAGGTTGTTGGCCAAGATCTCGCGATACATGGCCCCATCCATCCTCCCCTCAATACGGTGCAGTCGTCCTGTCCCCTTTGCAGAAAAGCATCCCCAAAGAATGATGTTTCCACCTCCATGCTTCACGGTTGGGATGGTGTTCTTGGGGTTGTACTCATACTTCTTCTTCCTCCAAACACGGCGAGTGGAGTTTAGACCAAAAAGCTCTATTTTTGTCTCCTCTATATATATATATATATATATATATATTTATATTTCTTTTTATTAAATTGAGCATTAATAGGTTGAGCAAATCCAATGTGTTTATATCTGAGAGCCTTTTATACACACACTTAACTGCAGACACTGAAATTACATACACTTTAAGTGTCCCTTATAAAGAATCACGATTGTCCCTTATTTTTGTCCCACTTTTTGTCCTTCGTTGTGTATGTTTGGATTATGTTGTGTTTTAAATAGTTCCCTCACAGTCATTCAGCTGATAGGGCCATCAGGGGAGGGTCTTTGTCTTTCTCAGGTGTGAAACACATCAATATTCATGATGATTCACGCCCTCCCCGCATAAGCCTTCCTGACACAAAACATGTCTTACAAATTTTAATGTTAATTATGTTCTTAGTTATTTTTTTAAATTTTCATTAAAGAAATATATAACAAAAAGGACCGATAAGAATACCGTTAAAGTACCGGATCGATAAGCATTATCGGTAAGAGTAGTATTACCGTTAAAATCTTAACCATACACATCCCTATATTAGTGTTTTGGATGAAACAATATTTTCATGCAAAATTAATGCTGCATAGATATAAACACATTTTGTAAATATGCTCATCTATTAAAGGTGGGATATTTTTTTCTATTGAAAAAGTGCATTTCTTTGTGATTTTAAAATACTTGAAGGAAACAGCTCACTTTCAGCAGTTATTGTCTATGGATCGTAACATTTCTTACAGATTTCTGTAAGATTGCGAGCCTCACGGATCTGGAGTCTGAACTAGTAAGGATTTCCCTTTTTTCCTCCTTTCTTTATTGATAAGAATTGAGTCTCTGGCCCAAAATTCATTCTCAATGTTACACAAGTTTTATAAGCGACGTTTGTGACGGGTACGGTTTGTCACTCTAAAATATGCAAAAACCTGAAGTGCGTCTCAATCCGCTCCCTAGCTCCCGAGCTGGTGAATCAGTATATCGTGTACACGAGTTCGGACACTGGTAAGGGCAGTAAAGGACGCTGGCTCACTACACTGACTGTATTCCCAGTGACGTGACAGCGTCCTCATTCAACATCATCATTACTGGTATTGATGAACAGCAGAGCTGATATCTTTCTGACATTACTTGTAATATTTAAAGTACATTATGATAAATACTTTGCTTGTTACATATACGTGCAACATTTCAGCCGTAAATAAAGGATAAATGTTAGCTTGATTGTGTTTATGACCGGTCTAAAGATGTATGTTTATCCTGAAATATAATAAAATCATGGTTTCTATTTAAAAACATCTATTGCGTGTCGTTACCGGTCGTTGTGTGTAATGAGTCGGCTCACGTGATTTAAGTTTTCCGCTTCAGGACCTCCGTTAAGGGAACATCATAGTGAGCATCGATGCACCCTGGTCTTTCAGATAAATGCATTAAAGGAACACTCCACTATTTTTGAAAATAGGCTCATTTTCCAACTCCCCTAGAGTTAAACAGTTGAGTTTTACTGTTTTGGAATCCATTCAGCCGATCTCCGGGTCTGGCGGTAGCACTTTTAGCATAGCTTAGCATAGATCATTGAATCTGATTAAACCGTTAGCATCTCGCTCAAAAATGACCAAAGAGTTTCGATATTTTTCCTATTTAAAACTCGACTCTTCTGTAGTGACATCATGTACTAAGACTGACGGAAAATGAAAAGTTGTGATTTTCTAGGCCGATATGGCTAGGAACTATACTCTCATTCCTGCGTAATAATCAGGGAACTTTGTGCCGTCCCATGGGTGCAGCGGCGCAGTGATATTACACAGCGCCTGAAAATAGGCTACCTTCCGTCAACATAACCAGCGTGACAACCTCCTTACACAGGGAGCGTGCTGGGGACTATTTTCAGACGCAGTTACATAAATACTGTGCATCCTTAAACTTGTGAAAAGCTTGTTAAAGCTTTATGAACCAAATACACATCTATATGCATAGGTAAATATACACTGTGTACATTTGACATTAATCACACTTACAAACTAACTATCATTTGAATTCAGGCGGAAAAATCACAATGGCATTAACAAGTTCACATAAGACGATTCTGAATATACATACTAAGTTTAAATTGCTTATGTCTACACAAACTACACTACACTTCCGCGCATCTGTTTAATCTTACATATGAACTCTCATATGATCTCTGTAAATAATCTTATTCAGCAGTAACAGCAATATACATTTTATAGGACAATATATAAGAGCTATAATCAAGAGGTCACGACCCTTCAGTGCTCTGCCACGGCCATAACACTTTAAAGATGAAGTTTATATCATATAATAATTATTAATACAAATAACTTAACTTTATATTTAAAGCTAAATTATGTTCGCTTATTAGGATCAACAGTTCATCTCATGACTGAGCAACCGTAATAATGCGTTACGGACGCCTCATATTAAATCATATGCATATGAATATTGCTGTGTTTCAGGCGTACCGTATGTCAGTGCATATCCAGTAATCACAACCATCTTTGTGCTTTGTTAGTTTTAATACCAATAAAGGCCTCAACTTTCAAATTCAGTTGATTTTACAACAAAATTCAAACAATAGATGTGTCTCTTTAATAAAGCGTGACAGTAGCGCCTCAGTGTAAACGCAGATCAAGCGCACGAGCCGATCTTCTCTTCCTCTTTTCCAGTTACAGAACGAAATATGAACATCAGAGTTTGCTTTATGATACAGTACAACTTACAGAAGAGCACTGAGTCTCATAGGACACTCGGGATATCACGCTTTTCCCTCTTGGTTAAAACATGAATATTCACCATAATCCCGCGATCAAGCTGTCAAAATAATAATGATAGTGCAATCGTTTTGACTCACGACTGTGCTCTGAACTGCATAAACTGGCTGAAAACCGTGCGATCATTTGAATTGATCATTTGTGAACACGAAAAATAAATTAAAATACGTCCATAACACATGTATATTTCCCTCATCTAAAATATTAAACACGTGTGTGGACTGATATTCTTCTAATGTCTTTATTAAAGGATTATGAATATATAAAACAACGGTTCAATATATTGGTATTAAATGCATTCTCTGAGAATTTATATTTCAAGTTTTGACTGCAAACGTCACGTCCATAACGCTGGAATTGCCCTACACACGTTTTATAAGCGACTCCAGAAAAGGTTTGGCAGAGGTTGTGTTTTCCTCGTATGTCTGTCTACAGATGCAAAGCTACACAGTGTGTTTTCCTGCTCTGCTTGTGGATTTGATAGTAAAATCTCACACACTCTTTATGTTGTTTTCTCTTTGTAGTTCACCATATGGATCTTTGACCGCAAGAATTAGTTTGAGCCGTTCAGAAGAAGAAATAGTTTTTATTTTCTCATCATCTTCTTACTTCAGGTAAGTCTAGATCTTCCTCATGTTTCCTCGTTCTCAACAAACTGTTTGAGTTTATTTATTTATTTTTGACTGATTGAGTTTTGCTGTGGCTGTTAATGATGATGACATCATTTCCTTGAGCATGTTGAGCTTTGAGGACTTTGACCGCCAGTCTGATGACATCACAGCAGGTGTATTGACCCTAGTCAGGAACCATATTTATTCATTTAACTTTATTATTTTATTTATGTATATTTGCATGAAAGCGAGTCTGTGAGGGATCTAGACAGAGACTATGGAATAAAGGCTGGTAAAGTGAATCTCTGTCTGTCACTGACCAACCCGTCTCTCCTCGTCTCTTCCAGGGCTTTGACCCTCCCCATCACAGAGGTCAGTAGGGGGCAGTCATGCTTCATTCTTTAACACACACACACTGTTAGTTGTAGGGGTGTAACGCTTCTCCACCCACGGTTCATCTCAAATCTGACAAAGCATACGCATCTATAATATGGTTTGTTGAATATAACAACACGTAAAACAGACAGAGTGACTGCTGCGCTGATCTAACCACTGACTACGGAGTCGTTTACTCAAGTTCGTTATTAGAGACGCGTGCACAAAACAGAGAGCAACGGCGTCGTGATGCTCATGCGGTGTGGCGCGCTCGTTTTTCCCAGGCGCGTCTATGCGCAGCGAGATGAAAACGCTTAGCAACGACAGACACCACGGGAGCGTTTAGTTTGTTCTGCAAACTAGGTGTGTGTGAGTAAGACGCCTTTAAACGTGGCAGGAACATCTGTTTGTGTATGCGTTTGTAGATTATATTGCAAACAAATCATATTTAACTGTAATGGGAGATCCATGTTGAAAACAGTTGATCATTTTTTTTCAGGATTCTTTGATGAATAGAAAGTAAAAAAAGCTTTTGTAACATTAAAATGTCTTTACTGTCTCTCTTGACACGTTTAATGCATTCTTGCAGAACAAAACTGTTAATTTCTTAAAAATGATTAATTAATAAAACTATTAATTTAAAACAAATTCTTACTGACCCCAAACTTTTGAACGGTAGTGTATAATGCTACAAAAGCTTCAGATGGTTTGTGTGTAACAATTGACATTTATTTCTATGACGTTAAAATTCTTTTTAAGATTAAATTGAGCATTAATAGGTTGAGCAAATCCAATGTGTTTATATCTGAGAGCCTTTTATACACACTCTTAACTGCAGACACTGAAATTACATACACTTTGAGTGTCCCTTATAAAGCGCCACGATTGTCCCTTATTTTTGTCCCACTTTTTGTCCTTTGTTGTGTATGTCTGCCAAACCACGCATAAACGTCATGTTCTCAAAACTACAAACTTACACACATGCTGCTCATATTATTGTGTCAGAGTTTGTGTAATCAGACTTTAGCCATGAAAATGTTACAAGTAACAGAAATAAGCTCAAATGTGTGTGAGCCGCACTCTCTGTTCAGTGCTCCATGTGTGAGTCGCGCTCTCTGTTCCGTGTGTGAGCCGCACTCTCTGTTCAGTGTTCCGCTCCGTGTGTGATCCGCACTCTCTGCTCAGTGTTCTGCTCCGTGTGTGAGCCGCACTCTCTGCTCAGTGTTCCGCTCTGTGTGTGCGTCGCACTCTCTGCTCAGTGTTCCGCTCTGTGTGTGCGTCGCACTCTCTGCTCAGTGTTCCATGTGTGAGTCGCGCTCTCTGTTCCGTGTGTGAGCCGCACTCTCTGCTCAGTGTTCCGCTCCGTGTGTGCGTCGCACTCTCTGCTCAGTGTTCCATGTGTGAGTCGCGCTCTCTGTTCCGTGTGTGAGCCGCACTCTCTGCTCAGTGTTCCGCTCCGTGTGTGAGCCGCACTCTCTGCTCAGTGCTCCATGTGTGAGTCGCGCTCTCTGTTCCGTGTGTGAGCCGCACTCTCTGCTCAGTGTTCCGCTCCGTGTGTGAGCCGCACTCTCTGCTCAGTGTTCCGCTCTGTGTGTGTCGCACTCTCTGCTCAGTGTTCCGCTCCGTGTGTGAGCCGCACTCTCTGTTCAGTGTTCCGCTCTGTGTGTGAGTCGCACTCTCTGCTCAGTTTTCCGCTCTGTGTATGCGTCGCACTCTCTGCTCAGTGTTCTGCTCTGTGTGTGTGAGCCGCACTCTCTGTTCAGTGTTCCGCTCTGTGTGTGAGTCACACTCTCTGCTCAGTGTTCCGCTCCGTGTGTGAGCCGCACTCTCTGTTCAGTTTTCCGCTCTGTGTGTGCGTCGCACTCTCTGCTCAGTGTTCCGCTCCGTGTGTGAGCCGCACTCTCTGCTCAGTGTTCCGCTCTGTGTGTGAGTCACACTCTCTGCTCAGTGTTCCGCTCCGTGTGTGAGCCGCACTCTCTGTTCAGTTTTCCGCTCTGTGTGTGCGTCGCACTCTCTGCTCAGTGTTCCGCTCCGTGTGTGAGCCGCACTCTCTGCTCAGTTTTCCGCTCTGTGTGTGCGTCGCACTCTCTGCTCAGTGTTCCGCTCCGTGTGTGAGCCGCACTCTCTGCTCAGTGTTCCGCTCCGTGTGTGAGCCGCACTCTCTGCTCAGTGTTCCGCTCTGCTCAGTGTTCCGCTCCGTGTGTGATCCGCACTCTCTGCTCAGTGTTCTGCTCTGTGTGTGAGCCGCACTCTCTGCTCAGTGTTCCGCTCTGTGTGTTAGCCGCACTCTCTGCTCAGTGTTCTGCTCCGTGTGTGAGCCGCACTCTCTGCTCAGTGTTCTGCTCTGTGTGTGAGCCGCACTCTCTGCTCAGTGTTCCGCTCTGTGTGAGTCGCACTCTCTGCTCAGTGTTCCGTTCCGTGTGAGAGCCGCACTCTCTGCTCAGTGTTCCGCTCCGTGTGTGCGTCGCACTCTCTGCTCAGTGTTCTGCTCTGTGTGTGTGTGTCGCACTCTCTGCTCAATGTTCTGCTCTGTGTGTGAGCCGCACTCTCTGCTCAGTGTTCCGTTCTGTGTGTGCGTCACAATCTCTGCTCAGTGTTCCGCTCCTTGTGTGCGTCGCACTCTCTGCTCAGTGTTCTGCTCTGTGTGTGAGCCGCACTCTCTGCTCAGTGTTCCGCTCTGTGTGTGAGCCGCATTCTCTGCTCAGTGTTCCACTCCGTGTGTGAGCCGCACTCTCTGTTCAGTGTTCCGCTCTGTGTGTGTGTCGCACTCTCTGCTCAGTGTTCCACTCCGTGTGTGAGCCGCACTCTCTGTTCAGTGTTCCGCTCCGTGTGTGCGTCGCACTCTCTGCTCAGTGTTCCGCTCTGTGTGTGAGCCGCACTCTCTGTTCAGTGTTCCGCTCTGTGTGTGAGCCGCACTCTCTGCTCAGTGTTCCGCTCTGTGTGTGAGCCGCACTCTCTGCTCAGTGTTCCGCTCTGTGTGTGAGCCGCACTCTCTGCTCAGTGTTCTGCTCTGTGTGTGCTTCGCACTCTCTGCTCAGTGTTCCGCTCTGTGTGTGAGCCGCACTCTCTGTTCAGTGTTCCGCTCCGTGTGTGCGTCGCATTCTCTGCTCAGTGTTCCACTCCGTGTGTGAGCCGCACTCTCTGTTCAGTGTTCCGCTCTGTGTGTGTGTCGCACTCTCTGCTCAGTGTTCCACTCCGTGTGTGAGCCGCACTCTCTGTTCAGTGTTCCGCTCCGTGTGTGCGTCGCACTCTCTGCTCAGTGTTCCGCTCTGTGTGTGAGCCGCACTCTCTGTTCAGTGTTCCGCTCTGTGTGTGAGCCGCACTCTCTGCTCAGTGTTCCGCTCTGTGTGTGAGCCGCACTCTCTGCTCAGTGTTCTGCTCTGTGTGTGAGCCGCACTCTCTGCTCAGTGTTCCGCTCTGTGTGTGAGCCGCACTCTCTGCTCAGTGTTCCGCTCTGTGTGCGTCGCACTCTCTGCTCAGTGTTCCGCTCTGTGTGAGTCGCACTCTCTGCTCAGTGTTCCGTTCCGTGTGAGAGCCGCACTCTCTGCTCAGTGTTCCGCTCCGTGTGTGAGTCGCACTCTCTGCTCAGTGTTCCGCTCTGTGTGAGTCGCACTCTCTGCTCAGTGTTCCGTTCCGTGTGAGAGCCGCACTCTCTGCTCAGTGTTCCGCTCCTTGTGTGCGTCGCACTCTCTGCTCAGTGTTCCGCTCCGTGTGTGAGCCGCACTCTCTGCTCAGTGTTCCGCTCTGTGTGAGTCGCACTCTCTGCTCAGTGTTCCGTTCCGTGTGAGAGCCGCACTCTCTGCTCAGTGTTCCGTTCTGTGTGTGCGTCACAATCTCTGCTCAGTGTTCCGCTCTGTGTGTGCTTCGCACTCTCTGCTCAGTGTTCCGCTCTGTGTGTGTGTCGCACTCTCTGCTCAGTTCCGCTCCGTGTGTGAGCCGCACTCTCTGTTCAGTGTTCCGCTCCGTGTGTGCGTCGCACTCTCTGCTCAGTGTTCCGCTCTGTGTGTGAGCCGCACTCTCTGCTCAGTGTTCCGTTCCGTGTGAGAGCCGCACTCTCTGCTCAGTGTTCTGCTCTGTGTGTGTGTGTCGCATTCTCTGCTCAGTGTTCCGCTCCGTGTGTGAGCCGCACTCTCTGCTCAGTGTTCCGCTCTGTGTGTGTGTGTCGCATTCTCTGCTCAGTGTTCCGCTCCGTGTGTGCGTCGCACTCTCTGCTCAGTGTTCCGCTCTGTGTGTGAGCCGCACTCTCTGCTCAGTGTTCCGTTCCGTGTGAGAGCCGCACTCTCTGCTCAGTGTTCTGCTCTGTGTGTGTGTGTCGCATTCTCTGCTCAGTGTTCCGCTCCGTGTGTGAGCCGCACTCTCTGCTCAGTGTTCTGCTCTGTGTGTGTGTGTCGCATTCTCTGCTCAGTGTTCCGCTCCGTGTGTGAGCCGCACTCTCTGCTCAGTGTTCTGCTCTGTGTGTGTGTGTCGCATTCTCTGCTCAGTGTTCCGCTCCGTGTGTGAGCCGCACTCTCTGCTCAGTGTTCTGCTCTGTGTGTGTGTGTCGCATTCTCTGCTCAGTGTTCCCCTCCGTGTGTGAGCCGCACTCTCTGTTCAGTGTTCCGCTCCGTGTGTGCGTCGCACTCTCTGCTCAGTGTTCCGCTCTGTGTGTGAGCCGCACTCTCTGCTCAGTGTTCCGTTCCGTGTGAGAGCCGCATTCTCTGCTCAGTGTTCCGCTCCGTGTGTGTCGCACTCTCTGCTCAGTGTTCCGTTCCGTGTGAGAGCCGCATTCTCTGCTCAGTGTTCCGCTCTGTGTGTGTCGCACTCTCTGCTCAGTGTTCCGTTCCGTGTGAGAGCCGCATTCTCTGCTCAGTGTTCCGCTCCGTGTGTGAGTCGCGATCTCTGTTCCGTGTGTGCGTCGCACTCTCTGCTCAGTGTTCCGCTCTGTGTGTGAGCCGCACTCTCTGCTCAGTTTTCCGCTCCGTGTGTGAGCCGCACTCTCTGCTCAGTGTTCCGCTCCGTGTGTGATCCGCACTCTCTGCTCACTGTTCTGCTCTGTGTGTGAGCCGCACTCTCTGCTCAGTGTTCCGCTCCGTGTGTGAGCCGCACTCTCTGCTCAGTGTTCCGCTCCGTGTGTGCGTCGCACTCTCTGCTCAGTGTTCCGCTCCGTGTGTGAGTCGCGTTCTCTGTTCCGTGTGTGAGCCGCACTCTCTGCTCAGTGTTCCGCTCCGTGTGTGAGCCGCACTCTCTGCTCAGTGTTCCGCTCTGTGTGAGCCGCACTCTCTGCTCAGTGTTCCGCTCCGTGTGTGCGTCGCACTCTCTGCTCAGTGTTCCGCTCCGTGTGTGAGTCGCGTTCTCTGTTCCGTGTGTGAGCCGCACTCTCTGCTCAGTGTTCCGCTCCGTGTGTGAGCCGCACTCTCTGCTCAGTGTTCCGCTCTGTGTGTGAGCCGCACTCTCTGCTCAGTGTTCTGCTCTGTGTGTGAGACGCACTCTCTGCTCAGTGTTCCGTTCCGTGTGAGAGCCGCACTCTCTGCTCAGTGTTCCGCTCCGTGTGTGCGTCGCACTCTCTGCTCAGTGTTCTGCTCTGTGTGTGTGTGTCGCACTCTCTGCTCAGTGTTCCGCTCTGTGTGTGCTTCGCACTCTCTGCTCAGTGTTCCGCTCTGTGTGTGTGTCGCACTCTCTGCTCAGTGTTCCGCTCCGTGTGTGAGCCGCACTCTCTGCTCAGTGTTCCGTTCTGTGTGTGCGTCACAATCTCTGCTCAGTGTTCCGCTCTGTGTGTGAGCCGCACTCTCTGCTCAGTGTTCCACTCCGTGTGTGAGCCGCACTCTCTGCTCAGTGTTCCGCTCTGTGTGTGAGCCGCACTCTCTGCTCAGTGTTCCGCTCTGTGTGTGAGCCGCACTCTCTGCTCAGTGTTCCGTTCTGTGTGTGCGTCACAATCTCTGCTCAGTGTTCCGCTCTGTGTGTGTGTCGCACTCTCTGCTCAGTGTTCCACTCCGTGTGTGAGCCGCACTCTCTGCTCAGTGTTCCGTTCTGTGTGTGCGTCACAATCTCTGCTCAGTGTTCCGCTCTGTGTGTGCTTCGCACTCTCTGCTCAGTGTTCTGCTCTGTGTGTGAGCCGCTCTCTCTGCTCAGTGTTCCGCTCTGTGTGTGAGCCGCACTCTCTGCTCAGTGTTCCGTTCCGTGTGAGAGCCGCACTCTCTGCTCAGTGTTCCGTTCTGTGTGTGCGTCACAATCTCTGCTCAGTGTTCCGCTCTGTGTGTGCTTCGCACTCTCTGCTCAGTGTTCTGCTCTGTGTGTGAGCCGCTCTCTCTGCTCAGTGTTCCGTTCCGTGTGAGAGCCGCACTCTCTGCTCAGTGTTCTGCTCTGTGTGTGAGCCGCACTCTCTGTTCAGTGTTCCGCTTCGTGTGTGAGCCGCACTCTCTGCTCAGTGTTCCGATCCGTGTGTGAGCCGCACTCTCTACTCAGTGTTCCGCTCCGTGTGTGAGCCGCACTCTCTGCTCAGTGTTCTGCTCTGTGTGTGTGTGTCGCACTCTCTGCTCAGTGTTCCGCTCCGTGTGTGAGCCGCACTCTCTGCTCAGTGTTCTGCTCCGTGTGTGAGCCGCACTCTCTGCTCAGTGTTCCGCTCCGTGTGTGAGCCGCACTCTCTGCTCAGTGTTCTGCTCTGTGTGTGTGTGTCGCACTCTCTGTTTAGTGTTCCGCTCTGTGTGTGGGCCGCACTCTCTGCTCAGTGTTCTGCTCCGTGTGTGAGCCGCACTCTCTGCTCAGTGTTCTGCTCCGTGTGTGCGTCGCACTCTCTGCTCAGTGTTCCGCTCCGTGTGTGCGTCGCACTCTCTGCTCAGTGTTCCGCTCCGTGTTTGCGTCGCACTCTCTGCTCAGTGTTCCGCTCCGTGTGTGCGTCGCACTCTCTGCTCAGTGTTCCGCTCCGTGTGTGAGTCGCGTTCTCTGTTCCGTGTGTGAGCCGCACTCTCTGCTCAGTGTTCCGCTCCGTGTGTGAGACGCACTCTCTGCTCAGTGTTCCGCTCCGTGTGTGAGCCGCACTCTCTGCTCAGTGTTCCGCTCCGTGTGTGCGTCGCACTCTCTGCTCAGTGTTCCGCTCCGTGTGTGAGTCGCGTTCTCTGTTCCGTGTGTGAGCCGCACTCTCTGCTCAGTGTTCCGCTCCGTGTGTGAGCCGCACTCTCTGCTCAGTGTTCCGCTCTGTGTGAGCCGCACTCTCTGCTCAGTGTTCCGCTCCGTGTGTGCGTCGCACTCTCTGCTCAGTGTTCCGCTCCGTGTGTGAGTCGCGTTCTCTGTTCCGTGTGTGAGCCGCACTCTCTGCTCAGTGTTCCGCTCCGTGTGTGAGCCGCACTCTCTGCTCAGTGTTCCGCTCTGTGTGTGAGCCGCACTCTCTGCTCAGTGTTCTGCTCTGTGTGTGAGACGCACTCTCTGC
Source organism: Coreius guichenoti (assembly GCA_039654105.1). Lineage (NCBI taxonomy): Eukaryota > Metazoa > Chordata > Actinopteri > Cypriniformes > Gobionidae > Coreius > Coreius guichenoti. Next base: position 23,471 of record JBAPCB010000061.1, read on the forward strand.
TCAGTGTTCCGTTCCGTGTGAGAGCCGCACTCTCTGCTCAGTGTTCCGCTCCGTGTGTGCGTCGCACTCTCTGCTCAGTGTTCTGCTCTGTGTGTGTGTGTCGCACTCTCTGCTCAGTGTTCCGTTCTGTGTGTGCGTCACAATCTCTGCTCAGTGTTCCGCTCTGTGTGTGCTTCGCACTCTCTGCTCAGTGTTCCGCTCTGTGTGTGAGCCGCACTCTCTGCTCAGTGTTCCGTTCTGTGTGTGCGTCACAATCTCTGCTCAGTGTTCCGCTCTGTGTGTGCTTCGCACTCTCTGCTCAGTGTTCCGCTCTGTGTGTGTGTCGCACTCTCTGCTCAGTGTTCCACTCCGTGTGTGAGCCGCACTCTCTGCTCAGTGTTCCGCTCCGTGTGTGAGCCGCACTCTCTGCTCAGTGTTCCACTCCGTGTGTGAGCCGCACTCTCTGCTCAGTGTTCCGCTCTGTGTGTGAGCCGCACTCTCTGCTCAGTGTTCCGCTCCGTGTGTGCGCCGCACTCTCTGCTCAGTGTTCCGTTCTGTGTGTGCGTCACAATCTCTGCTCAGTGTTCCGCTCTGTGTGTGAGCCGCACTCTCTGCTCAGTGTTCCGCTCTGTGTGTGAGCCGCACTCTCTGCTCAGTGTTCCGCTCTGTGTGTGAGTCACACTCTCTGCTCAGTGTTCCGCTCTGTGTGTGAGCCGCACTCTCTGCTCAGTGTTCCGCTCCGTGTGTGCGCCGCACTCTCTGCTCAGTGTTCCGTTCTGTGTGTGCGTCACAATCTCTGCTCAGTGTTCCGCTCTGTGTGTGAGCCGCACTCTCTGCTCAGTGTTCCGCTCTGTGTGTGAGCCGCACTCTCTGCTCAGTGTTCCGCTCTGTGTGTGAGTCACACTCTCTGCTCAGTGTTCCGCTCGGTGTGTGAGCCGCACTCTCTGCTCAGTGTTCTGCTCTGTGTGTGTGTGTCGCATTCTCTGCTCAGTGTTCCGCTCCGTGTGTGAGCCGCACTCTCTGCTCAGTGTTCCGCTCTGTGTGTGAGCCGCACTCTCTGTTCAGTGTTCCGCTTCGTGTGTGAGCCGCACTCTCTGCTCAGTGTTCCGATCCGTGTGTGAGCCGCACTCTCTACTCAGTGTTCCGCTCCGTGTGTGAGCCGCACTCTCTGCTCAGTGTTCTGCTCTGTGTGTGTGTGTCGCACTCTCTGCTCAGTGTTCCGCTCCGTGTGTGAGCCGCACTCTCTGCTCAGTGTTCTGCTCCGTGTGTGAGCCGCACTCTCTGCTCAGTGTTCCGCTCCGTGTGTGAGCCGCACTCTCTGCTCAGTGTTCTGCTCTGTGTGTGTGTGTCGCACTCTCTGTTTAGTGTTCCGCTCTGTGTGTGGGCCGCACTCTCTGCTCAGTGTTCTGCTCCGTGTGTGAGCCGCACTCTCTGCTCAGTGTTCTGCTCCGTGTGTGCGTCGCACTCTCTGCTCAGTGTTCCGCTCCGTGTTTGCGTCGCACTCTCTGCTCAGTGTTCCGCTCCGTGTTTGCGTCGCACTCTCTGCTCAGTGTTCCGCTCCGTGTGTGCGTCGCACTCTCTGCTCAGTGTTCCGCTCCGTGTGTGAGTCGCGTTCTCTGTTCCGTGTGTGAGCCGCACTCTCTGCTCAGTGTTCCGCTCCGTGTGTGAGCCGCACTCTCTGCTCAGTGTTCTGCTCTGTGTGTGAGACGCACTCTCTGCTCAGTGTTCCGCTCTGTGTGAGCCGCACTCTCTGCTCAGTGTTCCGCTCCGTGTGTGCGTCGCACTCTCTGCTCAGTGTTCCGCTCCGTGTGTGAGTCGCGTTCTCTGTTCCGTGTGTGAGCCGCACTCTCTGCTCAGTGTTCCGCTCCGTGTGTGCGTCGCACTCTCTGCTCAGTGTTCCGCTCTGTGTGTGAGCCGCACTCTCTGCTCAGTGTTCCACTCCGTGTGTGAGCCGAACTCTCTGTTCAGTGTTCTGCTCCGTGTGTGCGTCGCACTCTCTGCTCAGTGTTCCGCTCTGTGTGTGAGCCGCACTCTCTGCTCAGTGTTCCGCTCTGTGTGTGCTTCGCACTCTCTGCTCAGTGTTCCGCTCTGTGTGTGTGTCGCACTCTCTGCTCAGTGTTCCACTCCGTGTGTGAGCCGCACTCTCTGCTCAGTGTTCCGTTCTGTGTGTGCGTCACAGTCTCTGCTCAGTGTACCGCTCTGTGTGTGCTTCGCACTCTCTGCTCAGTGTTCCGCTCTGTGTGTGTCGCACTCTCTGCTCAGTGTTCCACTCCGTCTGTGAGCCGCACTCTCTGCTCAGTGTTCCGTTCCGTGTGAGAGCCGCACTCTCTGCTCAGTGTTCCGCTCTGTGTGTGAGCCGCACTCTCTGCTCAGTGTTCCGCTCCGTGTGTGAGCTGCACTCTCTGTTCAGTGTTCCGCACCGTGTGTGAGCCGCACTCTCTGCTCAGTGTTCCGCTCTGTGTGTGAGCCGCACTCTCTGCTCAGTGTTCCGCTCCGTGTGTGATCCGCACTCTCTGCTCAGTGTTCCGCTCCGTGTGTGCGTCGCACTCTCTGCTCAGTGTTCTGCTCTGTGTGTGAGCCGCACTCTCTGCTCAGTGTTCCGCTCCGTGTGTGAGCCGCACTCTCTGCTCAGTGTTCCGCTCCGTGTGTGAGTCGCGTTCTCTGTTCCGTGTGTGAGCCGCACTCTCTGCTCAGTGTTCCGCTCCGTGTGTGAGCCGCACTCTCTGCTCAGTGTTCCGCTCTGTGTGTGAGCCGCACTCTCTGCTCAGTGTTCCGCTCTGTGTGAGCCGCACTCTCTGTTCAGTGTTCTGCTCTGTGTGTGAGCCGCACTCTCTGCTCAGTGTTCCGCTTCGTGTGTGAGCCGCACTCTCTGCTCAGTGTTCCGCTCTGTGTGTGAGCCGCACTCTCTGCTCAGTGTTCCGCTCCGTGTGTGAGCCGCACTCTCTGCTCAGTGTTCCGCTCCGTGTGTGAGCCGCACTCTCTGCTCAGTGTTCCGCTCTGTGTGTGAGCCGCACTCTCTGCTCAGTGTTCTGCTCTGTGTGTGAGCCGCACTCTCTGCTCAGTGTTCTGCTCTGTGTGTGAGCCGCACTCTCTGCTCAGTGTTCCGCTCTGTGTGAGTCGCACTCTCTGCTCAGTGTTCCGCTCCGTGTGTGAGTCGCGTTCTCTGTTCCGTGTGTGAGCCGCACTCTCTGCTCAGTGTTCCGCTCCGTGTGTGAGCCGCACTCTCTGCTCAGTGTTCCGCTCTGTGTGAGCCGCACTCTCTGCTCAGTGTTCTGCTCTGTGTGTGAGCCGCACTCTCTGCTCAGTGTTCCGCTCCGTGTGTGAGCCGCACTCTCTGCTCAGTGTTCCGCTCCGTGTGTGAGCCGCACTCTCTGCTCAGTGTTCCGCTCCGTGTGTGAGCCGCACTCTCTGCTCAGTGTTCTGCTCTGTGTGTGAGCCGCACTCTCTGCTCAGTGTTCTGCTCTGTGTGTGAGCCGCACTCTCTGCTCAGTGTTCCGCTCCGTGTGTGAGCCGCACTCTCTGCTCAGTGTTCCGCTCCGTGTGTGAGCCGCACTCTCTGCTCAGTGTTCCGCTCTGTGTGTGAGCCGCACTCTCTGCTCAGTGTTCTGCTCTGTGTGTGAGCCGCACTCTCTGCTCAGTGTTCTGCTCTGTGTGAGCCGCACTCTCTGTTCAGTGTTCCGCTTCGTGTGTGAGCCGCACTCTCTGCTCAGTGTTCTGCTCTGTGTGTGAGCCGCACTCTCTGCTCAGTGTTCTGCTCTGTGTGTGAGCCGCACTCTCTGCTCAGTGTTCTGCTTCGTGTGTGAGCCGCACTCTCTGCTCAGTGTTCTGCTCTGTGTGTGAGCCGCACTCTCTGCTCAGTGTTCCGCTTCGTGTGTGAGCCGCACTCTCTGCTCAGTGTTCCGCTTCGTGTGTGAGCCGCACTCTCTGCTCAGTGTTCCGCTCCGTGTGTGAGCCGCACTCTCTGCTCAGTGTTCTGCTCTGTGTGTGAGCCGCACTCTCTGCTCAGTGTTCCGCTTCGTGTGTGAGCCGCACTCTCTGCTCAGTGTTCCGCTTCGTGTGTGAGCCGCACTCTCTGCTCAGTGTTCCGATCCGTGTGTGAGCCGCACTCTCTACTCAGTGTTCCGCTCCGTGTGTGAGCCGCACTCTCTGCTCAGTGTTCCGCTCCGTGTGTGAGCCGCACTCTCTGCTCAGTGTTCTGCTCTGTGTGTGTGTCGCACTCTCTGCTCAGTGTTCCGCTCCGTGTGTGAGCCGCACTCTCTGCTCAGTGTTCCGCTCTGTGTGTCCGTCGCACTCTCTGTTCAGTGTTCCGCTCTGTGTGTGGGCCGCACTCTCTGCTCATTGTTCCGCTCTGTGTGTGAGCCGCACTCTATCTGCTCAGTGTTCTGCTCCGTGTGTGCGTCGCACTCTCTGCTCAGTGTTCCGCTCCGTGTGTGCGTCGCACTCTCTGCTCAGTGTTCCGCTCCGTGTTTGCGTCGCACTCTCTGCTCAGTGTTCCGCTCCGTGTGTGAGCCGCACTCTCTGTTCAGGGTTCCGCTCCGTGTGTGAGCCGCACTCTCTGCTTAGTGTTCCGCTCCGTGTGTGAGCCGCACTCTCTGTTCAGGGTTCCGCTCCGTGTGTGAGCCGCACTCTCTGCTTAGTGTTCCGCTCCGTGTTTGCGTCGCACTCTCTGCTCAGTGTTCCGCTCCGTGTGTGAGCCGCACTCTCTGCTCAGTGTTCCGCTCCGTGTGTGAGCCGCACTCTCTGCTCAGTGTTCCGCTCCGTGTGTGAGCCGCACTCTCTGCTCAGTGTTCCGCTCCGTGTGTGAGCCGCACTCTCTGCTCAGTGTTCTGCTCCGTGTGTGAGCCGCACTCTCTGCTTAGTGTTCCGCTCCGTGTGTGCGTCGCACTCTCTGCTCAGTGTTCCGCTCCGTGTTTGCGTCGCACTCTCTGCTCAGTGTTCCGCTCCGTGTGTGAGCCGCACTCTCTGCTCAGTGTTTCGCTTTGTGTGTGTGCCGCACTCTCTGCTCAGTTTTCCGCTCTGTGTGTGAGCCGCACTCTCTGCTCGGTGTTCCGCTCTGTGTGTGATCCGCACTCTTTGCTCAGTGTTCCGTTCCGTGTGTGAGCCGCACTCTCTGCTCAGTGTTCCGCTCCGTGTGTGAGCCGCACTCTCTGCTCAGTGTTCCGCTCTGTGTGTGAGTCACACTCTCTGCTCAGTGTTCCGCTCTGTGTGTGAGCCGCACTCTCTGCTCAGTGTTCCGCTCTGTGTGTGAGCCGCACTCTTTGCTCAGTGTTCCGTTCCGTGTGTGAGCCGCACTCTCTGTTCAGTGTTCTGCTCTGTGTGTGCCGCACTCTCTGCTCAGTGTTCCGCTCCGTGTGTGAGCCGCACTCTCTGCTCAGTGTTCCGCTCCGTGTGTGCGTCGCACTCTCTACTCAGTGTTCCGCTCCGTGTGTGAGTCGCGTTCTCTGTTCCGTGTGTGAGCCGCACTGTCTGCTCAGTGTTCCGCTCCGTGTGTGAGCCGCACTCTCTGCTCAGTGTTCTGCTCTGTGTGTGAGCCGCACTCTCTGCTCAGTGTTCCGCTCTGTGTGAGTCGCACTCTCTGCTCAGTGTTCTGCTCTGTGTGTGAGTCGCACTCTCTGCTCAGTGTTCCGCTCTGTGTGAGTCGCACTCTCTGCTCAGTGTTCCGCTCTGTGTGAGTCGCACTCTCTGCTCAGTGTTCCGTTCCGTGTGAGAGCCGCACTCTCTGCTCAGTGTTCTGCTCTGTGTGTGAGCCGCACTCTCTGCTCAGTGTTCCGCTCCGTGTGTGAGCCGCACTCTCTGCTCAGTGTTCTGCTCTGTGTGTGAGTCGCACTCTCTGCTCAGTGTTCCGCTCCGTGTGTGAGCCGCACTCTCTGCTCAGTGTTCTGCTCTGTGTGTGAGCCGCACTCTCTGCTCAGTGTTCCGCTCCGTGTGTGAGCCGCACTCTCTGCTCAGTGTTCTGCTCTGTGTGTGAGCCGCACTCTCTGCTCAGTGTTCCGCTCCGTGTGTGCGTCGCACTCTCTGCTCAGTGTTCTGCTCTGTGTGTGTGTGTCACACTCTCTGCTCAGTGTTCCGCTCCTTGTGTGCGTCGCACTCTCTGCTCAGTGTTCCGCTCTGTGTGTGAGCCGCACTCTCTGCTCAGTGTTCCGTTCTGTGTGTGCGTCACAATCTCTGCTCAGTGTTCCGCTCTGTGTGTGCTTCGCACTCTCTGCTCAGTGTTCCGCTCTGTGTGTGTGTCGCACTCTCTGCTCAGTGTTCCACTCCGTGTGTGAGCCGCACTCTCTGTTCAGTGTTCCGCTCCGTGTGTGCGTCGCACTCTCTGCTCAGTGTTCCACTCCGTGTGTGAGCCGCACTCTCTGTTCAGTGTTCCGCTCTGTGTGTGAGCCGCACTCTCTGCTCAGTGTTCCGCTCTGTGTGTGAGCCGCACTCTCTGCTCAGTGTTCTGCTCTGTGTGTGAGCCGCACTCTCTGCTCAGTGTTCCGCTCTGTGTGAGCCGCACTCTCTGCTCAGTGTTCCGCTCTGTGTGAGTCGCACTCTCTGCTCAGTGTTCCGCTCTGTGTGTGTGTCGCACTCTCTGCTCAGTGTTCCACTCCGTGTGTGAGCCGCACTCTCTGTTCAGTGTTCCGCTCCGTGTGTGCGTCGCACTCTCTGCTCAGTGTTCCGCTCTGTGTGTGAGCCGCACTCTCTGCTCAGTGTTCTGCTCTGTGTGTGAGCCGCACTCTCTGCTCAGTGTTCTGCTCTGTGTGTGAGCCGCACTCTCTGCTCAGTGTTCCGTTCCGTGTGAGAGCCGCACTCTCTGCTCAGTGTTCCGCTCCGTGTGTGAGCCGCACTCTCTGCTCAGTGTTCCGCTCTGTGTGAGTCGCACTCTCTGCTCAGTGTTCCGTTCCGTGTGAGAGCCGCACTCTCTGCTCAGTGTTCCGCTCCTTGTGTGCGTCGCACTCTCTGCTCAGTGTTCCGCTCCGTGTGTGAGCCGCACTCTCTGCTCAGTGTTCCGCTCTGTGTGAGTCGCACTCTCTGCTCAGTGTTCCGTTCCGTGTGAGAGCCGCACTCTCTGCTCAGTGTTCCGCTCCGTGTGTGAGCCGCACTCTCTGCTCAGTGTTCCGCTCTGTGTGAGTCGCACTCTCTGCTCAGTGTTCCGTTCCGTGTGAGAGCCGCACTCTCTGCTCAGTGTTCCGCTCCGTGTGTGAGCCGCACTCTCTGCTCAGTGTTCCGCTCTGTGTGAGTCGCACTCTCTGCTCAGTGTTCCGTTCCGTGTGAGAGCCGCACTCTCTGCTCAGTGTTCCGCTCTGTGTGTGAGCCGCACTCAGTGTTCCGCTCAGTGTTCCGCTCTGTGTGTGAGCCGCACTCTCTGCTCAGTGTTCCGCTCTGTGTGTGCTTCGCACTCTCTGCTCAGTGTTCCGCTCTGTGTGTGTGTCGCACTCTCTGCTCAGTGTTCCGCTCCGTGTGTGAGCCGCACTCTCTGTTCAGTGTTCCGCTCCGTGTGTGCGTCGCACTCTCTGCTCAGTGTTCCGCTCTGTGTGTGAGCCGCACTCTCTGCTCAGTGTTCTGCTCTGTGTGTGAGCCGCTCTCTCTGCTCAGTGTTCCGTTCCGTGTGAGAGCCGCACTCTCTGCTCAGTGTTCTGCTCTGTGTGTGTGTGTCGCATTCTCTGCTCAGTGTTCCGCTCTGTGTGTGAGCCGCACTCTCTGTTCAGTGTTCCGCTCCGTGTGTGCGTCGCACTCTCTGCTCAGTGTTCTGCTCTGTGTGTGAGTCGCACTCTCTGCTCAGTGTTCTGCTCCGTGTGTGAGTCACGATCTCTGTTCCGTGTGTGAGCCGCACTATCTGCTCAGTGTTCCGCTCTGTGTGTGAGTCGCACTCTCTGTTCAGTGTGTGAGCCGCACTATCTGCTCAGTGTTCCGCTCTGTGTGTGAGCCGCACTCTCTGCTCAGTGTTCCGCTCTGTGTGTGAGTCACGATCTCTGTTCCGTGTGTGAGCCGCACTATCTGCTCAGTGTTCCGCTCTGTGTGTGAGCCGCACTCTCTGCTCAGTGTTCCCCTCCGTGTGTGCGTCGCACTCTCTGCTCAGTGTTCCGCTCCGTGTGTGAGCCGCACTCTCTGTTCAGTGTTCCGCTCCGTGTGTGAGTCACGATCTCTGTTCCGTGTGTGAGCCGCACTATCTGCTCAGTGTTCCGCTCTGTGTGTGAGCCGCACTCTCTGTTCAGTGTTCCGCTCCGTGTGTGCGTCGCACTCTCTGCTCAGTGTTCCGCTCCGTGTGTGAGCCGCACTCTCTGTTCAGTGTTCCGCTCCGTGTGTGCGTCGCACTCTCTGCTCAGTGTTCTGCTCTGTGTGTGAGTCGCACTCTCTGCTCAGTGTTCTGCTCCGTGTGTGAGTCACGATCTCTGTTCCGTGTGTGAGCCGCACTATCTGCTCAGTGTTCCGCTCTGTGTGTGAGTCGCACTCTCTGTTCAGTGTGTGAGCCGCACTATCTGCTCAGTGTTCCGCTCTGTGTGTGAGCCGCACTCTCTGCTCAGTGTTCCGCTCTGTGTGTGAGTCACGATCTCTGTTCCGTGTGTGAGCCGCACTATCTGCTCAGTGTTCCGCTCTGTGTGTGAGCCGCACTCTCTGCTCAGTGTTCCCCTCCGTGTGTGAGCCGCACTCTCTGTTCAGTGTTCCGCTCCGTGTGTGCGTCGCACTCTCTGCTCAGTGTTCCGCTCCGTGTGTGAGCCGCACTCTCTGCTCAGTGTTCCGCTCTGTGTGTGTCGCACTCTCTGCTCAGTGTTCCGTTCCGTGTGAGAGCCGCATTCTCTGCTCAGTGTTCCGCTCCGTGTGTGCGTCGCACTCTCTGCTCAGTGTTCCGCTCTGTGTGTGAGCCGCACTCTCTGCTCAGTGTTCCGCTCTGTGTGCGTCGCACTCTCTGCTCAGTGTTCCGCTCCGTGTCTGAGCCGCACTCTCTGCTCAGTTTTCCGCTCCGTGTGTGAGCCGCACTCTCTGCTCAGTGTTCTGCTCTGTGTGTGAGCCGCACTCTCTGCTCAGTGTTCCGCTCCGTGTGTGAGCCGCACTCTCTGCTCAGTGTTCCGCTCCGTGTGTGCGTCGCACTCTCTGCTCAGTGTTCCGCTCCGTGTGTGATCCGCACTCTCTGCTCACTGTTCTGCTCTGTGTGTGAGCCGCACTCTCTGCTCAGTGTTCCGCTCCGTGTGTGAGCCGCACTCTCTGCTCAGTGTTCCGCTCCGTGTGTGCGTCGCACTCTCTGCTCAGTGTTCCGCTCCGTGTGTGAGTCGCGTTCTCTGTTCCGTGTGTGAGCCGCACTCTCTGCTCAGTGTTCCGCTCCGTGTGTGAGCCGCACTCTCTGCTCAGTGTTCCGCTCTGTGTGTGAGACGCACTCTCTGCTCAGTGTTCCGTTCCGTGTGAGAGCCGCACTCTCTGTTCAGTGTTCCGCTCCGTGTGTGCGTCGCACTCTCTGCTCAGTGTTCTGCTCTGTGTGTGTGTGTCGCACTCTCTGCTCAGTGTTCCGTTCTGTGTGTGCGTCACAATCTCTGCTCAGTGTTCCGCTCTGTGTGTGAGCCGCACTCTCTGCTCAGTGTTCCGTTCTGTGTGTGCGTCACAATCTCTGCTCAGTGTTCCGCTCTGTGTGTGCTTCGCACTCTCTGCTCAGTGTTCCGCTCTGTGTGTGTGTCGCACTCTCTGCTCAGTGTTCCACTCCGTGTGTGAGCCGCACTCTCTGCTCAGTGTTCTGCTCTGTGTGTGTGTGTCGCACTCTCTGCTCAGTGTTCCGCTCCGTGTGTGAGCCGCACTCTCTGCTCAGTGTTCTGCTCCGTGTGTGAGCCGCACTCTCTGCTCAGTGTTCCGCTCCGTGTGTGAGCCGCACTCTCTGCTCAGTGTTCTGCTCTGTGTGTGTGTTTCGCACTCTCTGTTTAGTGTTCCGCTCTGTGTGTGGGCCGCACTCTCTGCTCATTGTTCCGCTCTGTGTGTGGGCCGCACTCTCTGCTCAGTGTTCTGCTCCGTGTGTGAGCCGCACTCTCTGCTCAGTGTTCTGCTCCGTGTGTGCGTCGCACTCTCTGCTCAGTGTTCCGCTCCGTGTGTGCGTCGCACTCTCTGCTCAGTGTTCCGCTCCGTGTGTGCGTCGCACTCTCTGCTCAGTGTTCCGCTCCGTGTGTGAGTCGCGTTCTCTGTTCCGTGTGTGAGCCGCACTCTCTGCTCAGTGTTCCGCTCCGTGTGTGAGCCGCACTCTCTGCTCAGTGTTCTGCTCTGTGTGTGAGACGCACTCTCTGCTCAGTGTTCCGCTCTGTGTGAGCCGCACTCTCTGCTCAGTGTTCCGCTCCGTGTGTGCGTCGCACTCTCTGCTCAGTGTTCCGCTCCGTGTGTGAGTCGCGTTCTCTGTTCCGTGTGTGAGCCGCACTCTCTGCTCAGTGTTCCGCTCCGTGTGTGCGTCGCACTCTCTGCTCAGTGTTCCGCTCTGTGTGTGAGCCGCACTCTCTGCTCAGTGTTCCACTCCGTGTGTGAGCCGAACTCTCTGTTCAGTGTTCTGCTCCGTGTGTGCGTCGCACTCTCTGCTCAGTGTTCCGCTCTGTGTGTGAGCCGCACTCTCTGCTCAGTGTTCCGCTCTGTGTGTGCTTCGCACTCTCTGCTCAGTGTTCCACTCCGTGTGTGAGCCGCACTCTCTGCTCAGTGTTCCGCTCCGTGTGTGAGCCGCACTCTCTGCTCAGTGTTCCGTTCTGTGTGTGCGTCACAATCTCTGCTCAGTGTACCGCTCTGTGTGTGCTTCGCACTCTCTGCTCAGTGTTCCGCTCTGTGTGTGTGTCGCACTCTCTGCTCAGTGTTCCACTCCGTGTGTGAGCCGCACTCTCTGCTCAGTGTTCCATTCCGTGTGAGAGCCGCACTCTCTGCTCAGTGTTCCGCTCTGTGTGTGAGCCGCACTCTCTGCTCAGTGTTCCGCTCCGTGTGTGAGCTGCACTCTCTGCTAAGTGTTCCGCTCCGTGTGTGAGCCGCACTCTCTGCTCAGTGTTCCGCTCTGTGTGTGAGCCGCACTCTCTGCTCAGTGTTCCGCTCTGTGTGTGAGCTGCACTCTCTGCTCAGTGTTCTGCTCTGTGTGTGAGCCGCACTCTCTGCTCAGTGTTCCGCTCCGTGTGTGAGCCGCACTCTCTGCTCAGTGTTCTGCTCTGTGTGTGAGCCGCACTCTCTGCTCAGTGTTCCGCTTCGTGTGTGAGCCGCACTCTCTGCTCAGTGTTCTGCTCTGTGTGTGAGCCGCACTCTCTGCTCAGTGTTCCGCTTCGTGTGTGAGCCGCACTCTCTGCTCAGTGTTCCGCTTCGTGTGTGAGCCGCACTCTCTGCTCAGTGTTCCGCTCCGTGTGTGAGCCGCACTCTCTGCTCAGTGTTCTGCTCTGTGTGTGAGCCGCACTCTCTGCTCAGTGTTCCGCTTCGTGTGTGAGCCGCACTCTCTGCTCAGTGTTCCGATCCGTGTGTGAGCCGCACTCTCTACTCAGTGTTCCGCTCCGTGTGTGAGCCGCACTCTCTGCTCAGTGTTCCGCTCCGTGTGTGAGCCGCACTCTCTGCTCAGTGTTCTGCTCTGTGTGTGTGTCGCACTCTCTGCTCAGTGTTCCGCTCCGTGTGTCCGTCGCACTCTCTGTTCAGTGTTCCGCTCTGTGTGTGAGCCGCACTCTATCTGCTCAGTGTTCTGCTCCGTGTGTGCGTCGCACTCTCTGCTCAGTGTTCCGCTTCGTGTGTGAGCCGCACTCTCTGCTCAGTGTTCCGATCCGTGTGTGAGCCGCACTCTCTACTCAGTGTTCCGCTCCGTGTGTGAGCCGCACTCTCTGCTCAGTGTTCCGCTCCGTGTGTGAGCCGCACTCTCTGCTCAGTGTTCTGCTCTGTGTGTGTGTCGCACTCTCTGCTCAGTGTTCCGCTCTGTGTGTCCGTCGCACTCTCTGTTCAGTGTTCCGCTCTGTGTGTGAGCCGCACTCTATCTGCTCAGTGTTCTGCTCCGTGTGTGCGTCGCACTCTCTGCTCAGTGTTCCGCTCCGTGTGTGCGTCGCACTCTCTGCTCAGTGTTCCGCTCCGTGTTTGCGTCGCACTCTCTGCTCAGTGTTCCGCTCCGTGTGTGAGCCGCACTCTCTGTTCAGGGTTCCGCTCCGTGTGTGAGCCGCACTCTCTGCTTAGTGTTCCGCTCCGTGTTTGCGTCGCACTCTCTGCTCAGTGTTCCGCTCCGTGTGTGAGCCGCACTCTCTGCTTAGTGTTCCGCTCCGTGTGTGCGTCGCACTCTCTGCTCAGTGTTCCGCTCCGTGTGTGAGCCGCACTCTCTGCTCAGTGTTCCGCTCCGTGTGTGAGCCGCACTCTCTGCTCAGTGTTCCGCTCCGTGTGTGAGCCGCACTCTCTGCTTAGTGTTCCGCTCCGTGTGTGCGTCGCACTCTCTGCTCAGTGTTCCGCTCCGTGTTTGCGTCGCACTCTCTGCTCAGTGTTCCGCTCCGTGTGTGAGCCGCACTCTCTGCTCAGTGTTCCGCTCCGTGTGTGAGCCGCACTCTCTGCTCAGTGTTTCGCTTTGTGTGTGTGCCGCACTCTCTGCTCAGTTTTCCGCTCTGTGTGTGAGCCGCACTCTCTGCTCGGTGTTCCGCTCTGTGTGTGATCCGCACTCTTTGCTCAGTGTTCCGTTCCGTGTGTGAGCCGCACTCTTTGCTCAGTGTTCCGTTCCGTGTGTGAGCCGCACTCTCTGCTCAGTGTTCTGCACCGTGTGTGAGCCGCACTCTCTGCTCAGTTTTCCGCTCTTTGTGTGCGTCGCACTCTCTGCTCAGTGTTCCGCTCTGTGTGCTCAGTGTTCCGTTCCGTGTGTGAGCCGCACTCTCTGCTCAGTGTTCTGAACCGTGTGTGAGCCGCACTCTCTGCTCAGTTTTCCGCTCTTTGTGTGCGTCGCACTCTCTGCTCAGTGTTCCGCTCTGTGTGTGTCGCACTCTCTGCTCAGTGTTCCGTTCCGTGTGAGAGCCGCACTCTCTGCTCAGTGTTCTGCTCTGTGTGAGTCGCACTCTCTGCTCAGTGTTCTGCTCTGTGTGAGCCGCACTGTCTGCTCAGTGTTCCGTTCCGTGTGAGAGCCGCACTCTCTGCTCAGTGTTCCGCTCCTTGTGTGCGTCGGACTCTCTGCTCAGTGTTCCGCTCCGTGTGTGCGTCGCACTCTCTGCTCAGTGTTCTGCTCTGTGTGTGTGTGTCGCACTCTCTGCTCAGTGTTCCGCTCCGTGTGTGAGCTGCACTCTCTGTTCAGTGTTCCGCTCTGTGTGTGAGCTGCACTCTCTGTTCAGTGTTCCGCTCCGTGTGTGCGTCGCACTCTCTACTCAGTGTTCCGCTCCGTGTGTGAGCCGCACTCTCTGCTTAGTGTTCCGTTCCGTGTGAGAGCCGCACTCTCTGCTCAGTGTTCCGTTCCGTGTGAGAGCCGCACTCTCTGCTCAGTGTTCCGCTCCTTGTGTGCGTCGGACTCTCTGCTCAGTGTTCCGCTCCGTGTGTGCGTCGCACTCTCTGCTCAGTGTTCTGCTCTGTGTGTGTGTGTCGCACTCTCTGCTCAGTGTTCCGCTCTGTGTGTGAGCTGCACTCTCTGTTCAGTGTTCCGCTCCGTGTGTGCGTCGCACTCTCTACTCAGTGTTCCGCTCCGTGTGTGAGCCGCACTCTCTGCTTAGTGTTCCGTTCCGTGTGAGAGCCGCATTCTCTGCTCAGTGTTCCGCTCCGTGTGTGAGTCGCACTCTCTGCTCAGTGTTCCGCTCTGTGTGTGAGCCGCACTCTCTGCTCAGTGTTCCGCTCCGTGTGTGAGCCGCACTGTCTGCTCAGTGTTCCGCTCCGTGTCTGAGCCGCACTCTCTGCTCAGTGTTCCGCTCCGTGTGTGCATCGCACTCTCTGCTCAGTGTTCCGCTCCGTGTGTGAGCCGCACTCTCTGCTCAGTGTTCCGCTCTGTGTGTGAGCCGCACTCTCTGCTCAGTGTTCTGCTCTGTGTGTGTGTGTCGCACTCTCTGCTCAGTGTTCCGCTCCGTGTGTGAGCCGCACTCTCTGCTCAGTGTTCCGCTCCGTGTGTGAGCCGCACTCTCTGCTCAGTGTTCCGCTCCGTGTGTGAGCCGCACTCTCTGCTCAGTGTTCCGCTCCGTGTGTGAGCCGCACTCTCTGCTCAGTGTGTGTGTGTCGCACTCTCTGCTCAGTGTTCCGCTCCGTGTGTGAGCCGCACTCTCTGCTCAGTGTTCCGCTCCGTGTGTGAGCCGCACTCTCTGCTCAGTGTGTGTGTGTCGCACTCTCTGCTCAGTGTTCCGCTCTGTGTGTGAGCCACACTCTCTGTTCAGTGTTCCGCTCCGTGTGTGAGCCGCACTCTCTGCTCAGTGTTCCGCTCCGTGTGTGAGCCGCACTCTCTGTTCAGTGTTCCGCTCCGTGTGTGCGTCGCACTCTCTGCTCAGTGTTCCGCTCCGTGTGTGAGCCGCACTCTCTGCTCTGTTTTCCGCTCTGTGTGTGCGTCGCACTCTCTGCTCAGTGTTCCGCTCCGTGTGTGAGCCGCACTCTCTGCTCAGTGTTCCGCTCTGTGTGTCCGTCGCACTCTCTGCTCATTGTTCCGCTCTGTGTGTGAGCCGCACTCTCTGCTCAGTGTTCTGCTCCGTGTGTGAGCCGCACTCTCTGCTCAGTGTTCCGCTCCGTGTGTGCGTCGCACTCTCTGCTCAGTGTTCCGCTCCGTGTTTGCGTCGCACTCTCTGCTCAGTGTTCCGCTCCGTGTGTGAGCCGCACTCTCTGCTCAGTGTTCCGCTCCGTGTGTGAGCCGCACTCTCTGCTCAGTGTTTCGCTTTGTGTGTGTGCCGCACTCTCTGCTCAGTTTTCCGCTCTGTGTGTGAGCCGCACTCTCTGCTCGGTGTTCCGCTCTGTGTGTGAGCCGCAATCTCTGCTCAGTGTTCCGCTCTGTGTGCTCAGTGTTCCGTTTCGTGTGTGAGCCGCACTCTCTGCTCAGTGTTCCGCTCTGTGTGTGAGCCGCACTCTCTGCTCAGTGTTCCGCTCTGTGTGTGAGCCGCACTCTTTGCTCAGTGTTCCGTTCCGTGTGTGAGCCGCACTCTTTGCTCAGTGTTCCGCACCGTGTGTGAGCCGCACTCTCTGCTCAGTTTTCCGCTCTTTGTGTGCGTCGCACTCTCTGCTCAGTGTTCCGCTCTGTGTGAGTCGCACTCTCTGCTCAGTGTTCCGCTCTGTGTGTCGCACTCTCTGCTCAGTGTTCCGTTCCGTGTGAGAGCCGCACTCTCTGCTCAGTGTTCCGCTCCGTGTGTGCGTCGCACTCTCTGCTCAGTGTTCCGCTCTGTGTGTGCGTCGCACTCTCTGCTCAGTGTTCCGCTCCGTGTGTGCGTCGCACTCTCTGCTCAGTGTTCCGCTCTGTGTGTGTGTCGCACTCTCTGCTCAGTGTTCTGCTCCGTGTGTGAACCGCACTCTCTGCTCAGTGTTCCGCTCTGTGTGTGTGTCGCACTCTCTGCTCAGTGTTCCGCTCTGTGTGTGAGCCGCACTCTCTGCTCAGTGTTCTGCTCTGTGTGAGCCGCACTCTCTGCTCAGTGTTCCGCTCTGTGTGTCGCACTCTCTGCTCAGTGTTCCGTTCCGTGTGTGCGTCGCACTCTCTGCTCAGTGTTCCGCTCTGTGTGTGCGTCGCACTCTCTGCTCATTGTTCCGCTCCGTGTGTGCGTCGCACTCTCTGCTCAGTGTTCCGCTCCGTGTGTGAGCCGCACTCTCTGTTCAGTGTTCCGCTCCGTGTGTGCGTCGCACTCTCTGCTCAGTGTTCCGCTCCGTGTGTGAGCCGCACTCTCTGTTCAGTGTTCCGCACCGTGTGTGAGCCGCACTCTCTGCTCAGTGTTCCGCTCCGTGTGTGCGTCGCACTCTCTGCTCAGTGTTCCGCTCCGTGTGTGAGCCGCACTCTCTGTTCAGTGTTCCGCACCGTGTGTGAGCCGCACTCTCTGCTCATTGTTCCGCTCTGTGTGTGCGTCGCACTCTCTGCTCATTGTTCCGCTCCGTGTGTGCGTCGCACTCTCTGCTCAGTGTTCCGCTCTGTGTGTGCGTCGCACTCTCTGCTCAGTGTTCCGCTCTGTGTGTGTGTCGCACTCTCTGCTCAGTGTTCTGCTCCGTGTGTGAACCGCACTCTCTGCTCAGTGTTCCGCTCTGTGTGTGTGTCGCACTCTCTGCTCAGTGTTCCGCTCTGTGTGTGAGCCGCACTCTCTGCTCAGTGTTCTGCTCTGTGTGAGCCGCACTCTCTGCTCAGTGTTCCGCTCTGTGTGTCGCACTCTCTGCTCAGTGTTCCGTTCCGTGTGTGCGTCGCACTCTCTGCTCAGTGTTCCGCTCTGTGTGTGCGTCGCACTCTCTGCTCATTGTTCCGCTCCGTGTGTGCGTCGCACTCTCTGCTCAGTGTTCCGCTCTGTGTGTGAGCCGCACTCTTTGCTCAGTGTTCCGTTCCGTGTGTGAGCCGCACTCTTTGCTCAGTGTTCCGCACCGTGTGTGAGCCGCACTCTCTGCTCAGTTTTCCGCTCTTTGTGTGCGTCGCACTCTCTGCTCAGTGTTCCGCTCTGTGTGTCGCACTCTCTGCTCAGTGTTCCGTTCCGTGTGAGCCGCACTCTCTGCTCAGTGTTCCGCTCCGTGTGTGCGTCGCACTCTCTGCTCAGTGTTCCGCTCTGTGTGTGCGTCGCACTCTCTGCTCAGTGTTCCGCTCCGTGTGTGCGTCGCACTCTCTGCTCAGTGTTCCGCTCTGTGTGTGTGTCGCACTCTCTGCTCAGTGTTCTGCTCCGTGTGTGAACCGCACTCTCTGCTCAGTGTTCCGCTCTGTGTGTGTGTCGCACTCTCTGCTCAGTGTTCCGCTCTGTGTGTGAGCCGCACTCTCTGCTCAGTGTTCTGCTCTGTGTGAGCCGCACTCTCTGCTCAGTGTTCCGCTCTGTGTGTCGCACTCTCTGCTCAGTGTTCCGCTCTGTGTGTGCGTCGCACTCTCTGCTCATTGTTCCGCTCCGTGTGTGCGTCGCACTCTCTGCTCAGTGTTCCGCTCCGTGTGTGAGCCGCACTCTCTGTTCAGTGTTCCGCTCCGTGTGTGCGTCGCACTCTCTGCTCAGTGTTCCGCTCCGTGTGTGAGCCGCACTCTCTGTTCAGTGTTCCGCACCGTGTGTGAGCCGCACTCTCTGCTCAGTGTTCCGCTCCGTGTGTGCGTCGCACTCTCTGCTCAGTGTTCCGCTCCGTGTGTGAGCCGCACTCTCTGTTCAGTGTTCCGCACCGTGTGTGAGCCGCACTCTCTGCTCATTGTTCCGCTCTGTGTGTGCGTCGCACTCTCTGCTCATTGTTCCGCTCCGTGTGTGCGTCGCACTCTCTGCTCAGTGTTCCGCTCTGTGTGTGCGTCGCACTCTCTGCTCAGTGTTCCGCTCTGTGTGTGTGTCGCACTCTCTGCTCAGTGTTCTGCTCCGTGTGTGAACCGCACTCTCTGCTCAGTGTTCCGCTCTGTGTGTGTGTCGCACTCTCTGCTCAGTGTTCCGCTCTGTGTGTGAGCCGCACTCTCTGCTCAGTGTTCTGCTCTGTGTGAGCCGCACTCTCTGCTCAGTGTTCCGCTCTGTGTGTCGCACTCTCTGCTCAGTGTTCCGTTCCGTGTGTGCGTCGCACTCTCTGCTCAGTGTTCCGCTCTGTGTGTGCGTCGCACTCTCTGCTCATTGTTCCGCTCCGTGTGTGCGTCGCACTCTCTGCTCAGTGTTCCGCTCCGTGTGTGAGCCGCACTCTCTGTTCAGTGTTCCGCTCCGTGTGTGCGTCGCACTCTCTGCTCAGTGTTCCGCTCCGTGTGTGAGCCGCACTCTCTGTTCAGTGTTCCGCACCGTGTGTGAGCCGCACTCTCTGCTCAGTGTTCCGCTCCGTGTGTGCGTCGCACTCTCTGCTCAGTGTTCCGCTCCGTGTGTGAGCCGCACTCTCTGTTCAGTGTTCCGCACCGTGTGTGAGCCGCACTCTCTGCTCATTGTTCCGCTCTGTGTGTGCGTCGCACTCTCTGCTCATTGTTCCGCTCCGTGTGTGCGTCGCACTCTCTGCTCAGTGTTCCGCTCCGTGTGTCCGTCGCACTCTCTGTTCAGTGTTCCGCTCCGTGTGTGATCCGCACTCTCTGCTCAGTTTTCCGCTCTGTGTGTGCGTCGCACTCTCTGCTCAGTGTTCCGCTCTGTGTGTGAGCCGCACTCTCTGCTCAGTGTTCCGCTCTGTGTGTGAGCCGCACTCTCTGCTCAGTGTTCCGCTCCGTGTGTGAGCCGCACTCTCTGCTCAGTGTTCCGCTCTGTGTGTGAGCCGCACTCTCTGCTCAGTGTTCCGCTCTGTGTGTGAGCCGCACTCTCTGCTCAGTGTTCCGCTCCGTGTGTGAGCCGCACTCTCTGCTCAGTGTTCCGCTCTGTGTGTGAGCCGCACTCTCTGCTCAGTGTTCCGTTCCGTGTGAGAGCCGCACTCTCTGCTCAGTGTTCCGCTCCGTGTGTGCGTCGCACTCTCTGCTCAGTGTTCTGCTCTGTGTGTGTGTGTCGCACTCTCTGCTCAGTGTTCCGCTCCGTGTGTGCGTCGCACTCTCTGCTCAGTGTTCTGCTCTGTGTGTGTGTGTCGCACTCTCTGCTCAGTGTTCCGTTCCGTGTGAGAGCCGCACTCTCTGCTCAGTGTTCTGCTCTGTGTGTGAGTCACACTCTCTGCTCAGTGTTCCGCTCCGTGTGTGAGCCGCACTCTCTGTTCAGTGTTCCGCTCCGTGTGTGCGTCGCACTCTCTGCTCAGTGTTCCGCTCTGTGTGAGCCGCACTGTCTGCTCAGTGTTCCGCTCTGTGTGTGAGCCGCACTCTCTGCTCAGTGTTCCGCTCTGTGTGAGCCGCACTGTCTGCTCAGTGTTCCGCTCTGTGTGTGCGTCGCACTCTCTGCTCAGTGTTCTGCTCTGTGTGTGTGTGTCGCACTCTCTGCTCAGTGTTCCGCTCCGTGTGTGAGCCGCACTCTCTGCTCAGTGTTCCGCTCTGTGTGTGAGCCGCACTCTCTGTTCAGTGTTCCGCTTCGTGTGTGAGCCGCACTCTCTGCTCAGTGTTCCGATCCGTGTGTGAGCCGCACTCTCTGCTCAGTGTTCCGATCCGTGTGTGAGCCGCACTCTCTGTTCAGTGTTCCGCTTCGTGTGTGAGCCGCATTCTCTGCTCAGTGTTCCGCTCCGTGTGTGAGCCGCACTCTCTGCTCAGTGTTCCGCTCCGTGTGTGCATCGCACTCTCTGCTCAGTGTTCCGCTCCGTGTGTGAGCCGCACTCTCTGCTCAGTGTTCCGCTCCGTGTGTGCGTCGCACTCTCTGCTCAGTGTTCCGCTCCGTGTGTGAGCCGCACTCTCTGCTCAGTGTTCCGCTCCGTGTGTGAGCCGCACTCTCTGCTCAGTGTTCCGCTCCGTGTGTGCGTCGCACTCTCTGCTCAGTGTTCCGCTCCGTGTGTGAGCCGCACTCTCTGCTCAGTGTTCCGCTCCGTGTCTGCGTCGCACTCTCTGCTCAGTGTTCCGCTCCGTGTGTGCGTCGCACTCTCTGCTCAGTGTTCCGCTCCGTGTGTGCGTTGCACTCTCTGCTCAGTGTTCCGCTCTGTGTGTGTGTCGCACTCTCTGCTCAGTGTTCCGCCCTGTGTGTGCTTCGCACTCTCTGCTCAGTGTTCCGCTCTGTGTGTGTGTCGCACTCTCTGCTCAGTGTTCCGCTCCGTGTGTGAGCCGCACTCTCTGCTCAGTGTTCCGCTCCGTGTGTGAGCCGCACTCTCTGTTCAGTGTTCCGCTCCGTGTGTGAGCCGCACTCTCTGCTCAGTGTTCCGCTCCGTGTGTGAGCCGCACTCTCTGCTCAGTGTTCCGCTCTGTGTGTGTGTCGCACTCTCTGCTCAGTGTTCCGCTCCGTGTGTGAGCCGCACTCTCTGCTCAGTGTTCCGCTCCGTGTGTGTGCATCGCACTCTCTGCTCAGTGTTCCGCTCCGTGTGTGAGCCGCACTCTCTGCTCAGTGTTCCGCTCCGTGTGTGAGCCGCACTCTCTGTTCAGTGTTCCGCTCCGTGTGTGAGCCGCACTCTCTGCTCAGTGTTCCGCTCCGTGTGTGAGCCGCAATCTCTGCTCAGTGTTCTGCTCTGTGTGTGAGCCGCACTCTCTGTTCAGTGTTCCGCACCGTGTGTGAGCCGCACTCTCTGCTCAGTTTTCCGCTCTGTGTGTGCGTCGCACTCTCTGCTCAGTGTTCCGCTCCGTGTGTGAGCCGCACTCTCTGCTCAGTGTTCCGCTCTGTGTGTCCGTCGCACTCTCTGCTCATTGTTCCGCTCTGTGTGAGCCGCACTCTCTGCTCAGTGTTCTGCTCCGTGTGTGAGCCGCACTCTCTGCTCAGTGTTCCGCTCCGTGTGTGCGTCGCACTCTCTGCTCAGTGTTCCGCTCCGTGTGTGAGCCGCACTCTCTGCTCAGTGTTCCGCTTTGTGTGTGTGCCGCACTCTCTGTTCAGTGTTCCGTTCCGTGTGTGAGCCGCACTCTCTGCTCAGTTTTCCGCTCTGTGTGTGAGCCGCACTCTCTGTTCAGTGTTCCGTTCCGTGTGTGAGCCGCACTCTCTGCTCAGTGTTCCGCTCCGTGTGTGAGCCGCACTCTCTGCTCAGTGTTCCGCTCTGTGTGCTCAGTGTTCTGTTTCGTGTGTGAGCCGCACTCTCTGCTCAGTGTTCCGCTCCGTGTGTGAGCCGCACTCTCTGCTCAGTGTTCCGCTCCGTGTGTGAGCCGCACTCTCTGCTCAGTGTTCCGCTCCGTGTGTGAGCCGCACTCTCTGCTCAGTGTTCCGTTCCGTGTGTGAGCCGCACTCTCTGCTCAGTGTTCCGTTTCGTGTGTGAGCCGCACTCTCTGCTCAGTGTTCCGCTCCGTGTGTGAGCCGCACTCTCTGCTCAGTGTTCCGCTCCGTGTGTGAGCCGCACTCTCTGCTCAGTGTTCCGTTCCGTGTGTGAGCCGCACTCTCTGCTCAGTGTTCCGCACCGTGTGTGAGCCGCACTCTCTGCTCAGTTTTCCGCTCTTTGTGAGTCGCACTCTCTGCTCAGTGTTCCGCTCTGTGTGAGTCGCACTCTCTGCTCAGTGTTCCGCTCTGTGTGCGTCGCACTCTCTGCTCAGTGTTCTGCTCTGTGTGTGTGTGTCGCACTCTCTGCTCAGTGTTCCGGTCCGTGTGTGAGCCGCACTCTCTGCTCACTGTTCCGCTCTGTGTGTGAGCCGCACTCTCTGTTCAGTGTTCCGCTCCGTGTGTGAGCCGCACTCTCTGCTCAGCGTTCCGCTCCGTGTGTGCGTCGCACTCTCTGCTCAGTGTTCCGCTCCGTGTGTGATCCGCACTCTCTGTTCAGTGTTCCGCACCGTGTGTGAGCCGCACTCTCTGTTCAGTTTTCCGCTCTGTGTGTGAGCCGCACTCTCTGCTCAGTGTTCTGCTCTGTGTGAGCCGCACTGTCTGCTCAGTGTTCCGCTCTGTGTGTGTCGCACTCTCTGCTCAGTGTTCCGCTCCGTGTGTGCGTCGCACTCTCTGCTCAGTGTTCCGATCCGTGTGTGAGCCGCACTCTCTGCTCAGTGTTCCGATCCGTGTGTGAGCCGCACTCTCTGCTCAGTGTTCCGTTCCGTGTGTGAGCCGCACTCTCTGCTCAGTTTTCCGCTCCGTGTGTGAGCCGCACTCTCTGCTCAGTGTTCCGATCCGTGTGTGAGCCGCACTCTCTACTCAGTGTTCCGCTCCGTGTGTGAGCCGCACTCTCTGCTCAGTGTTCCGTTCCGTGTGTGAGCCGCACTCTCTGCTCAGTTTTCCGCTCCGTGTGTGAGCCGCACTCTCTGCTCAGTGTTCCGATCCGTGTGTGAGCCGCACTCTCTGCTCAGTGTTCCGATCCGTGTGTGAGCCGCACTCTCTACTCAGTGTTCCGCTCCGTGTGTGAGCCGCACTCTCTACTCAGTGTTCCGCTCCGTGTGTGAGCCGCACTCTCTGCTCAGTGTTCCGCACCGTGTGTGAGCCGCACTCTCTGCTCAGTGTTCCGCTCTGTGTGTCCGTCTCACTCTCTGTTCAGTGTTCCGCTCTGTGTGTGAGCCGCACTCTCTGCTCAGTGTTCCGCTCCGTGTGTGAGCCGCACTCTCTACTCAGTGTTCCGCTCCGTGTGTGAGCCGCACTCTCTGCTCAGTGTTCTGCACCGTGTGTGAGCCGCACTCTCTACTCAGTGTTCCGCTCCGTGTGTGAGCCGCACTCTCTGCTCAGTGTTCCGCTCTGTGTGTCCGTCTCACTCTCTGTTCAGTGTTCCGCTCTGTGTGTGAGCCGCACTCTCTGCTCAGTGTTCCGCTCTGTGTGAGTCGCACTCTCTGCTCAGTGTTCCGCTCCGTGTGTGCGTCGCACTCTCTGCTCAGTGTTCTGCTCCGTGTGTGAGTCGCGATCTCTGTTCCGTGTGTGAGCCGCACTCTCTGCTCAGTGTTCCGGTCCGTGTGTGAGCCGCACTCTCTGCTCAGTGTTCCGCTCTGTGTGTGAGCCGCACTCTCTGTTCAGTGTTCCGCTTCGTGTGTGAGCCGCACTCTCTGCTCAGTGTTCCGATCCGTGTGTGAGCCGCACTCTCTACTCAGTGTTCCGCTCCGTGTGTGAGCCGCACTCTCTACTCAGTGTTCCGCTCCGTGTGTGATCCGCACTCTCTGCTCAGTGTTCCGTTCCGTGTGAGAGCCGCATTCTCTGCTCAGTGTTCCGCTCCGTGTGTGAGCCGCACTCTCTGCTCAGTGTTCCGTTCCGTGTGAGAGCCGGATTCTCTGCTCAGTGTTCCGCTCCGTGTCTGAGCCGCACTCTCTGCTCAGTGTTCCGCTCTGTGTGTGTGTGTCGCACTCTCTGCTCAGTGTTCCGCTCTGTGTGTGAGCCACACTGTCTACTCAGTGTTCTGCTCTGTGTGTGAGCCGCACTCTCTGCTCAGTTTTCCGCTCTGTGTGTGCGTCGCACTCTCTGCTCAGTGTTCTGCTCTGTGTGTGTGTGTCGCACTCTCTGCTCAGTGTTCCGCTCTGTGTGTGAGCCGCACTCTCTGTTCAGTGTTCCGTTCTGTGTGTGCGTCACAATCTCTGCTCAGTGTTCCGCTCTGTGTGTGAGCCGCACTCTCTGCTCAGTGTTCCGTTCTGTGTGTGCGTCACAATCTCTGCTCAGTGTTCCGCTCTGTGTGTGTGTCGCACTCTCTGCTCAGTGTTCCACTCCGTGTGTGAGCCGCACTCTCTGCTCAGTGTTCCGCTCTGTGTGTGTCGCACTCTCTGCTCAGTGTTCAGCTCTGTGTGTGAGCCGCACTCTCTGCTCAGTGTTCCGTTCTGTGTGTGCGTCACAATCTCTGCTCAGTGTTCCGCTCTGTGTGTGTGTCGCACTCTCTGCTCAGTGTTCCACTCCGTGTGTGAGCCGCACTCTCTGCTCAGTGTTCCGCTCTGTGTGTGTCGCACTCTCTGCTCAGTGTTCCGCTCTGTGTGTGAGCCGCACTCTCTGCTCAGTGTTCCGCTCTGTGTGTGAGTCACACTCTCTGCTCAGTGTTCCGCTCCGTGTGTGAGCCGCACTCTCTGCTCAGTGTTCCGCTCTGTGTGTGTCGCACTCTCTGCTCAGTGTTCCGCTCCGTGTGTGCGTCGCACTCTCTGCTCAGTGTTCTGCTCTGTGTGTGTGTCGCACTCTCTGCTCAGTGTTCCGCTCCGTGTGTGAGCCGCACTCTCTGCTCAGTGTTCCGCTCTGTGTGTGAGCCGCACTCTCTGTTCAGTGTTCCTCTTCGTGTGTGAGCCGCACTCTCTGCTCAGTGTTCCGATCCGTGTGTGAGCCGCACTCTCTACTCAGTGTTCCGCTCCGTGTGTGAGCCGCACTCTCTGCTCAGTGTTCCGTTCCGTGTGTGAGCCGCACTCTCTGCTCAGTTTTCCGCTCCGTGTGTGAGCCGCACTCTCTGCTCAGTGTTCCGATCCGTGTGTGAGCCGCACTCTCTACTCAGTGTTCCGCTCCGTGTGTGAGCCGCACTCTCTGCTCAGTGTTCCGTTCCGTGTGTGAGCCGCACTCTCTGCTCAGTTTTCCGCTCCGTGTGTGAGCCGCACTCTCTGCTCAGTGTTCCGATCCGTGTGTGAGCCGCACTCTCTGCTCAGTGTTCCGATCCGTGTGTGAGCCGCACTCTCTGCTCAGTGTTCCGCTCCGTGTGTGAGCCGCACTCTCTACTCAGTGTTCCGCTCCGTGTGTGAGCCGCACTCTCTGCTCAGTGTTCCGCTCTGTGTGTCCGTCTCACTCTCTGTTCAGTGTTCCGCTCTGTGTGTGAGCCGCACTCTCTGCTCATTGTTCCGCTCTGTGTGTGAGCCGCACTCTCTGCTCAGTGTTCCGCTCCGTGTGTGAGCCGCACTCTCTGCTCAGTGTTCCGCTCTGTGTGAGTCGCACTCTCTGCTCAGTGTTCCGCTCCGTGTGTGCGTCGCGATCTCTGTTCCGTGTGTGAGCCGCACTCTCTGCTCAGTGTTCCGCTCTGTGTGTGAGCCGCACTCTCTGCTCATTGTTCCGCTCTGTGTGTGAGCCGCACTCTCTGCTCAGTGTTCCGCTCCGTGTGTGAGCCGCACTCTCTGCTCAGTGTTCCGCTCTGTGTGAGTCGCACTCTCTGCTCAGTGTTCCGCTCCGTGTGTGAGTCGCGATCTCTGTTCCGTGTGTGAGCCGCACTCTCTGCTCATTGTTCCGCTCTGTGTGTGAGCCGGACTCTCTGCTCAGTGTTCCGCTCTGTGTGTGAGCCGGACTCTCTGCTCAGTGTTCCGCTCCGTGTGTGAGCCGGACTCTCTGCTCAGTGTTCCGCTCCGTGTGTGAGCCGGACTCTCTGCTCAGTGTTCCGCTCCGTGTGTGATCCGCACTCTCTGCTCAGTGTTCTGCTCTGTGTGTGAGCCGCACTCTCTGCTCAGTGTTCCGCTCTGTGTGTGAGCCGCACTCTCTGCTCAGTGTTCTGCTCTGTGTGTGCGTCGCACTCTCTGCTCAGTGTTCTGCTCTGTGTGTGTGTGTCGCACTCTCTGCTCAGTGTTCCGGTCCGTGTGTGCGTCGCACTCTCTGCTCAGTGTCCTGTTCTGTGTGTGTGTGTCGCACTCTCTGCTCAGCGTTCCGCTCCGTGTGTGCGTCGCACTCTCTGCTCAGTGTTCCGCTCCGTGTGTGCGTCGCACTCTCTGCTCAGTGTTCCGCTCCGTGTGTGAGCCGCACTCTCTGTTCAGTGTTCCGCTCCGTGTGTGCGTCGCACTCTCTGCTCAGTGTTCCGCTCCGTGTGTGAGCCGCACTCTCTGCTCAGTGTTCCGCTCCGTGTGAGAGCCGCACTCTCTGCTCAGTGTTCCGCTCCGTGTGTGCGTCGCACTCTCTGCTCAGTGTTCCGCTCCGTGTGAGAGCCGCACTCTCTGCTCAGTGTTCCGCTCCGTGTGTGCGTCGCACTCTCTGCTCAGTGTTCCGCTCCGTGTGAGAGCCGCACTCTCTGCTCAGTGTTCCGCTCCGTGTGTGCGTCGCACTCTCTGCTCAGTGTTCCGGTCCGTGTGTGCGTCGCACTCTCTGCTCAGTGTTCTGCTCTGTGTGTGTGTGTCGCACTCTGTGCTCAGTGTTCCGGTCCGTGTGTGCGTCGCACTCTCTGCTCAGTGTTCTGTTCTGTGTGTGTGTGTCGCACTCTCTGCTCAGCGTTCCGCTCCGTGTGTGCGTCGCACTCTCTGCTCAGTGTTCCGCTCCGTGTGTGCGTCGCACTCTCTGCTCAGTGTTCCGCTCCGTGTGTGAGCCGCACTCTCTGCTCAGTGTTCCGCTCTGTGTGTCCGTCGCACTCTCTGTTCAGTGTTCCGCTCTGTGTGTGAGCCGCACTCTCTGCTCATTGTTCCGCTCTGTGTGTGAGCCGCACTCTCTGCTCAGTGTTCCGCTCTGTGTGTCCGTCGCACTCTCTGTTCAGTGTTCCGCTCTGTGTGTGAGCCGCACTCTCTGCTCATTGTTCCGCTCTGTGTGTGAGCCGCACTCTCTGCTCATTGTTCCGCTCTGTGTGTGAGCCGCACTCTCTGCTCAGTGTTCCGCTCTGTGTGTGAGCCGCACTCTCTGCTCAGTGTTCCGCTCTGTGTGTGCGTCGCACTCTCTGCTCAGTGTTCCGCTCCGTGTGTGCGTCGCACTCTCTGCTCAGTGTTCCGCTCCGTGTGTGAGCCGCACTCTCTGCTCAGTGTTCCGCTCCGTGTGTGCGTCGCACTCTCTGCTCAGTGTTCCGCTCCGTGTGAGAGCCGCACTCTCTGCTCAGTGTTCCGGTCCGTGTGTGAGCCGCACTCTCTGCTCAGTGTTCCGCACCGTGTGTGAGCCGCACTCTCTGCTCAGTGTTCCGCTCCGTGTGAGAGCCGCACTCTCTGCTCAGTGTTCTGCTCTGTGTGTGTGTGTCGCACTCTCTGCTCAGTGTTCCGGTCCGTGTGTGCGTCGCACTCTCTGCTCAGTGTCCTGTTCTGTGTGTGTGTGTCGCACTCTCTGCTCAGCGTTCCGCTCCGTGTGTGCGTCGCACTCTCTGCTCAGTGTTCCGCTCCGTGTGTGCGTCGCACTCTCTGCTCAGTGTTCCGCTCCGTGTGTGAGCCGCACTCTCTGTTCAGTGTTCCGCTCCGTGTGTGCGTCGCACTCTCTGCTCAGTGTTCCGCTCCGTGTGTGAGCCGCACTCTCTGCTCAGTGTTCCGCTCCGTGTGTGCGTCGCACTCTCTGCTCAGTGTTCCGCTCCGTGTGAGAGCCGCACTCTCTGCTCAGTGTTCCGGTCCGTGTGTGAGCCGCACTCTCTGCTCAGTGTTCCGGTCCGTGTGTGAGCCGCACTCTCTGCTCAGTGTTCCGCTCCGTGTGAGAGCCGCACTCTCTGCTCAGTGTTCCGGTCCGTGTGTGAGCCGCACTCTCTGCTCAGTGTTCCGCACCGTGTGTGAGCCGCACTCTCTGTTCAGTGTTCCGCTCCGTGTGTGAGCCGCACTCTCTGTTCAGTGTTCCGCACCGTGTGTGAGCCGCACTCTCTGCTCAGTTTTCCGCTCCGTGTGTGAGCCGCACTCTCTGTTCAGTGTTCCGCACCGTGTGTGAGCCGCACTCTCTGCTCAGTTTTCCGCTCTGTGTGTGCGTCGCACTCTCTGCTCATTGTTCCGCTCTGTGTGTGAGCCGGACTCTCTGCTCAGTGTTCCGCTCTGTGTGTGAGCCGGACTCTCTGCTCAGTGTTCCGCTCCGTGTGTGAGCCGGACTCTCTGCTCAGTGTTCCGCTCCGTGTGTGAGCCGGACTCTCTGCTCAGTGTTCCGCTCCGTGTGTGATCCGCACTCTCTGCTCAGTGTTCTGCTCTGTGTGTGAGCCGCACTCTCTGCTCAGTGTTCCGCTCTGTGTGTGAGCCGCACTCTCTGCTCAGTGTTCTGCTCTGTGTGTGCGTCGCACTCTCTGCTCAGTGTTCTGCTCTGTGTGTGTGTGTCGCACTCTCTGCTCAGTGTTCCGGTCCGTGTGTGCGTCGCACTCTCTGCTCAGTGTCCTGTTCTGTGTGTGTGTGTCGCACTCTCTGCTCAGCGTTCCGCTCCGTGTGTGCGTCGCACTCTCTGCTCAGTGTTCCGCTCCGTGTGTGCGTCGCACTCTCTGCTCAGTGTTCCGCTCCGTGTGTGAGCCGCACTCTCTGTTCAGTGTTCCGCTCCGTGTGTGCGTCGCACTCTCTGCTCAGTGTTCCGCTCCGTGTGTGAGCCGCACTCTCTGCTCAGTGTTCCGCTCCGTGTGAGAGCCGCACTCTCTGCTCAGTGTTCCGCTCCGTGTGTGCGTCGCACTCTCTGCTCAGTGTTCCGCTCCGTGTGAGAGCCGCACTCTCTGCTCAGTGTTCCGCTCCGTGTGTGCGTCGCACTCTCTGCTCAGTGTTCCGCTCCGTGTGAGAGCCGCACTCTCTGCTCAGTGTTCCGCTCCGTGTGAGAGCCGCACTCTCTGCTCAGTGTTCCGCTCCGTGTGAGAGCCGCACTCTCTGCTCAGTGTTCCGCTCCGTGTGTGCGTCGCACTCTCTGCTCAGTGTTCCGCTCCGTGTGTGCGTCGCACTCTCTGCTCAGTGTTCCGCTCCGTGTGTGCGTCGCACTCTCTGCTCAGTGTTCCGCTCCGTGTGAGAGCCGCACTCTCTGCTCAGTGTTCCGCTCCGTGTGTGCGTCGCACTCTCTGCTCAGCGTTCCGCTCCGTGTGTGCGTCGCACTCTCTACTCAGTGTTCCGCTCCGTGTGAGAGCCGCACTCTCTGCTCAGTGTTCTGCTCTGTGTGAGAGCCGCACTCTCTGCTCAGTGTTCCGTTCCGTGTGAGAGCCGCACTCTCTGCTCAGTGTTCTGCTCTGTGTGAGAGCCGCACTCTCTGCTCAGTGTTCCGTTCCGTGTGAGAGCCGCACTCTCTGCTCAGTGTTCCGCTCCGTGTGTGCGTCGCACTCTCTGCTCAGTGTTCTGCTCTGTGTGTGTGTGTCGCACTCTCTGCTCAGTGTTCCGGTCCGTGTGTGCGTCGCACTCTCTGCTCAGTGTTCTGCTCTGTGTGTGAGCCGCACTCTCTGCTCAGTGTTCCGCTCCGTGTGTGAGCCGCACTCTCTGCTCAGTGTTCCGTTCCGTGTGAGAGCCGCACTCTCTGCTCAGTGTTCCGCTCCGTGTGTGCGTCGCACTCTCTGCTCAGTGTTCTGCTCTGTGTGTGTGTGTCGCACTCTGTGCTCAGTGTTCCGGTCCGTGTGTGCGTCGCACTCTCTGCTCAGTGTTCTGCTCTGTGTGTGTGTGTCGCACTCTGTGCTCAGTGTTCCGGTCCGTGTGTGCGTCGCACTCTCTGCTCAGTGTTCTGTTCTGTGTGTGTGTGTCGCACTCTCTGCTCAGCGTTCCGCTCCGTGTGTGCGTCGCACTCTCTGCTCAGTGTTCCGCTCCGTGTGTGCGTCGCACTCTCTGCTCAGTGTTCCGCTCCGTGTGTGAGCCGCACTCTCTGCTCAGTGTTCCGCTCTGTGTGTCCGTCGCACTCTCTGTTCAGTGTTCCGCTCTGTGTGTGAGCCGCACTCTCTGCTCATTGTTCCGCTCTGTGTGTGAGCCGCACTCTCTGCTCAGTGTTCCGCTCTGTGTGTCCGTCGCACTCTCTGTTCAGTGTTCCGCTCTGTGTGTGAGCCGCACTCTCTGCTCATTGTTCCGCTCTGTGTGTGAGCCGCACTCTCTGCTCATTGTTCCGCTCTGTGTGTGAGCCGCACTCTCTGCTCAGTGTTCCGCTCTGTGTGTGAGCCGCACTCTCTGCTCAGTGTTCCGCTCTGTGTGTGCGTCGCACTCTCTGCTCAGTGTTCCGCTCCGTGTGTGCGTCGCACTCTCTGCTCAGTGTTCCGCTCTGTGTGTGAGCCGCACTCTCTGCTCAGTGTTCCGCTCCGTGTGTGCGTCGCACTCTCTGCTCAGTGTTCCGCTCCGTGTGTGCGTCGCACTCTCTGCTCAGTGTTCCGCTCCGTGTGTGATCCGCACTCTCTGCTCAGTGTTCTGCTCCGTGTGTGAGCCGCACTCTCTGCTCAGTGTTCTGCTCTGTGTGTGAGCCGCACTCTCTGCTCAGTGTTCCGCTCCGTGTGTGAGCCACACTCTCTGGTCAGTGTTCCGCTCCGTGTGTGCGTCGCACTCTCTGCTCAGTGTTCCGCTCTGTGTGAGTCGCACTCTCTGCTCAGTGTTCCGCTCCGTGTGTGCGTCGCACTCTCTGCTCAGTGTTCCGCTCCGTGTGTGCGTCGCACTCTCTGCTCAGTGTTCCGCTCTGTGTGTGTGTCGCACTCTCTGCTCAGTGTTCCGCTCTGTGTGTGCTTCGCACTCTCTGCTCAGTGTTCCGCTCTGTGTGTGTGTCGCACTCTCTGCTCAGTGTTCCGCTTCGTGTGTGAGCCGCACTCTCTGCTCAGTGTTCCGCTCCGTGTGTGAGCCGCACTCTCTGCTCAGTGTTCCGCTCCGTGTGTGAGCCGCACTCTCTGCTCAGTGTTCCTCTCCGTGTGTGATCCGCACTCTCTGCTCAGTGTTCTGCTCTGTGTGTGAGCCGCACTCTCTGCTCAGTGTTCCGCTCCGTGTGTGAGCCGCACTCTCTGCTCAGTGTTCCGCTCCGTGTGTGTGCCGCACTCTCTGCTCAGTGTTCCGCTTCGTGTGTGTGCCGCACTCTCTGCTCAGTGTTCCTCTCCGTGTGTGATCCGCACTCTCTGCTCAGTGTTCTGCTCTGTGTGTGAGCCGCACTCTCTGCTCAGTGTTCCGCTCCGTGTGTGAGCCGCACTCTCTGCTCAGTGTTCCGCTCCGTGTGTGCGTCGCACTCTCTGCTCAGTGTTCTGCTCTGTGTGTGTGCGTCGCACTCTCTGCTCAGTGTTCCGCTCTGTGTGTGAGCCGCACTCTCTGTTCAGTGTTCTGCTCCGTGTGTGCGTGTCGCACTCTCTGCTCAGTGTTCCGCTCCGTGTGTGAGCCGCACTCTCTGCTCAGTGTTCCGCTCCGTGTTTGCATCGCACTCTCTGCTCAGTGTTCCGCTCCGTGTGTGAGCCGCACTCTCTGCTCAGTGTTCCGCTCCGTGTGTGAGCCGCACTTTCTGCTCAGTGTTCCGCTCCGTGTGTGAGTCGCGTTCTCTGTTCCGTGTGTGAGCCGCACTCTTTGCTCAGTGTTCCGCTCTGTGTGTGAGCCGCACTCTCTGCTCAGTGTTCCGCTCTGTGTGTGAGTCGCACTCTCTGCTCAGTGTTCCGCTCTGTGTGTGAGTCGCACTCTCTGCTCAGTGTTCTGCTCTGTGTGAGTCGCACTCTCTGCTCAGTGTTCTGCTCTGTGTGAGTCGCACTCTCTGCTCAGTGTTCCGCTCCGTGTGTGCGTCGCACTCTCTGCTCAGTGTTCCGCTCCGTGTGTGCGTCGCACTCTCTGCTCAGTGTTCCGCTCCGTGTTTGCATCGCACTCTCTGCTCAGTGTTCCGCTCTGTGTGTGCTTCGCACTCTCTGCTCAGTGTTCCGCTCTGTGTGTGAGTCGCACTCTCTGCTCAGTGTTCCGCTCTGTGTGTGAGCCGCACTCTCTGCTCAGTGTTCCGCTCTGTGTGTGAGTCGCACTCTCTGCTCAGTGTTCTGCTCTGTGTGAGTCGCACTCTCTGCTCAGTGTTCTGCTCTGTGTGAGTCGCACTCTCTGCTCAGTGTTCCGCTCCGTGTGTGCGTCGCACTCTCTGCTCAGTGTTCCGCTCCGTGTGTGCGTCGCACTCTCTGCTCAGTGTTCTGCTCTGTGTGTGAGCCGCACTCTCTGTTCAGTGTTCCGCTCCGTGTGTGAGACGCACTCTCTGCTCAGTGTTCCGCTCCGTGTGTGAGCCGCACTCTCTGCTCAGTGTTCCGCTCTGTGTGTGAGCCGCACTCTCTGCTCAGTGTTCCGCTCCGTGTGTGAGCCGCACTTTCTGCTCAGTGTTCCGCTCCGTGTGTGAGTCGCGTTCTCTGTTCCGTGTGTGAGCCGCACTCTTTGCTCAGTGTTCCGCTCTGTGTGTGAGCCGCACTCTCTGCTCAGTGTTCCGCTCTGTGTGTGAGTCGCACTCTCTGCTCAGTGTTCCGCTCTGTGTGTGAGCCGCACTCTCTGCTCAGTGTTCCGCTCTGTGTGTGAGCCGCACTCTCTGCTCAGTTTTCCGCTCTGTGTGTGAGCCGCACTCTCTGCTCAGTGTTCCGCTCCGTGTGTGAGCCGCACTTTCTGCTCAGTGTTCCGCTCCGTGTGTGAGTCGCGTTCTCTGTTCCGTGTGTGAGCCGCACTCTTTGCTCAGTGTTCCGCTCTGTGTGTGAGCCGCACTCTCTGCTCAGTGTTCCGCTCTGTGTGTGAGTCGCACTCTCTGCTCAGTGTTCCGCTCTGTGTGTGAGCCGCACTCTCTGCTCAGTGTTCCGCTCTGTGTGTGAGTCGCACTCTCTGCTCAGTGTTCTGCTCTGTGTGAGTCGCACTCTCTGCTCAGTGTTCTGCTCTGTGTGAGTCGCACTCTCTGCTCAGTGTTCCGTTCCGTGTGAGAGCCGCACTCTCTGCTCAGTGTTCCGCTCTGTGTGTGAGTCGCACTCTCTGCTCAGTGTTCTGCTCTGTGTGAGTCGCACTCTCTGCTCAGTGTTCTGCTCTGTGTGAGTCGCACTCTCTGCTCAGTGTTCCGTTCCGTGTGTGCGTCGCACTCTCTGCTCAGTGTTCTGCTCTGTGTGAGTCGCACTCTCTGCTCAGTGTTCCGCTCTGTGTGTGAGTCGCACTCTCTGCTCAGTGTTCTGCTCTGTGTGAGTCGCACTCTCTGCTCAGTGTTCTGCTCTGTGTGAGTCGCACTCTCTGCTCAGTGTTCCGTTCCGTGTGTGCGTCGCACTCTCTGCTCAGTGTTCCGCTCCGTGTGTGCGTCGCACTCTCTGCTCAGTGTTCTGCTCTGTGTGTGAGCCGCACTCTCTGTTCAGTGTTCCGCTCCGTGTGTGAGACGCACTCTCTGCTCAGTGTTCCGCTCCGTGTGTGAGCCGCACTCTCTGCTCAGTGTTCCGCTTCGTGTGTGTGCCGCACTCTCTGCTCAGTTTTCCGCTCCGTGTGTGAGCCGCACTCTCTGCTCAGTGTTCCGCTCTGTGTGTGAGCCACACTCTCTGTTCAGTGTTCCGCTCCGTGTGTGAGCCGCACTCTCTGCTCAGTGTTCCGCTCCGTGTGTGAGCCGCACTCTCTGCTCAGTGTTCCGCTCCGTGTGTGAGCCGCACTCTCTGCTCAGTTTTCCGCTCTGTGTGTGCGTCGCACTCTCTGCTCAGTGTTCCGCTCTGTGTGTGAGCCGCACTTTCTGCTCAGTGTTCCGCTCCGTGTGTGAGTCGCGTTCTCTGTTCCGTGTGTGAGCCGCACTCTTTGCTCAGTGTTCCGCTCTGTGTGTGAGCCGCACTCTCTGCTCAGTGTTCCGCTCTGTGTGAGTCGCACTCTCTGCTCAGTGTTCCGCTCTGTGTGTGAGCCGCACTCTCTGCTCAGTGTTCTGCTCTGTGTGAGTCGCACTCTCTGCTCAGTGTTCTGCTCTGTGTGTGAGCCGCACTCTCTGCTCAGTGTTCCGCTCTGTGTGTGAGCCGCACTCTCTGCTCAGTGTTCCGCTCCGTGTGTGAGCCGCACTCTCTGCTCAGTGTTCCGCTCTGTGTGTGAGTCGCACTCTCTGCTCAGTGTTCCGCTCTGTGTGTGAGCCGCACTCTCTGCTCAGTGTTCTGCTCTGTGTGAGTCGCACTCTCTGCTCAGTGTTCTGCTCTGTGTGAGTCGCACTCTCTGCTCAGTGTTCCGCTCTGTGTGTGAGCCGCACTCTCTGCTCAGTGTTCCGCTCCGTGTGTGAGCCGCACTCTCTGCTCAGTGTTCCGCTTCGTGTGTGTGCCGCACTCTCTGCTCAGTTTTCCGCTCTGTGTGTGAGCCGCACTCTCTGCTCGGTGTTCCGCTCCGTGTGTGAGCCGCACTCTCTGCTCATTGTTCCGCTCTGTGTGAGCCGCACTCTCTGCTCAGTGTTCTGCTCCGTGTGTGAGCCGCACTCTCTGCTCAGTGTTCCGCTCCGTGTGTGCGTCGCACTCTCTGCTCAGTGTTCCGCTCCGTGTGTGCGTCGCACTCTCTGCTCAGTGTTCCGCTCTGTGTGTGTGTCGCTCTCTCTGCTCAGTGTTCCGTTCCGTGTGAGAGCCGCACTCTCTGCTCAGTTTTCCGCTCCGTGTGTGAGCCGCACTCTCTGCTCAGTGTTCCGCTTTGTGTGTGTGCCGCACTCTCTGCTCAGTTTTCCGCTCTGTGTGTGAGCCGCACTCTCTGCTCAGTGTTCCGTTCCGTGTGTGAGCCGCACTCTCTGCTCAGTTTTCCGCTCTGTGTGTGAGCCGCACTCTCTGCTCAGTGTTCCGTTCCGTGTGTGAGCCGCACTCTCTGCTCAGTGTTCCGCTCTGTGTGTGAGCCGCACTGTCTGTTCAGTGTTCCGCACCGTGTGTGAGCTGCACTCTCTGCTCAGTGTTCCGCACCGTGTGTGAGCTGCACTCTCTGCTCAGTGTTCCGCACCGTGTGTGAGCTGCACTCTCTGCTCAGTGTTCCGTTCTGTGTGTGAGTCGCACTCTCTGCTCAGTGTTCCGCTCCGTGTGTGAGCCGCACTCTCTGTTCAGTGTTCCGCTCTGTGTGTGTGTCGCTCTCTCTGCTCAGTGTTCCGCTCCATGTGTGAGCCGCACTCTCTGCTCAGTGTTCCGTTCCGTGTGTGAGCCGCACTCTCTGCTCAGTGTTCCGCTTTGTGTGTGTGCCGCACTCTCTGTTCAGTGTTCCGCTCTGTGTGTGTGTCGCTCTCTCTGCTCAGTGTTCCGCTCCATGTGTGAGCCGCACTCTCTGCTCAGTGTTCCGCTCCGTGTGTGAGCCGCACTCTCTGCTCAGTGTTCCGCTTTGTGTGTGTGCCGCACTCTCTGCTCAGTGTTCCGCTCTGTGTGTGAGCCGCACTCTCTGCTCAGTGTTCCGCTCTGTGTGAGAGCCGCACTCTCTGCTCAGTGTTCCGTTCCGTGTGAGAGCCGCACTCTCTGCTCAGTGTTCCGCTCCGTGTGTGCGTCGCACTCTCTGCTCAGTGTTCCGCTCCGTGTGTGCGTCGCACTCTCTGCTCAGTGTTCCGCTCTGTGTGTGAGCCGCACTCTCTGCTCAGTGTTCCGCTCTGTGTGAGAGCCGCACTCTCTGCTCAGTGTTCCGTTCCGTGTGAGAGCCGCACTCTCTGCTCAGTGTTCCGCTCCGTGTGTGCGTCGCACTCTCTGCTCAGTGTTCCGCTCCGTGTGTGCGTCGCACTCTCTGCTCAGTGTTCCGCTCCGTGTGTGCGTCGCACTCTCTGCTCAGTGTTCCGCTCCGTGTGTGCGTCGCACTCTCTGCTCAGTGTTCCGCTCTGTGTGTGTGTCGCACTCTCTGCTCAGTGTTCCGCTCCGTGTGTGAGCCGCACTCTCTGCTCAATGTTCCGCTCCGTGTGTGAGCCGCACTCTCTGCTCAGTGTTCCGCTTCGTGTGTGTGCCGCACTCTCTGCTCAGTGTTCCGCTCCGTGTTTGATCCGCACTCTCTGCTCAGTGTTATGCTCTGTGTGTGAGCCGCACTCTCTGCTCAGTGTTCCGCTCCGTGTGTGAGCCGCACTCTCTGCTCAGTGTTCCGCTCCGTGTGTGCGTCGCACTCTCTGCTCAGTGTTCCGCTCCGTGTGTGAGTCGCGTTCTCTGTTCCGTGTGTGAGCCGCACTCTCTGCTCAGTGTTCCGCTCCGTGTGTGAGCCGCACTCTTTGCTCAGTGTTCCGCTCTGTGTGTGAGCCGCACTCTCTGCTCAGTGTTCCGCTCTGTGTGTGAGTCGCACTCTCTGCTCAGTGTTCTGCTCTGTGTGAGTCACACTCTCTGCTCAGTGTTCTGCTCTGTGTGTGAGCCGCACTCTCTGTTCAGTGTTCTGCTCTGTGTGTGTGTGTCGCACTCTCTGCTCAGTGTTCCGCTCCGTGTGTGCGTCGCACTCTCTGCTCAGTGTTCTGCTCTGTGTGTGAGCCGCACTCTCTGTTCAGTGTTCCGCTCCGTGTGTGAGCCGCACTCTCTGCTCAGTGTTCCGCTCCGTGTGTGAGCCGCACTCTCTGCTCAGTGTTCCGCTCCGTGTGTGTGCCGCACTCTCTGCTCAGTGTTCTGCTCTGTGTGTGTGTGTGTCGCACTCTCTGCTCAGTGTTCCGCTCTGTGTGTGAGCCGCACTCTCTGTTCAGTGTTCCGTTCTGTGTGTGCGTCACAATCTCTGCTCAGTGTTCCGCTCTGTGTGTGAGCCGCACTCTCTGCTCAGTGTTCCGTTCTGTGTGTGCGTCACAATCTCTGCTCAGTGTTCCGCTCTGTGTGTGTGTCGCACTCTCTGCTCAGTGTTCCACTCCGTGTGTGAGCCGCACTCTCTGCTCAGTGTTCCGCTCTGTGTGTGTCGCACTCTCTGCTCAGTGTTCCGCTCTGTGTGTGAGCCGCACTCTCTGCTCAGTGTTCCGTTCTGTGTGTGCGTCACAATCTCTGCTCAGTGTTCCGCTCTGTGTGTGTGTCGCACTCTCTGCTCAGTGTTCCACTCCGTGTGTGAGCCGCACTCTCTGCTCAGTGTTCCGCTCTGTGTGTGTCGCACTCTCTGCTCAGTGTTCCGCTCTGTGTGAGAGCCGCACTCTCTGCTCAGTGTTCCGCTCTGTGTGTGAGCCGCACTCTCTGCTCAGTGTTCCGCTCTGTGTGTGAGTCACACTCTCTGCTCAGTGTTCCGCTCCGTGTGTGAGCCGCACTCTCTGCTCAGTGTTCCGCTCTGTGTGTGTCGCACTCTCTGCTCAGTGTTCCGCTCCGTGTGTGCGTCGCACTCTCTGCTCAGTGTTCTGCTCTGTGTGTGTGTCGCACTCTCTGCTCAGTGTTCCGCTCCGTGTGTGAGCCGCACTCTCTGCTCAGTGTTCCGCTCTGTGTGTGAGCCGCACTCTCTGTTCAGTGTTCCTCTTCGTGTGTGAGCCGCACTCTCTGCTCAGTGTTCCGATCCGTGTGTGAGCCGCACTCTCTACTCAGTGTTCCGCTCCGTGTGTGAGCCGCACTCTCTGCTCAGTGTTCCGTTCCGTGTGTGAGCCGCACTCTCTGCTCAGTTTTCCGCTCCGTGTGTGAGCCGCACTCTCTGCTCAGTGTTCCGATCCGTGTGTGAGCCGCACTCTCTACTCAGTGTTCCGCTCCGTGTGTGAGCCGCACTCTCTGCTCAGTGTTCCGTTCCGTGTGTGAGCCGCACTCTCTGCTCAGTTTTCCGCTCCGTGTGTGAGCCGCACTCTCTGCTCAGTGTTCCGATCCGTGTGTGAGCCGCACTCTCTGCTCAGTGTTCCGATCCGTGTGTGAGCCGCACTCTCTGCTCAGTGTTCCGCTCCGTGTGTGAGCCGCACTCTCTGCTCAGTTTTCCGCTCCGTGTGTGAGCCGCACTCTCTGCTCAGTGTTCCGATCCGTGTGTGAGCCGCACTCTCTACTCAGTGTTCCGCTCCGTGTGTGAGCCGCACTCTCTGCTCAGTGTTCCGTTCCGTGTGTGAGCCGCACTCTCTGCTCAGTTTTCCGCTCCGTGTGTGAGCCGCACTCTCTGCTCAGTGTTCCGATCCGTGTGTGAGCCGCACTCTCTGCTCAGTGTTCCGATCCGTGTGTGAGCCGCACTCTCTGCTCAGTGTTCCGCTCCGTGTGTGAGCCGCACTCTCTGCTCAGTGTTCCGCTCTGTGTGTCCGTCTCACTCTCTGTTCAGTGTTCCGCTCTGTGTGTGAGCCGCACTCTCTACTCAGTGTTCCGCTCCGTGTGTGAGCCGCACTCTCTGCTCAGTGTTCCGCTCTGTGTGTCCGTCTCACTCTCTGTTCAGTGTTCCGCTCTGTGTGTGAGCCGCACTCTCTGCTCATTGTTCCGCTCTGTGTGTGAGCCGCACTCTCTGCTCAGTGTTCCGCTCCGTGTGTGAGCCGCACTCTCTGCTCAGTGTTCCGCTCTGTGTGAGTCGCACTCTCTGCTCAGTGTTCCGCTCCGTGTGTGCGTCGCACTCTCTGCTCAGTGTTCCGCTCCGTGTGTGAGTCGCGATCTCTGTTCCGTGTGTGAGCCGCACTCTCTGCTCAGTGTTCCGGTCCGTGTGTGAGCCGCACTCTCTGCTCAGTGTTCCGCACCGTGTGTGAGCCGCACTCTCTGTTCAGTGTTCCGCACCGTGTGTGAGCCGCACTCTCTGTTCAGTGTTCCGCACCGTGTGTGAGCCGCACTCTCTGTTCAGTGTTCCGCACCGTGTGTGAGCCGCACTCTCTGCTCAGTGTTCTGCTCCGTGTGTGAGCCGCACTCTCTGCTCAGTGTTCCGGTCCGTGTGTGAGCCGCACTCTCTGCTCAGTGTTCCGCACCGTGTGTGAGCCGCACTCTCTGTTCAGTGTTCCGCACCGTGTGTGAGCCGCACTCTCTGCTCAGTTTTCCGCTCCGTGTGTGAGCCGCACTCTCTGCTCAGTGTTCCGCTCTGTGTGTCCGTCGCACTCTCTGCTCAGTGTTCCGCTCCGTGTGTGAGCCGCACTCTCTGTTCAGTGTTCCGCACCGTGTGTGAGCCGCACTCTCTGCTCAGTTTTCCGCTCTGTGTGTGCGTCGCACTCTCTGCTCATTGTTCCGCTCTGTGTGTGAGCCGCACTCTCTGCTCAGTGTTCCGCTCCGTGTGTGAGCCGGACTCTCTGCTCAGTGTTCCGCTCTGTGTGTGAGCCGGACTCTCTGCTCAGTGTTCCGCTCCGTTTGTGAGCCGGACTCTCTGCTCAGTGTTCCGCTCCGTGTGTGAGCCGGACTCTCTGCTCAGTGTTCCGCTCCGTGTGTGATCCGCACTCTCTGCTCAGTGTTCTGCTCTGTGTGTGAGCCGCAGTCTCTGCTCAGTGTTCCGCTCCGTGTGTGAGCCGGACTCTCTGCTCAGTGTTCCGCTCCGTGTGTGATCCGCACTCTCTGCTCAGTGTTCTGCTCTGTGTGTGAGCCGCAGTCTCTGCTCAGTGTTCCGCTCCGTGTGTGCGTCGCACTCTCTGCTCAGTGTTCAGCTCTGTGTGTGAGCCGCACTCTCTGCTCAGTGTTCCGCTCTGTGTGTGAGCCGCACTCTCTGCTCAGTGTTCTGCTCTGTGTGTGCGTCGCACTCTCTGCTCAGTGTTCTGCTCTGTGTGTGTGTGTCGCACTCTCTGCTCAGTGTTCCGGTCCGTGTGTGCGTCGCACTCTCTGCTCAGTGTCCTGTTCTGTGTGTGTGTGTCGCACTCTCTGCTCAGCGTTCCGCTCCGTGTGTGCGTCGCACTCTCTGCTCAGTGTTCCGCTCCGTGTGTGAGCCGCACTCTCTGCTCAGTGTTCCGCTCCGTGTGTGCGTCGCACTCTCTGCTCAGTGTTCCGCTCCGTGTGAGAGCCGCACTCTCTGCTCAGTGTTCCGGTCCGTGTGTGAGCCGCACTCTCTGCTCAGTGTTCCGCACCGTGTGTGAGCCGCACTCTCTGTTCAGTGTTCCGCACCGTGTGTGAGCCGCACTCTCTGCTCAGTGTTCCGCACCGTGTGTGAGCCGCACTCTCTGCTCAGTTTTCCGCTCCGTGTGTGAGCCGCACTCTCTGTTCAGTGTTCCGCACCGTGTGTGAGCCGCACTCTCTGTTCAGTGTTCCGCTCCGTGTGTGAGCCGCACTCTCTGTTCAGTGTTCCGCACCGTGTGTGAGCCGCACTCTCTGCTCAGTTTTCCGCTCCGTGTGTGAGCCGCACTCTCTGTTCAGTGTTCCGCACCGTGTGTGAGCCGCACTCTCTGCTCAGTTTTCCGCTCTGTGTGTGCGTCGCACTCTCTGCTCATTGTTCCGCTCTGTGTGTGAGCCGCACTCTCTGCTCAGTGTTCCGCTCCGTGTGTGAGCCGGACTCTCTGCTCAGTGTTCCGCTCTGTGTGTGAGCCGGACTCTCTGCTCAGTGTTCCGCTCCGTGTGTGAGCCGGACTCTCTGCTCAGTGTTCCGCTCCGTGTGTGAGCCGGACTCTCTGCTCAGTGTTCCGCTCCGTGTGTGATCCGCACTCTCTGCTCAGTGTTCCGCTCTGTGTGTGAGCCGCAGTCTCTGCTCAGTTTTCCGCTCTGTGTGTGCGTCGCACTCTCTGCTCATTGTTCCGCTCTGTGTGTGAGCCGCACTCTCTGCTCAGTGTTCCGCTCCGTGTGTGAGCCGGACTCTCTGCTCAGTGTTCCGCTCTGTGTGTGAGCCGGACTCTCTGCTCAGTGTTCCGCTCCGTGTGTGAGCCGGACTCTCTGCTCAGTGTTCCGCTCCGTGTGTGAGCCGGACTCTCTGCTCAGTGTTCCGCTCCGTGTGTGATCCGCACTCTCTGCTCAGTGTTCCGCTCTGTGTGTGAGCCGCAGTCTCTGCTCAGTGTTCAGCTCTGTGTGTGAGCCGCACTCTCTGCTCAGTGTTCCGGTCCGTGTGTGCGTCGCACTCTCTGCTCAGTGTCCTGTTCTGTGTGTGTGTGTCGCACTCTCTGCTCAGCGTTCCGCTCCGTGTGTGCGTCGCACTCTCTGCTCAGTGTTCCGCTCCGTGTGTGCGTCGCACTCTCTGCTCAGTGTTCCGCTCCGTGTGTGCGTCGCACTCTCTGCTCAGTGTTCCGCTCCGTGTGTGAGCCGCACTCTCTGCTCAGTGTTCCGCTCCGTGTGTGCGTCGCACTCTCTGCTCAGTGTTCCGCTCCGTGTGAGAGCCGCACTCTCTGCTCAGTGTTCCGCTCCGTGTGTGCGTCGCACTCTCTGCTCAGTGTTCCGCTCCGTGTGAGAGCCGCACTCTCTGCTCAGTGTTCCGCTCCGTGTGTGCGTCGCACTCTCTGCTCAGTGTTCCGCTCCGTGTGAGAGCCGCACTCTCTGCTCAGTGTTCCGCTCCGTGTGTGCGTCGCACTCTCTGCTCAGTGTTCCGCTCCGTGTGTGCGTCGCACTCTCTGCTCAGTGTTCCGCTCCGTGTGAGAGCCGCACTCTCTGGTCAGTGTTCCGCTCCGTGTGTGCGTCGCACTCTCTGCTCAGCGTTCCGCTCCGTGTGTGCGTCGCACTCTCTGCTCAGTGTTCCGCTCCGTGTGAGAGCCGCACTCTCTGCTCAGTGTTCCGCTCCGTGTGTGCGTCGCACTCTCTGCTCAGTGTTCCGCTCCGTGTGTGAGCCGCACTCTCTGCTCAGTGTTCCGCTCCGTGTGTGCGTCGCACTCTCTGCTCAGTGTTCAGCTCTGTGTGTGAGCCGCACTCTCTGCTCAGTGTTCCGTTCCGTGTGAGAGCCGCACTCTCTGCTCAGTGTTCCGCTCTGTGTGAGTCGCACTCTCTGCTCAGTGTTCCGTTCCGTGTGAGAGCCGCACTCTCTGCTCAGTGTTCCGCTCTGTGTGAGTCGCACTCTCTGCTCAGTGTTCCGTTCCGTGTGAGAGCCGCACTCTCTGCTCAGTGTTCCGCTCCGTGTGTGCGTCGCACTCTCTGCTCAGTGTTCCGCTCCGTGTGTGCGTCGCACTCTCTGCTCAGTGTTCTGCTCTGTGTGTGAGCCGCACTCTCTGTTCAGTGTTCCGCTCCGTGTGTGAGACGCACTCTCTGCTCAGTGTTCCGCTCCGTGTGTGAGCCGCACTCTCTGCTCAGTGTTCCGCTTCGTGTGTGTGCCGCACTCTCTGCTCAGTTTTCCGCTCTGTGTGTGAGCCGCACTCTCTGCTCAGTGTTCCGCTTCGTGTGTGTGCCGCACTCTCTGCTCAGTTTTCCGCTCCGTGTGTGAGCCGCACTCTCTGCTCAGTGTTCCGCTCTGTGTGTGAGCCACACTCTCTGTTCAGTGTTCCGCTCCGTGTGTGAGCCGCACTCTCTGCTCAGTGTTCCGCTCCGTGTGTGAGCCGCACTCTCTGCTCAGTGTTCCGCTCCGTGTGTGAGCCGCACTCTCTGTTCAGTGTTCCGCACCGTGTGTGAGCCGCACTCTCTGCTCAGTTTTCCGCTCTGTGTGTGCGTCGCACTCTCTGCTCAGTGTTCCGCTCTGTGTGTGTGTCGCACTCTCTGCTCAGTGTTCCGCTCCGTGTGTGAGCCGCACTCTCTGCTCAGTGTTCCGCTTCGTGTGTGTGCCGCACTCTCTGCTCAGTTTTCCGCTCTGTGTGTGAGCCGCACTCTCTGCTCGGTGTTCCGCTCCGTGTGTGAGCCGCACTCTCTGCTCATTGTTCCGCTCTGTGTGAGCCGCACTCTCTGCTCAGTGTTCTGCTCCGTGTGTGAGCCGCACTCTCTGCTCAGTGTTCCGCTCCGTGTGTGCGTCGCACTCTCTGCTCAGTGTTCCGCTCCGTGTGTGCGTCGCACTCTCTGCTCAGTGTTCCGCTCTGTGTGTGTGTCGCTCTCTCTGCTCAGTGTTCCGCTCCGTGTGAGAGCCGCACTCTCTGCTCAGTGTTCCGCTCTGTGTGTGAGCCGCACTCTCTGCTCAGTGTTCCGCTCCTTGTGTGATCCGCACTCTCTGCTCAGTGTTCTGCTCTGTGTGTGAGCCGCACTCTCTGCTCAGTGTTCCGCTCAGTGTTCCGCTCCTTGTGTGATCCGCACTCTCTGCTCAGTGTTCTGCTCTGTGTGTGAGCCGCACTCTCTGCTCAGTGTTCCGCTCCTTGTGTGATCCGCACTCTCTGCTCAGTGTTCTGCTCTGTGTGTGAGCCGCACTCTCTGCTCAGTGTTCCGCTCCTTGTGTGATCCGCACTCTCTGCTCAGTGTTCCGCTCTGTGTGTGAGCCGCACTCTCTGCTCAGTGTTCCGCTCCGTGTGTGCGTCGCACTCTCTGCTCAGTGTTCCGCTCTGTGTGTGAGCCGCACTCTCTGCTCAGTGTTCCGCTCTGTGTGAGCCGCACTCTCTGCTCAGTGTTCCGCTCTGTGTGTGTGTGTCGCACTCTCTGCTCAGTGTTCCGCTCTGTGTGTGAGCCGCACTCTCTGTTCAGTGTTCCGCTCTGTGTGTGAGCCGCACTCTCTGTTCAGTGTTCTGCTCCGTGTGTGCGTGTCGCACTCTCTGCTCAGTGTTCCGTTCCGTGTGAGAGCCGCACTCTCTGCTCAGTGTTCCGCTCCGTATGTGCGTCGCACTCTCTGCTCAGTGTTCTGCTCTGTGTGTGTGTGTCGCACTCTCTGCTCAGTGTTCCGCTCCGTGTTTGCATCGCACTCTCTGCTCAGTGTTCCGCTCCGTGTGTGAGCCGCACTCTCTGTTCAGTGTTCTGCTCCGTGTGTGTGTGTCGCACTCTCTGCTCAGTGTTCCGCTCCGTGTTTGCATCGCACTCTCTGCTCAGTGTTCCGCTCTGTGTGTGAGCCGCACTCTCTGTTCAGTGTTCTGCTCCGTGTGTGCGTGTCGCACTCTCTGCTCAGTGTTCCGCTCCGTGTTTGCATCGCACTCTCTGCTCAGTGTTCCGCTCCGTGTGTGAGCCGCACTCTCTGCTCAGTGTTCCGCTCCGTGTGTGCGTCGCACTCTCTGCTCAGTGTTCCGCTCCGTGTGTGAGCCGCA
Source organism: Coreius guichenoti (assembly GCA_039654105.1). NCBI lineage: Eukaryota > Metazoa > Chordata > Actinopteri > Cypriniformes > Gobionidae > Coreius > Coreius guichenoti. The sequence goes on from JBAPCB010000061.1 coordinate 66,163, forward strand.
CTCTCTGCTCAGTGTTCCGCTCCGTGTGTGAGCCGCACTCTCTGCTCAGTGTTCCGCTCCGTGTGTGCGTCGCACTCTCTGCTCAGTGTTCCGCTCCGTGTGTGCGTAGCACTCTCTGCTCAGTGTTCCGCCCTGTGTGTGCTTCGCACTCTCTGCTCAGTGTTCCGCTCCGTGTGTGAGCCGCACTCTCTGCTCAGTGTTCCGCTCCGTGTGTGCGTAGCACTCTCTGCTCAGTGTTCCGCCCTGTGTGTGTGTCGCACTCTCTGCTCAGTGTTCCGCTCCGTGTGTGAGCCGCACTCTCTGCTCAGTGTTCCGCTCTGTGTGTGAGCCGCACTCTCTGCTCAGTGTTCCGCTCTGTGTGTGTGTCGCACTCTCTGCTCAGTGTTCCGCTCCGTGTGTGAGCCGCACTCTCTGCTCAGTGTTCCGCTCCGTGTGTGAGCCGCACTCTCTGCTCAGTGTTCCGCTCCGTGTGTGAGCCGCACTCTCTGCTCAGTGTTCCGCTCCGTGTGTGAGCCGCACTCTCTGCTCGGTGTTCCGCTCCGTGTGTGAGCCGCACTCTCTGCTTAGTTTTCCGCTCTGTGTGTGAGCCGCACTCTCTGCTCAGTGTTCCGCTCTGTGTGTGAGCCACACTCTCTGTTCAGTGTTCCGCTCCGTGTGTGAGCCGCACTCTCTGCTCAGTGTTCCGCTCCGTGTGTGAGCCGCACTCTCTGTTCAGTGTTCCGCACCGTGTGTGAGCCGCACTCTCTGCTCAGTTTTCCGCTCTGTGTGTGCGTCGCACTCTCTGCTCAGTGTTCCGCTCCGTGTGTGAGCCGCACTCTCTGTTCAGTGTTCAGCTCTGTGTGTGTGTCGCTCTCTCTGCTCAGTGTTCCGTTCCGTGTGAGAGCCGCACTCTCTGCTCAGTGTTCCGCTCCGTGTGTGCGTCGCACTCTCTGCTCAGTGTTCCGCTCCGTGTGTGCGTCGCACTCTCTGCTCAGTGTTCCGCTCTGTGTGTGTGTCGCTCTCTCTGCTCAGTGTTCCGTTCCGTGTGAGAGCCGCACTCTCTGCTCAGTGTTCCGCTCCGTGTGTGCGTCGCACTCTCTGCTCAGTGTTCCGCTCCGTGTGTGCGTCGCACTCTCTGCTCAGTGTTCCGCTCTGTGTGTGTGTCGCTCTCTCTGCTCAGTGTTCCGCTCCGTGTGTGAGCTGCACTCTCTGCTCAGTGTTCCGCTCCGTGTGTGCGTCGCACTCTCTGCTCAGTGTTCCGCTCTGTGTGTGTGTCGCTCTCTCTGCTCAGTGTTCCGCTCCGTGTGTGAGCCGCACTCTCTGCTCAGTGTTCCGCTTTGTGTGTGTGCCGCACTCTCTGCTCAGTTTTCCGCTCTGTGTGTGAGCCGCACTCTCTGCTCAGTGTTCCGTTTCGTGTGTGAGCCGCACTCTCTGCTCAGTGTTCCGCTCTGTGTGTGAGCCGCACTCTCTGCTCAGTGTTCCGTTCCGTGTGTGAGCCGCACTCTCTGCTCAGTGTTCCGTTCCGTGTGTGAGCCGCACTCTCTGCTTAGTTTTCCGCTCTTTGTGTGCGTCGCACTCTCTGCTCAGTGTTCCGCTCCGTGTGTGAGCCGCACTCTCTGCTCAGTGTTCCGCTTTGTGTGTGTGCCGCACTCTCTGCTCAGTTTTCCGCTCTGTGTGTGAGCCGCACTCTCTGCTCAGTGTTCCGCTCCGTGTGTGAGCCGCACTCTCTGCTCAGTGTTCCGCTCTGTGTGCTCAGTGTTCCGTTTCGTGTGTGAGCCGCACTCTCTGCTCAGTGTTCCGTTCCGTGTGTGAGCCGCACTCTCTGCTCAGTGTTCCGTTCCGTGTGTGAGCCGCACTCTCTGCTCAGTTTTCCGCTCTTTGTGTGCGTCGCACTCTCTGCTCAGTGTTCCGCTCCGTGTGTGAGCCGCACTCTCTGCTCAGTGTTCCGCACCGTGTGTGAGCCGCACTCTCTGCTCAGTTTTCCGCTCTTTGTGTGCGTCGCACTCTCTGCTCAGTGTTCCGCTCCGTGTGTGAGCCGCACTCTCTGCTCAGTGTTCCGCTCTGTGTGTGAGCCGCACTCTCTGCTCAGTGTTCCGTTCCGTGTGTGAGCCGCACTCTCTGCTCAGTGTTCCGCACCGTGTGTGAGCCGCACTCTCTGCTCAGTTTTCCGCTCTGTGTGTCCGTCGCACTCTCTGTTCAGTGTTCCGCTCTGTGTGTGAGCCGCACTCTCTGCTCATTGTTCCGCTCTGTGTGTGAGCCGCACTCTCTGCTCAGTGTTCCGTTCCGTGTGTGAGCCGCACTCTCTGCTCAGTTTTCCGCTCTTTGTGTGCGTCGCACTCTCTGCTCAGTGTTCCGCTCTGTGTGTGAGCCGCACTCTCTGCTCAGTGTTCCGTTCCGTGTGTGAGCCGCACTCTCTGCTCAGTGTTCCGCACCGTGTGTGAGCCGCACTCTCTGCTCAGTTTTCCGCTCTGTGTGTCCGTCGCACTCTCTGTTCAGTGTTCCGCTCTGTGTGTGAGCCGCACTCTCTGCTCAGTGTTCCGCTCTGTGTGAGTCGCACTCTCTGCTCAGTGTTCCGCTCCGTGTGTGCGTCGCACTCTCTGCTCAGTGTTCCGCTCCGTGTGTGCGTCGCACTCTCTGCTCAGTGTTCCGGTCCGTGTGTGAGCCGCACTCTCTGCTCAGTGTTCCGCTCTGTGTGTGAGCCGCACTCTCTGTTCTGTGTTCCGCTTCGTGTGTGAGCCGCACTCTCTGTTCAGTTTTCCGCTCTGTGTGTGCGTCGCACTCTCTGCTCAGTGTTCCGCACCGTGTGTGAGCCGCGTTCTCTGTTCCGTGTGTGAGCCGCACTCTCTGCTCAGTGTTCCGCTCCGTGTGTGAGCCGCACTCTCTGCTCAGTGTTCCGCTCTGTGTGTGAGTCGCACTCTCTGCTCAGTGTTCTGCTCTGTGTGAGTCGCACTCTCTGCTCAGTGTTCTGCTCTGTGTGTGTGTGTCGCACTCTCTGCTCAGTGTTCCGCTCCGTGTGTGCGTCGCACTCTCTGCTCAGTGTTCCGCTCCGTGTGTGCGTCGCACTCTCTGCTCAGTGTTCTGCTCTGTGTGTGTGTGTCGCACTCTCTGCTCAGTGTTCCGCTCTGTGTGTGAGCCGCACTCTCTGTTCAGTGTTCTGCTCCGTGTGTGCGTCGCACTCTCTGCTCAGTGTTCCGCTCTGTGTGTGAGCCGCACTCTCTGCTCAGTGTTCCGCTCTGTGTGTGAGCCGCACTCTCTGCTCAGTGTTCCGCTCTGTGTGTGAGCCGCACTCTCTGCTCAGTGTTCCGCTCTGTGTGTGAGCCGCACTCTCTGCTCAGTGTTCCGCTCTGTGTGTGAGCCGCACTCTCTGCTCAGTGTTCCGCTCTGTGTGTGAGCCGCACTCTCTGCTCAGTGTTCCGTTCTGTGTGTGCGTCGCACTCTCTGCTCAGTGTTCCGTTCTGTGTGTGAGCCGCACTCTCGGCTCAGTGTTCCGTTCTGTGTGTGAGCCGCACTCTCTGCTCAGTGTTCCGCTCTGTGTGTGAGCCGCACTCTCTGCTCAGTGTTCCGTTCTGTGTGTGAGCCGCACTCTCGGCTCAGTGTTCCGTTCTGTGTGTGAGCCGCACTCTCTGCTCAGTGTTCCGCTCTGTGTGTGAGCCGCACTCTCTGCTCAGTGTTCCGCTCTGTGTGTGAGCCGCACTCTCTGCTCAGTGTTCCGCTCTGTGTGAGCCGCACTCTCTGCTCAGTGTTCCGCTCTGTGTGTGAGCCGCACTCTCTGCTCAGTGTTCCGTTCTGTGTGTGCGTCGCACTCTCTGCTCAGTGTTCCGTTCTGTGTGTGAGCCGCACTCTCTGCTCAGTGTTCCGTTCTGTGTGTGAGCCGCACTCTCTGCTCAGTGTTCCGCTCTGTGTGTGAGCCGCACTCTCTGCTCAGTGTTCCGCTCTGTGTGAGCCGCACTCTCTGCTCAGTGTTCCGCTCTGTGTGTGAGCCGCACTCTCTGCTCAGTGTTCCGTTCTGTGTGTGCGTCGCACTCTCTGCTCAGTGTTCCGCTCTGTGTGTGAGCCGCACTCTCTGCTCAGTGTTCCGCTCTGTGTGTGAGCCGCACTCTCTGCTCAGTGTTCCGCTCTGTGTGTGCTTCGCACTCTCTGCTCAGTGTTCCGCTCTGTGTGTGAGCCGCACTCTCTGCTCAGTTTTCCGCTCCGTTTGTGAGCCGCACTCTCTGCTCAGTTTTCCGCTCCGTTTGTGAGCCGCACTCTCTGCTCAGTGTTCCGCTCCGTGTGTGAGCCGCACTCTCTGCTCAGTGTTCCGCTCTGTGTGTGAGCCGCACTCTCTGCTCAGTGTTCCGCTCCGTGTGTGAGCCGCACTCTCTGCTCAGTGTTCCGCTTCGTGTGTGTGCCGCACTCTCTGCTCAGTTTTCCGCTCTGTGTGTGAGCCGCACTCTCTGCTCAGTGTTCCGTTCTGTGTGTGCGTCACAATCTCTGCTCAGTGTTCCGCTCTGTGTCTGAGCCGCACTCTCTGCTCAGTTTTCCGCTCCGTTTGTGAGCCGCACTCTCTGCTCAGTGTTCCGCTCCGTGTGTGAGCCGCACTCTCTGCTCAGTGTTCCGCTTCGTGTGTGTGCCGCACTCTCTGCTCAGTTTTCCGCTCTGTGTGTGAGCCGCACTCTCTGCTCAGTGTTCCGCTCCGTGTGTGAGCCGCACTCTCTGCTCAGTGTTCCGCTTCGTGTGTGTGCCGCACTCTCTGCTCAGTGTTCCGCTCTGTGTGTGAGCCGCACTCTCTGCTCAGTGTTCCGCTCCGTGTGTGAGCCGCACTCTCTGCTCAGTGTTCCGCTTCGTGTGTGTGCCGCACTCTCTGCTCGGTGTTCCGCTCTGTGTGTGAGCCGCACTCTCTGCTCAGTGTTCCGTTCTGTGTGTGCGTCACAATCTCTGCTCAGTGTTCCGCTCTGTGTCTGAGCCGCACTCTCTGCTCAGTTTTCCGCTCCGTTTGTGAGCCGCACTCTCTGCTCAGTGTTCCGCTCCGTGTGTGAGCCGCACTCTCTGCTCAGTTTTCCGCTCCGTTTGTGAGCCGCACTCTCTGCTCAGTGTTCCGCTTCGTGTGTGTGCCGCACTCTCTGCTCAGTTTTCCGCTCTGTGTGTGAGCCGCACTCTCTGCTCAGTGTTCCGCTCTGTGTGTGAGCCGCACTCTCTGCTCAGTGTTCCGTTCCGTGTGTGAGCCGCACTCTCTGCTCAGTGTTCCGCACCGTGTGTGAGCTGTACTCTCTGCTCAGTGTTCCGCTCTGTGTGTGAGCCGCACTCTCTGCTCAGTGTTCTGCTCTGTGTGTGAGCCGCACTCTCTGCTCAGTGTTCCGCTCTGTGTGTGTGTCGCACTCTCTGCTCAGTGTTCCGGTCCGTGTGTGAGCCGCACTCTCTGTTCAGTGTTCCGCACCGTGTGTGAGCTGTACTCTCTGCTCAGTGTTCCGCTCTGTGTGTGAGCCGCACTCTCTGCTCAGTGTTCCGCTCCGTGTGTGAGCCGCACTCTCTGCTCAGTGTTCCGGTCCGTGTGTGCGTCGCACTCTCTGCTCAGTGTTCTGCTCTGTGTGTGTGTGTCGCACTCTCTGCTCAGTGTTCCACTCCGTGTGTGAGCCGCACTCTCTGCTCAGTGTTCCGCTCCGTGTGTGAGCTGCACTCTCTGTTCAGTGTTCTGCTCCGTGTGAGTCGCACTCTCTGCTCAGTGTTCCGCTCCGTGTATGCGTCGCACTCTCTGCTCAGTGTTCTGCTCTGTGTGTGTGTGTCGCACTCTCTGCTCAGTGTTCCGTTCTGTGTGTGAGCTGCACTCTCTGCTCAGTGTTCTGCTCCGTGTGTGCGTGTCGCACTCTCTGCTCAGTGTTCCGCTCTGTGTGTGAGCCGCACTCTCTGTTCAGTGTTCTGCTCCGTGTGTGCGTCGCACTCTCTGCTCAGTGTTCCGCTCCGTGTGTGATCCGCACTCTCTGCTCAGTGTTCTGCTCTGTGTGTGAGCCGCACTCTCTGCTCAGTGTTCTGCTCCGTGTGTGAGCCGCACTCTCTGCTCAGTGTTCCGCTCTGTGTGTGAGCCGCACTCTCTGCTCAGTGTTCCGCTCCTTGTGTGATCCGCACTCTCTGCTCAGTGTTCCGCTCAGTGTTCCGCTCCGTGTGTGAGCCGCACTCTCTGCTCAGTGTTCCGCTCAGTGTTCCGCTCCGTGTGTGAGCCGCACTCTCTGCTCAGTGTTCCGCTCTGTGTGTGAGCCGCACTCTCTGCTCAGTGTTCCGCTCTGTGTGTGAGCCGCACTCTCTGCTCAGTGTTCCGCTCTGTGTGAGTCGCACTCTCTGCTCAGTGTTCTGCTCTGTGTGTGTGTGTCGCACTCTCTGCTCAGTGTTCCGCTCTGTGTGTGAGCTGCACTCTCTGTTCAGTGTTCTGCTCCGTGTGAGTCGCACTCTCTGCTCAGTGTTCCGCTCCGTGTATGCGTCGCACTCTCTGCTCAGTGTTCTGCTCTGTGTGTGTGTGTCGCACTCTCTGCTCAGTGTTCCGTTCTGTGTGTGAGCTGCACTCTCTGCTCAGTGTTCTGCTCCGTGTGTGCGTGTCGCACTCTCTGCTCAGTGTTCCGCTCTGTGTGTGAGCCGCACTCTCTGTTCAGTGTTCTGCTCCGTGTGTGCGTCGCACTCTCTGCTCAGTGTTCCGCTCCGTGTGTGATCCGCACTCTCTGCTCAGTGTTCTGCTCTGTGTGTGAGCCGCACTCTCTGCTCAGTGTTCCACTCCGTGTGTGAGCCGCACTCTCTGCTCAGTGTTCCGCTCTGTGTGTGAGCCGCACTCTCTGCTCAGTGTTCCGCTCTGTGTGTGAGCCGCACTCTCTGCTCAGTGTTCCGCTCCTTGTGTGATCCGCACTCTCTGCTCAGTGTTCTGCTCTGTGTGTGAGCCGCACTCTCTGCTCAGTGTTCCGCTCAGTGTTCCGCTCCGTGTGTGAGCCGCACTCTCTGCTCAGTGTTCCGCTCTGTGTGTGAGCCGCACTCTCTGCTCAGTGTTCCGCTCCGTGTGTGCGTCGCACTCTCTGCTCAGTGTTCCGCTCTGTGTGAGTCGCACTCTCTGCTCAGTGTTCCGCTCTGTGTGTGAGCCGCACTCTCTGCTCAGTGTTCCGCTCTGTGTGAGTCGCACTCTCTGCTCAGTGTTCCGCTCTGTGTGTGCGTCGCACTCTGTGCTCAGTGTTCCGCTCCGTGTGTGCGTCGCACTCTCTGCTCAGTGTTCCGCTCCGTGTGTGCGTCGCACTCTCTGCTCAGTGTTCCGCTCTGTGTGTGAGCCGCACTCTCTGCTCAGTGTTCCGCTCCGTGTGTGAGCCGCACTCTCTGCTCAGTGTTCCGCTTCGTGTGTGTGCCGCACTCTCTGCTCAGTTTTCCGCTCTGTGTGTGCGTCGCACTCTCTGCTCAGTGTTCCGCTCCGTGTGTGCGTCGCACTCTCTGCTCAGTGTTCTGCTCTGTGTGTGTGTGTCGCACTCTCTGCTCAGTGTTCCGCTCTGTGTGTGAGCCGCACTCTCTGTTCAGTGTTCTGCTCCGTGTGTGCGTCGCACTCTCTGCTCAGTGTTCCGCTCTGTGTGTGAGCCGCACTCTCTGCTCAGTGTTCCGTTCTGTGTGTGCGTCACAATCTCTGCTCAGTGTTCCGCTCTGTGTGTGAGCCGCACTCTCTGCTCAGTGTTCCGCTCTGTGTGTGAGCCGCACTCTCTGCTCAGTGTTCCGCTCTGTGTGTGAGCCGCACTCTCTGCTCAGTGTTCCGCTCTGTGTGTGAGCCGCACTCTCTGCTCAGTGTTCCGTTCTGTGTGTGCGTCGCACTCTCTGCTCAGTGTTCCGTTCTGTGTGTGAGCCGCACTCTCTGCTCAGTGTTCCGTTCTGTGTGTGAGCCGCACTCTCTGCTCAGTGTTCCGCTCTGTGTGTGAGCCGCACTCTCTGCTCAGTGTTCCGCTCTGTGTGTGAGCCGCACTCTCTGCTCAGTGTTCCGCTCTGTGTGTGAGCCGCACTCTCTGCTCAGTGTTCCGTTCTGTGTGTGCGTCGCACTCTCTGCTCAGTGTTCCGCTCTGTGTGTGAGCCGCACTCTCTGCTCAGTGTTCCGCTCTGTGTGTGAGCCGCACTCTCTGCTCAGTGTTCCGCTCTGTGTGTGCGTCGCACTCTCTGCTCAGTGTTCCGCTCTGTGTGTGAGCCGCACTCTCTGCTCAGTGTTCCGTTCTGTGTGTGCGTCACAATCTCTGCTCAGTGTTCCGCTCTGTGTGTGAGCCGCACTCTCTGCTCAGTTTTCCGCTCCGTTTGTGAGCCGCACTCTCTGCTCAGTTTTCCGCTCCGTTTGTGAGCCGCACTCTCTGCTCAGTGTTCCGCTCCGTGTGTGAGCCGCACTCTCTGCTCAGTGTTCCGCTCTGTGTGTGAGCCGCACTCTCTGCTCAGTGTTCCGCTCCGTGTGTGAGCCGCACTCTCTGCTCAGTGTTCCGCTTCGTGTGTGTGCCGCACTCTCTGCTCAGTTTTCCGCTCTGTGTGTGAGCCGCACTCTCTGCTCGGTGTTCCGCTCTGTGTGTGAGCCGCACTCTCTGCTCAGTGTTCCGTTCTGTGTGTGCGTCACAATCTCTGCTCAGTGTTCCGCTCCGTGTGTGAGCCGCACTCTCTGCTCAGTGTTCCGCTTCGTGTGTGTGCCGCACTCTCTGCTCAGTGTTCCGCTCCGTGTGTGAGCCGCACTCTCTGCTCAGTGTTCCGCTTCGTGTGTGTGCCGCACTCTCTGCTCAGTTTTCCGCTCTGTGTGTGAGCCGCACTCTCTGCTCGGTGTTCCGCTCTGTGTGTGAGCCGCACTCTCTGCTCAGTGTTCCGCTCCGTGTGTGAGCCACACTCTCTGCTCAGTGTTCCGCTCCGTGTGTGCGTCGCACTCTCTGCTCAGTGTTCCGCTCCGTGTGTGCGTCGCACTCTCTGCTCAGTGTTCCGCTCTGTGTGTGCGTCGCACTCTCTGCTCAGTGTTCCGCTCCGTGTGTGAGCCGCACTCTCTGCTCAGTGTTCCGCTCTGTGTCTGAGCCGCACTCTCTGCTCAGTTTTCCGCTCCGTTTGTGAGCCGCACTCTCTGCTCAGTGTTCCGCTCCGTGTGTGAGCCGCACTCTCTGCTCAGTGTTCCGCTTCGTGTGTGTGCCGCACTCTCTGCTCAGTTTTCCGCTCTGTGTGTGAGCCGCACTCTCTGCTCAGTGTTCCGCTCTGTGTGTGAGCCGCACTCTCTGCTCAGTGTTCCGTTCCGTGTGTGAGTCGCACTCTCTGCTCAGTGTTCCGCTCCGTGTGTGAGCCGCACTCTCTGTTCAGTGTTCCGCACCGTGTGTGAGCTGTACTCTCTGCTCAGTGTTCCGCTCTGTGTGTGAGCCGCACTCTCTGCTCAGTGTTCCGCTCCGTGTGTGATCCGCACTCTCTGCTCAGTGTTCTGCTCTGTGTGTGAGCCGCACTCTCTGCTCAGTGTTCCGGTCCGTGTGTGAGCCGCACTCTCTGTTCAGTGTTCCGCACCGTGTGTGAGCTGTACTCTCTGCTCAGTGTTCCGCTCTGTGTGTGAGCCGCACTCTCTGCTCAGTGTTCCGCTCCGTGTGTGAGCCGCACTCTCTGCTCAGTGTTCCGGTCCGTGTGTGCGTCGCACTCTCTGCTCAGTGTTCTGCTCTGTGTGTGTGTGTCGCACTCTCTGCTCAGTGTTCCGCTCTGTGTGTGAGCTGCACTCTCTGTTCAGTGTTCTGCTCCGTGTGAGTCGCACTCTCTGCTCAGTGTTCCGCTCCGTGTGTGAGCTGCACTCTCTGTTCAGTGTTCTGCTCCGTGTGAGTCGCACTCTCTGCTCAGTGTTCTGCTCTGTGTGTGTGTGTCGCACTCTCTGCTCAGTGTTCCGCTCTGTGTGTGAGCTGCACTCTCTGTTCAGTGTTCTGCTCCGTGTGAGTCGCACTCTCTGCTCAGTGTTCTGCTCTGTGTGTGTGTGTCGCACTCTCTGCTCAGTGTTCCGCTCTGTGTGTGAGCTGCACTCTCTGCTCAGCGTTCCGCTCCGTGTGTGCGTCGCACTCTCTGCTCAGTGTTCTGCTCTGTGTGTGTGTCTCACTCTCTGCTCAGTGTTCCGGTCCGTGTGTGAGCCGCACTCTCTGCTCAGTGTTCCGCTCCGTGTGTGAGCCGCACTCTCTGTTCAGTGTTCCGCACCGTGTGTGAGCCGCACTCTCTGCTCAGTTTTCCGCTCCGTGTGTGCGTCGCACTCTCTGCTCAGTGTTCCGCTCCGTGTGTGCGTCGCACTCTCTGCTCAGTGTTCCGCTCCGTGTGTGAGCCGCACTCTCTGCTCAGTGTTCCGCTCCGTGTGTGCGTCGCACTCTCTGCTCAGTGTTCTGCTCTGTGTGTGTGTCGCACTCTCTGCTCAGTGTTCCGGTCCGTGTGTGAGCCGCACTCTCTGCTCAGTGTTCCGCTCCGTGTGTGAGCCGCACTCTCTGTTCAGTGTTCCGCACCGTGTGTGAGCCGCACTCTCTGCTCAGTTTTCCGCTCCGTGTGTGCGTCGCACTCTCTGCTCAGTGTTCCGCTCCGTGTGTGAGCCGCACTCTCTGCTCAGTGTTCCGCTCTGTGTGTCCGTCGCACTCTCTGCTCAGTGTTCTGCTCTGTGTGTGTGTCGCACTCTCTGCTCAGTGTTCCGGTCCGTGTGTGAGCCGCACTCTCTGCTCAGTGTTCCGCTCCGTGTGTGAGCCGCACTCTCTGTTCAGTGTTCCGCACCGTGTGTGAGCCGCACTCTCTGCTCAGTTTTCCGCTCCGTGTGTGCGTCGCACTTTCTGCTCATTGTTCCGCTCTGTGTGTGAGCCGCACTCTCTGCTCAGTGTTCCGCTCCGTGTGTGAGCCGCACTCTCTGCTCAGTGTTCCGCTCCGTGTGTGATCCGCACTCTCTGCTCAGTGTTCTGCTCTGTGTGTGAGCCGCACTCTCTGCTCAGTGTTCCGCTCAGTGTTCCGCTCCGTGTGTGAGCCGCACTCTCTGCTCAGTGTTCTGCTCTGTGTGTGAGCCGCACTCTCTGCTCAGTGTTCCACTCCGTGTGTGAGCCGCACTCTCTGCTCAGTGTTCCGCTCCGTGTGTGAGCCGCACTCTCTGCTCAGTGTTCTGCTCTGTGTGTGAGCCGCACTCTCTGCTCAGTGTTCCACTCCGTGTGTGAGCCGCACTCTCTGCTCAGTGTTCCGCTCCGTGTATGAGCCGCACTCTCTGCTCAGTGTTCCGCTCCTTGTGTGATCCGCACTCTCTGCTCAGTGTTCTGCTCTGTGTGTGAGCCGCACTCTCTGCTCAGTGTTCCGCTCAGTGTTCCGCTCCGTGTGTGAGCCGCACTCTCTGCTCAGTGTTCCGCTCCGTGTGTGCGTCGCACTCTCTGCTCAGTGTTCTGCTCTGTGTGTGTGTCGCACTCTCTGCTCAGTGTTCCGCTCTGTGTGTGAGCCGCACTCTCTGCTCAGTGTTCCTTTCCGTGTGTGAGCCGCACTCTCTGCTCAGTGTTCCGCTCTGTGTGTGAGCCGCACTCTCTGCTCAGTGTTCCGCTCTGTGTGTGAGCCGCACTCTCTGCTCAGTGTTCTGCTCCGTGTGTGCGTCGCACTCTCTGCTCAGTGTTCCGCTCCGTGTGTGAGCCGCATTCTCTGCTCAGTGTTCCGCTCCGTGTGTGCGTCGCACTCTCTGCTCAGTGTTCTGCTCCGTGTGTGCGTCGCACTCTCTGCTCAGTGTTCTGCTCTGTGTGTGTGTCGCACTCTCTGCTCAGTGTTCCGCTCTGTGTGTGATCCGCACTCTCTGCTCAGTGTTCTGCTCTGTGTGTGAGCCGCACTCTCTGCTCAGTGTTCTGCTCCGTGTGTGAGCCGCACTCTCTGCTCAGTGTTCCGCTCCGTGTGTGAGCCGCACTCTCTGCTCAGTGTTCCGCTCCGTGTGTGCGTCGCACTCTCTGCTCAGTGTTCTGCTCTGTGTGTGTGTCGCACTCTCTGCTCAGTGTTCCGGTCCGTGTGTGAGCCGCACTCTCTGCTCAGTGTTCCGCTCTGTGTGTGAGCCGCACTCTCTGCTCAGCGTTCCGCTCCGTGTGTGCGTCGCACTCTCTGCTCAGTGTTCTGCTCTGTGTGTGTGTCTCACTCTCTGCTCAGTGTTCCGGTCCGTGTGTGAGCCGCACTCTCTGCTCAGTGTTCCGCTCCGTGTGTGAGCCGCACTCTCTGTTCAGTGTTCCGCACCGTGTGTGAGCCGCACTCTCTGCTCAGTTTTCCGCTCCGTGTGTGCGTCGCACTCTCTGCTCAGTGTTCCGCTCCGTGTGTGCGTCGCACTCTCTGCTCAGTGTTCCGCTCCGTGTGTGAGCCGCACTCTCTGCTCAGTGTTCCGCTCCGTGTGTGCGTCGCACTCTCTGCTCAGTGTTCTGCTCTGTGTGTGTGTCGCACTCTCTGCTCAGTGTTCCGGTCCGTGTGTGAGCCGCACTCTCTGCTCAGTGTTCCGCTCCGTGTGTGAGCCGCACTCTCTGTTCAGTGTTCCGCACCGTGTGTGAGCCGCACTCTCTGCTCAGTTTTCCGCTCCGTGTGTGCGTCGCACTCTCTGCTCAGTGTTCCGCTCCGTGTGTGAGCCGCACTCTCTGCTCAGTGTTCCGCTCTGTGTGTCCGTCGCACTCTCTGCTCAGTGTTCTGCTCTGTGTGTGTGTCGCACTCTCTGCTCAGTGTTCCGGTCCGTGTGTGAGCCGCACTCTCTGCTCAGTGTTCCGCTCCGTGTGTGAGCCGCACTCTCTGTTCAGTGTTCCGCACCGTGTGTGAGCCGCACTCTCTGCTCAGTTTTCCGCTCCGTGTGTGCGTCGCACTTTCTGCTCATTGTTCCGCTCTGTGTGTGAGCCGCACTCTCTGCTCAGTGTTCCGCTCCGTGTGTGAGCCGCACTCTCTGCTCAGTGTTCCGCTCCGTGTGTGATCCGCACTCTCTGCTCAGTGTTCTGCTCTGTGTGTGAGCCGCACTCTCTGCTCAGTGTTCCGCTCAGTGTTCCGCTCCGTGTGTGAGCCGCACTCTCTGCTCAGTGTTCTGCTCTGTGTGTGAGCCGCACTCTCTGCTCAGTGTTCCACTCCGTGTGTGAGCCGCACTCTCTGCTCAGTGTTCCGCTCCGTGTGTGAGCCGCACTCTCTGCTCAGTGTTCTGCTCTGTGTGTGAGCCGCACTCTCTGCTCAGTGTTCCACTCCGTGTGTGAGCCGCACTCTCTGCTCAGTGTTCCGCTCCGTGTATGAGCCGCACTCTCTGCTCAGTGTTCCGCTCCTTGTGTGATCCGCACTCTCTGCTCAGTGTTCTGCTCTGTGTGTGAGCCGCACTCTCTGCTCAGTGTTCCGCTCAGTGTTCCGCTCCGTGTGTGAGCCGCACTCTCTGCTCAGTGTTCCGCTCTGTGTGTGAGCCGCACTCTCTGCTCAGTGTTCCGCTCCGTGTGTGCGTCGCACTCTCTGCTCAGTGTTCCGCTCTGTGTGTGAGCCGCACTCTCTGCTCAGTGTTCCGCTCTGTGTGAGTCGCACTCTCTGCTCAGTGTTCCGCTCTGTGTGTGAGCCGCACTCTCTGCTCAGTGTTCCGCTCTGTGTGAGTCGCACTCTCTGCTCAGTGTTCCACTCTGTGTGTGCGTCGCACTCTGTGCTCAGTGTTCCGCTCCGTGTGTGCGTCGCACTCTCTGCTCAGTGTTCCGCTCCGTGTGTGCGTCGCACTCTCTGCTCAGTGTTCCGCTCTGTGTGTGAGCCGCACTCTCTGCTCAGTGTTCCGCTCCGTGTGTGAGCCGCACTCTCTGCTCAGTGTTCCGCTTCGTGTGTGTGCCGCACTCTCTGCTCAGTTTTCCGCTCTGTGTGTGAGCCGCACTCTCTGCTCGGTGTTCCGCTCTGTGTGTCAGCCGCACTCTCTGCTCAGTGTTCCGCTCCGTTTGTGCGTCGCACTCTCTGCTCAGTGTTCCTCTCCGTGTGTGCGTCGCACTCTCTGCTCAGTGTTCCGCTCTGTGTGTGAGCCGCACTCTCTGTTCAGTGTTCTGCTCCGTGTGTGCGTGTCGCACTCTCTGCTCAGTGTTCCGCTCTGTGTGTGAGCCGCACTCTCTGTTCAGTGTTCTGCTCCGTGTGTGCGTCGCACTCTCTGCTCAGTGTTCCGCTCTGTGTGTGAGCCGCACTCTCTGCTCAGTGTTCCGTTCTGTGTGTGCGTCACAATCTCTGCTCAGTGTTCCGCTCTGTGTGTGCTTCGCACTCTCTGCTCAGTGTTCTGCTCTGTGTGTGTGCCGCACTCTCTGCTCAGTGTTCCGGTCCGTGTGTGAGCCGCACTCTCTGCTCAGTGTTCCGCTCTGTGTGTGAGCCGCACTCTCTGCTCAGTGTTCCGTTCCGTGTGTGAGCCGCACTCTCTGCTCAGTGTTCCGCTCTGTGTGTGAGCCGCACTCTCTGCTCAGTGTTCCGTTCCGTGTGTGAGCCGCACTCTCTGCTCAGTGTTCCGCTCCGTGTGTGAGCCGCACTCTCTGCTCAGTGTTCCGGTCCGTGTGTGAGCCGCACTCTCTGCTCAGTGTTCCGCTCCGTGTGTGAGCCGCACTCTCTGCTCAGTGTTCCGCTCTGTGTGTGAGCCGCACTCTCTGCTCAGTGTTCCGCTCTGTGTGTGAGCCGCACTCTCTGCTCAGTGTTCCGGTCCGTGTGTGAGCCGCACTCTCTGCTCAGTGTTCCGCTCTGTGTGTGAGCCGCACTCTCTGCTCAGTGTTCCGTTCCGTGTGTGAGCCGCACTCTCTGCTCAGTGTTCCGTTCCGTGTGTGAGCCGCACTCTCTGCTCAGTGTTCCGCTCTGTGTGTGAGCCGCACTCTCTGCTCAGTGTTCCGCTCTGTGTGTGAGCCGCACTCTCTGTTCAGTGTTCTGCTCCGTGTGTGCGTCGCACTCTCTGCTCAGTGTTCCGCTCCGTGTGTGAGCCGCATTCTCTGCTCAGTGTTCCGCTCCGTGTGTGAGCCGCATTCTCTGCTCAGTGTTCCGCTCCGTGTGTGCGTCGCACTCTCTGCTCAGTGTTCTGCTCCGTGTGTGCGTCGCACTCTCTGCTCAGTGTTCTGCTCTGTGTGTGTGTCGCACTCTCTGCTCAGTGTTCTACTCTGTGTGTGTGTCGCACTCTCTGCTCAGTGTTCCGGTCCGTGTGTGAGCCGCACTCTCTGCTCAGTGTTCCGCTCCGTGTGTGAGCCGCACTCTCTGCTCAGTGTTCCGCTCCGTGTGTGAGCCGCACTCTCTGCTCAGTGTTCCGCTCCGTGTGTGAGCCGCACTCTCTGCTCAGTGTTCCGCTCCGTGTGTGAGCCGCACTCTCTGCTCAGTGTTCCGCTCTGTTTGTGAGCCGCACTCTCTGCTCAGTGTTCCGCTCCGTGTGTGAGCCGCACTCTCTGCTCAGTGTTCCGCTCTGTGTGTGAGCCGCACTCTCTGCTCAGTGTTCCGCTCCGTGTGTGCGTCGCACTCTCTGCTCAGTGTTCCGCTCCGTGTGTGCGTCGCACTCTCTGCTCAGTGTTCCGCTCCGTGTGTGCGTCGCACTCTCTGCTCAGTGTTCCGCTCCGTGTGTGAGCCGCACTCTCTGCTCAGTGTTCCGCTCCGTGTGTGCGTCGCACTCTCTGCTCAGTGTTCCGCTCCGTGTGTGCGTCGCACTCTCTGCTCAGTGTTCTGCTCTGTGTGTGTGTGTCGCACTCTCTGCTCAGTGTTCCGCTCTGTGTGTGAGCCGCACTCTCTGTTCAGTGTTCTGCTCCGTGTGTGCGTCGCACTCTCTGCTCAGTGTTCCGCTCTGTGTGTGAGCCGCACTCTCTGCTCAGTGTTCCGTTCTGTGTGTGTGTCGCACTCTCTGCTCAGTTTTCCGCTCTGTTAAGTGTTCTTCAGTGTTCCGCACCGTGTGTGAGCCGCACTCTCTGCTCAGTGTTCCGCTCTGTGTGTCCGTCGCACTCTCTGTTCAGTGTTCCGCTCTGTGTGTGAGCCGCACTCTCTGCTCAGTGTTCCGCTCCGTGTGTGATCCGCACTCTCTGTTCAGTGTTCTGCTCTGTGTGTGAGCCGCACTCTCTGCTCAGTGTTCCGCTCCGTGTGTGAGCCGCAGTCTCTGCTCAGTGTTCTGCTCTGTGTGTGAGCCGCACTCTCTGCTCAGTGTTCCGCTCCGTGTGTGATCCGCACTCTCTGCTCAGTGTTCTGCTCTGTGTGTGAGCCGCACTCTCTGCTCAGTGTTCCGCTCCGTGTGTGAGCCGCAGTCTCTGCTCAGTGTTCCGCTCCGTGTGTGCGTCGCACTCTCTGCTCAGTGTTCCGCTCCATGTGTGAGTCGCACTCTCTGCTCAGTGCTCCATGTGTGAGTCGCGCTCTCTGTTCCGTGTGTGAGCCGCACTCTCTGCTCAGTGTTCCGCTCTGCTCAGTGTTCTGCTCCGTGTGTGATCCGCACTCTCTGCTCAGTGTTCCGCTCCGTGTGTGAGCCGCACTCTCTGCTCAGTGTTCCGCTCCGTGTGTGAGCCGCACTCTCTGTTCAGTGTTCCGCTCCGTGTGTGCGTCGCACTCTCTGCTCAGTGTTCCGCTCCGTGTGTGAGCCGCAGTCTCTGTTCAGTGTTCTGCTCTGTGTGTGAGCCGCACTCTCTGCTCAGTGTTCCGCTCCGTGTGTGATCCGCACTCTCTGCTCAGTGTTCTGCTCTGTGTGTGAGCCGCACTCTCTGCTCAGTGTTCCGCTCCGTGTGTGAGCCGCAGTCTCTGCTCAGTGTTCCGCTCCGTGTGTGCGTCGCACTCTCTGCTCAGTGTTCCGCTCCATGTGTGAGTCGCACTCTCTGCTCAGTGCTCCATGTGTGAGTCGCGCTCTCTGTTCCGTGTGTGAGCCGCACTCTCTGCTCAGTGTTCCGCTCTGCTCAGTGTTCTGCTCCGTGTGTGATCCGCACTCTCTGCTCAGTGTTCCGCTCCGTGTGTGAGCCGCACTCTCTGCTCAGTGTTCCGCTCCGTGTGTGAGCCGCACTCTCTGTTCAGTGTTCCGCTCCGTGTGTGCGTCGCACTCTCTGCTCAGTGTTCCGCTCTGTGTGTGAGCCGCACTCTCTGCTCAGTGTTCTGCTCTGTGTGTGAGCCGCACTCTCTGCTCAGTGTTCTGCTCTGTGTGTGGGCCGCACTCTCTGCTCAGTGTTCTGCTCTGTGTGTGGGCCGCACTCTCTGCTCAGTGTTCTGCTCTGTGTGTGGGCCGCACTCTCTGCTCAGTGTTCTGCTCTGTGTGTGGGCCGCACTCTCTGCTCAGTGTTCTGCTCTGTGTGTGAGCCGCACTCTCTGCTCAGTGTTCTGCTCTGTGTGTGGGCCGCACTCTCTGCTCAGTGTTCTGCTCTGTGTGTGGGCCGCACTCTCTGCTCAGTGTTCCACTCCGTGTGTGAGCCGCACTCTCTGCTCAGTGTTCCGCTCCGTGTGTGCGTCGCACTCTCTGCTCAGTGTTCCGCTCCGTGTGTGAGCCGCACTCTCTGCTCAGTGCTCCATGTGTGAGTCGCGCTCTCTGTTACGTGTGTGAGCCGCACTCTCTGCTCAGTGTTGCGCTCTGTGTGTGAGTCGCACTCTCTGCTCAGTATTCCGCTCCGTGTGTGCGTCGCACTCTCTGCTCAGTGTTCCGCTCCGTGTGTGAGTCGCGATCTCTGTTCCGTGTGTGAGGCGCACTCTCTGCTCAGTGTTCCGCTCCGTGTGTGAGCCGCACTCTCTGCTCAGTGTTCCGCTCTGTGTGTGAGTCGCACTCTCTGCTCAGTGTTCCGCTCCGTGTGTGCGTCGCACTCTCTGCTCAGTGTTCCGCTCTGTGTGTGAGCCGCACTCTCTGCTCAGTGTTCTGCTCTGTGTGACGCACTCTCTGCTCAGTGTTCCGTTCCGTGTGAGAGCCGCACTCTCTGCTCAGTGTTCCGCTCCGTGTGTGAGTCGCGATCTCTGTTCCGTGTGTGAGGCGCACTCTCTGCTCAGTGTTCCGCTCCGTGTGTGAGCCGCACTCTCTGCTCAGTGTTCCGCTCTGTGTGTGAGCCGCACTCTCTGCTCAGTGTTCCGCTCTGTGTGTGAGTCGCACTCTCTGCTCAGTGTTCCGCTCCGTGTGTGCGTCGCACTCTCTGCTCAGTGTTCTGCTCTGTGTGTGAGCCGCACTCTCTGCTCAGTGTTCCGCTCTGTGTGACGCACTCTCTGCTCAGTGTTCCGTTCCGTGTGAGAGCCGCACTCTCTGCTCAGTGTTCCGCTCTGTGTGACGCACTCTCTGCTCAGTGTTCCGCTCCGTGTGTGAGCCGCACTCTCTGCTCAGTGTTCCGCTCTGTGTGTGTCACACTCTCTGCTCAGTGTTCCGCTCCGTGTGTGAGCCGCACTCTCTGTTCAGTGTTCCACTCCGTGTGTGCGTCGCACTCTCTGCTCAGTGTTCCGTTCCGTGTGAGAGCCGCACTCTCTGCTCAGTGTTCCGCTCCGTGTGTGCGTCGTACTCTCTGCTCAGTGTTCCGCTCCGTGTGTGCGTCGCACTCTCTGCTCAGTGTTCTGCTCTGTGTGTGAGTGTCGCACTCTCTGCTCAGTGTTCTGCTCTGTGTGTGTGTGTCGCAATCTCTGCTCAGTGTTCCGCTCCGTGTGTGAGCCGCACTCTCTGCTCAGTGTGCCGCTCTGTGTGTGAGACTCACTCTCTGCTCAGTGTTCCGTTCTGTGTGTGCGTCACAATCTCTGCTCAGTGTTCCGTTCTGTGTGTGCGTCACAATCTCTGCTCAGTGTTCCGCTCTGTGTGTGAGCCGCACTCTCTGCTCAGTGTTCCGCTCTGTGTGTGAGCCGCACTCTCTGCTCAGTGTTCCGCTCTGTGTGTGAGCCGCACTCTCTGCTCAGTGTTCCGCTCTGTGTGTGAGCCGCACTCTCTGCTCAGTGTTCCGTTCTGTGTGTGCGTCGCACTCTCTGCTCAGTGTTCCGCTCTGTGTGTGAGCCGCACTCTCTGCTCAGTGTTCCGCTCTGTGTGTGAGCCGCACTCTCTGCTCAGTGTTCCGCTCTGTGTGTGAGCCGCACTCTCTGCTCAGTGTTCCGCTCTGTGTGTGAGCCGCACTCTCTGCTCAGTGTTCCGTTCTGTGTGTGCGTCGCACTCTCTGCTCAGTGTTCCACTCCGTGTGTGAGCCGCACTCTCTGCTCAGTGTTCCGCTCCGTGTGTGCGTCGCACTCTCTGCTCAGTGTTCCGCTCCGTGTGTGAGCCGCACTCTCTGCTCAGTGCTCCATGTGTGAGTCGCGCTCTCTGTTACGTGTGTGAGCCGCACTCTCTGCTCAGTGTTGCGCTCTGTGTGTGAGTCGCACTCTCTGCTCAGTATTCCGCTCCGTGTGTGCGTCGCACTCTCTGCTCAGTGTTCCGCTCCGTGTGTGAGTCGCGATCTCTGTTCCGTGTGTGAGGCGCACTCTCTGCTCAGTGTTCCGCTCCGTGTGTGAGCCGCACTCTCTGCTCAGTGTTCCGCTCTGTGTGTGAGCCGCACTCTCTGCTCAGTGTTCCGCTCTGTGTGTGAGTCGCACTCTCTGCTCAGTGTTCCGCTCCGTGTGTGCGTCGCACTCTCTGCTCAGTGTTCCGCTCTGTGTGTGAGCCGCACTCTCTGCTCAGTGTTCTGCTCTGTGTGACGCACTCTCTGCTCAGTGTTCCGTTCCGTGTGAGAGCCGCACTCTCTGCTCAGTGTTCCGCTCCGTGTGTGAGTCGCGATCTCTGTTCCGTGTGTGAGGCGCACTCTCTGCTCAGTGTTCCGCTCCGTGTGTGAGCCGCACTCTCTGCTCAGTGTTCCGCTCTGTGTGTGAGCCGCACTCTCTGCTCAGTGTTCCGCTCTGTGTGTGAGTCGCACTCTCTGCTCAGTGTTCCGCTCCGTGTGTGCGTCGCACTCTCTGCTCAGTGTTCTGCTCTGTGTGTGAGCCGCACTCTCTGCTCAGTGTTCCGCTCTGTGTGACGCACTCTCTGCTCAGTGTTCCGTTCCGTGTGAGAGCCGCACTCTCTGCTCAGTGTTCCGCTCTGTGTGACGCACTCTCTGCTCAGTGTTCCGCTCCGTGTGTGAGCCGCACTCTCTGCTCAGTGTTCCGCTCTGTGTGTGTCACACTCTCTGCTCAGTGTTCCGCTCCGTGTGTGAGCCGCACTCTCTGTTCAGTGTTCCACTCCGTGTGTGCGTCGCACTCTCTGCTCAGTGTTCCGTTCCGTGTGAGAGCCGCACTCTCTGCTCAGTGTTCCGCTCCGTGTGTGCGTCGTACTCTCTGCTCAGTGTTCCGCTCCGTGTGTGCGTCGCACTCTCTGCTCAGTGTTCTGCTCTGTGTGTGAGTGTCGCACTCTCTGCTCAGTGTTCTGCTCTGTGTGTGTGTGTCGCAATCTCTGCTCAGTGTTCCGCTCCGTGTGTGAGCCGCACTCTCTGCTCAGTGTGCCGCTCTGTGTGTGAGACTCACTCTCTGCTCAGTGTTCCGTTCTGTGTGTGCGTCACAATCTCTGCTCAGTGTTCCGTTCTGTGTGTGCGTCACAATCTCTGCTCAGTGTTCCGCTCTGTGTGTGAGCCGCACTCTCTGCTCAGTGTTCCGCTCTGTGTGTGAGCCGCACTCTCTGCTCAGTGTTCCGCTCTGTGTGTGAGCCGCACTCTCTGCTCAGTGTTCCGCTCTGTGTGTGAGCCGCACTCTCTGCTCAGTGTTCCGTTCTGTGTGTGCGTCGCACTCTCTGCTCAGTGTTCCGCTCTGTGTGTGAGCCGCACTCTCTGCTCAGTGTTCCGCTCTGTGTGTGAGCCGCACTCTCTGCTCAGTGTTCCGCTCTGTGTGTGAGCCGCACTCTCTGCTCAGTGTTCCGCTCTGTGTGTGAGCCGCACTCTCTGCTCAGTGTTCCGTTCTGTGTGTGCGTCGCACTCTCTGCTCAGTGTTCCGTTCTGTGTGTGAGCCGCACTCTCGGCTCAGTGTTCCGTTCTGTGTGTGAGCCGCACTCTCTGCTCAGTGTTCCGCTCTGTGTGTGAGCCGCACTCTCTGCTCAGTGTTCCGTTCTGTGTGTGAGCCGCACTCTCGGCTCAGTGTTCCGTTCTGTGTGTGAGCCGCACTCTCTGCTCAGTGTTCCGCTCTGTGTGTGAGCCGCACTCTCTGCTCAGTGTTCCGTTCTGTGTGTGCGTCGCACTCTCTGCTCAGTGTTCCGTTCTGTGTGTGAGCCGCACTCTCTGCTCAGTGTTCCGTTCTGTGTGTGAGCCGCACTCTCTGCTCAGTGTTCCGCTCTGTGTGTGAGCCGCACTCTCTGCTCAGTGTTCCGCTCTGTGTGTGAGCCGCACTCTCTGCTCAGTGTTCCGTTCTGTGTGTGCGTCGCACTCTCTGCTCAGTGTTCCGCTCTGTGTGTGAGCCGCACTCTCTGCTCAGTGTTCCGCTCTGTGTGTGAGCCGCACTCTCTGCTCAGTGTTCCGCTCTGTGTGTGCTTCGCACTCTCTGCTCAGTGTTCCGCTCTGTGTGTGAGCCGCACTCTCTGCTCAGTGTTCCGCTCTGTGTGTGCTTCGCACTCTCTGCTCAGTGTTCCGTTCTGTGTGTGCGTCACAATCTCTGCTCAGTGTTCCGCTCTGTGTGTGAGCCGCACTCTCTGCTCAGTGTTCCGCTCTGTGTGTGAGCCGCACTCTCTGCTCAGTTTTCCGCTCCGTTTGTGAGCCGCACTCTCTGCTCAGTTTTCCGCTCCGTTTGTGAGCCGCACTCTCTGCTCAGTGTTCCGCTCCGTGTGTGAGCCGCACTCTCTGCTCAGTGTTCCGCTCTGTGTGTGAGCCGCACTCTCTGCTCAGTGTTCCGCTCCGTGTGTGAGCCGCACTCTCTGCTCAGTGTTCCGCTTCGTGTGTGTGCCGCACTCTCTGCTCAGTTTTCCGCTCTGTGTGTGAGCCGCACTCTCTGCTCAGTGTTCCGTTCCGTGTGTGAGCCGCACTCTCTGCTCAGTGTTCCGCACCGTGTGTGAGCTGTACTCTCTGCTCAGTGTTCCGCTCTGTGTGTGAGCCGCACTCTCTGCTCAGTG
Organism: Coreius guichenoti; assembly: GCA_039654105.1. Lineage (NCBI taxonomy): Eukaryota > Metazoa > Chordata > Actinopteri > Cypriniformes > Gobionidae > Coreius > Coreius guichenoti. The sequence continues at coordinate 88,025 of JBAPCB010000061.1, forward strand.
TTCTGCTCTGTGTGTGAGCCGCACTCTCTGCTCAGTGTTCCGCTCTGTGTGTGTGTCGCACTCTCTGCTCAGTGTTCCGGTCCGTGTGTGAGCCGCACTCTCTGTTCAGTGTTCCGCACCGTGTGTGAGCTGTACTCTCTGCTCAGTGTTCCGCTCTGTGTGTGAGCCGCACTCTCTGCTCAGTGTTCCGCTCCGTGTGTGAGCCGCACTCTCTGCTCAGTGTTCCGGTCCGTGTGTGCGTCGCACTCTCTGCTCAGTGTTCTGCTCTGTGTGTGTGTGTCGCACTCTCTGCTCAGTGTTCCGCTCTGTGTGTGAGCTGCACTCTCTGCTCAGTGTTCTGCTCCGTGTGTGCGTGTCGCACTCTCTGCTCAGTGTTCCGCTCTGTGTGTGAGCCGCACTCTCTGTTCAGTGTTCTGCTCCGTGTGTGCGTCGCACTCTCTGCTCAGTGTTCCGCTCCGTGTGTGATCCGCACTCTCTGCTCAGTGTTCTGCTCTGTGTGTGAGCCGCACTCTCTGCTCAGTGTTCCACTCCGTGTATGAGCCGCACTCTCTGCTCAGTGTTCCGCTCCGTGTGTGAGCTGCACTCTCTGTTCAGTGTTCTGCTCCGTGTGAGTCGCACTCTCTGCTCAGTGTTCCGCTCCGTGTATGCGTCGCACTCTCTGCTCAGTGTTCTGCTCTGTGTGTGTGTGTCGCACTCTCTGCTCAGTGTTCCGTTCTGTGTGTGAGCTGCACTCTCTGCTCAGTGTTCTGCTCCGTGTGTGCGTGTCGCACTCTCTGCTCAGTGTTCCGCTCTGTGTGTGAGCCGCACTCTCTGTTCAGTGTTCTGCTCCGTGTGTGCGTCGCACTCTCTGCTCAGTGTTCCGTTCTGTGTGTGAGCTGCACTCTCTGCTCAGTGTTCTGCTCCGTGTGTGCGTGTCGCACTCTCTGCTCAGTGTTCCGCTCTGTGTGTGAGCCGCACTCTCTGTTCAGTGTTCTGCTCCGTGTGTGCGTCGCACTCTCTGCTCAGTGTTCCGCTCTGTGTGTGAGCCGCACTCTCTGCTCAGTGTTCCACTCCGTGTGTGAGCCGCACTCTCTGCTCAGTGTTCCGCTCCGTGTGTGAGCCGCACTCTCTGCTCAGTGTTCCGCTCTGTGTGTGAGCCGCACTCTCTGCTCAGTGTTCTGCTCTGTGTGTGAGCCGCACTCTCTGCTCAGTGTTCCGCTCAGTGTGTGATCCGCACTCTCTGCTCAGTGTTCTGCTCTGTGTGTGAGCCGCACTCTCTGCTCAGTGTTCTGCTCTGTGTGTGAGCCGCACTCTCTGCTCAGTGTTCCGCTCCTTGTGTGATCCGCACTCTCTGCTCAGTGTTCTGCTCTGTGTGTGAGCCGCACTCTCTGCTCAGTGTTCCGCTCAGTGTTCCGCTCCGTGTGTGAGCCGCACTCTCTGCTCAGTGTTCCGCTCTGTGTGTGAGCCGCACTCTCTGCTCAGTGTTCCGCTCTGTGTGTGAGCCGCACTCTCTGCTCAGTGTTCCGCTCTGTGTGAGTCGCACTCTCTGCTCAGTGTTCTGCTCTGTGTGTGTGTGTCGCACTCTCTGCTCAGTGTTCCGCTCTGTGTGTGAGCTGCACTCTCTGTTCAGTGTTCTGCTCCGTGTGAGTCGCACTCTCTGCTCAGTGTTCCGCTCCGTGTATGCGTCGCACTCTCTGCTCAGTGTTCTGCTCTGTGTGTGTGTGTCGCACTCTCTGCTCAGTGTTCCGTTCTGTGTGTGAGCTGCACTCTCTGCTCAGTGTTCTGCTCCGTGTGTGCGTGTCGCACTCTCTGCTCAGTGTTCCGCTCTGTGTGTGAGCCGCACTCTCTGTTCAGTGTTCTGCTCCGTGTGTGCGTCGCACTCTCTGCTCAGTGTTCCGCTCCGTGTGTGAGCCGCACTCTCTGCTCAGTGTTCCACTCCGTGTGTGAGCCGCACTCTCTGCTCAGTGTTCCGCTCTGTGTGTGAGCCGCACTCTCTGCTCAGTGTTCCGCTCTGTGTGTGAGCCGCACTCTCTGCTCAGTGTTCCGCTCCTTGTGTGATCCGCACTCTCTGCTCAGTGTTCTGCTCTGTGTGTGAGCCGCACTCTCTGCTCAGTGTTCCGCTCAGTGTTCCGCTCCGTGTGTGAGCCGCACTCTCTGCTCAGTGTTCCGCTCTGTGTGTGAGCCGCACTCTCTGCTCAGTGTTCCGCTCCGTGTGTGCGTCGCACTCTCTGCTCAGTGTTCCGCTCTGTGTGTGAGCCGCACTCTCTGCTCAGTGTTCCGCTCTGTGTGAGTCGCACTCTCTGCTCAGTGTTCCGCTCTGTGTGTGAGCCGCACTCTCTGCTCAGTGTTCCGCTCTGTGTGAGTCGCACTCTCTGCTCAGTGTTCCGCTCTGTGTGTGAGCCGCACTCTCTGCTCAGTGTTCCGCTCTGTGTGAGTCGCACTCTCTGCTCAGTGTTCCGCTCTGTGTGTGCGTCGCACTCTGTGCTCAGTGTTCCGCTCCGTGTGTGCGTCGCACTCTCTGCTCAGTGTTCCGCTCCGTGTGTGCGTCGCACTCTCTGCTCAGTGTTCCGCTCTGTGTGTGAGCCGCACTCTCTGCTCAGTGTTCCGCTCCGTGTGTGAGCCGCACTCTCTGCTCAGTGTTCCGCTTCGTGTGTGTGCCGCACTCTCTGCTCAGTTTTCCGCTCTGTGTGTGCGTCGCACTCTCTGCTCAGTGTTCCGCTCCGTGTGTGCGTCGCACTCTCTGCTCAGTGTTCTGCTCTGTGTGTGTGTGTCGCACTCTCTGCTCAGTGTTCCGCTCTGTGTGTGAGCCGCACTCTCTGTTCAGTGTTCTGCTCCGTGTGTGCGTCGCACTCTCTGCTCAGTGTTCCGCTCTGTGTGTGAGCCGCACTCTCTGCTCAGTGTTCCGTTCTGTGTGTGCGTCACAATCTCTGCTCAGTGTTCCGCTCTGTGTGTGAGCCGCACTCTCTGCTCAGTGTTCCGCTCTGTGTGTGAGCCGCACTCTCTGCTCAGTGTTCCGCTCTGTGTGTGAGCCGCACTCTCTGCTCAGTGTTCCGCTCTGTGTGTGAGCCGCACTCTCTGCTCAGTGTTCCGTTCTGTGTGTGCGTCGCACTCTCTGCTCAGTGTTCCGCTCTGTGTGTGAGCCGCACTCTCTGCTCAGTGTTCCGCTCTGTGTGTGAGCCGCACTCTCTGCTCAGTGTTCCGCTCTGTGTGTGAGCCGCACTCTCTGCTCAGTGTTCCGCTCTGTGTGTGCTTCGCACTCTCTGCTCAGTGTTCCGCTCTGTGTGTGAGCCGCACTCTCTGCTCAGTGTTCCGTTCTGTGTGTGCGTCACAATCTCTGCTCAGTGTTCCGCTCTGTGTGTGAGCCGCACTCTCTGCTCAGTTTTCCGCTCCGTTTGTGAGCCGCACTCTCTGCTCAGTTTTCCGCTCCGTTTGTGAGCCGCACTCTCTGCTCAGTGTTCCGCTCCGTGTGTGAGCCGCACTCTCTGCTCAGTGTTCCGCTCTGTGTGTGAGCCGCACTCTCTGCTCAGTGTTCCGCTCCGTGTGTGAGCCGCACTCTCTGCTCAGTGTTCCGCTTCGTGTGTGTGCCGCACTCTCTGCTCAGTTTTCCGCTCTGTGTGTGAGCCGCACTCTCTGCTCGGTGTTCCGCTCTGTGTGTGAGCCGCACTCTCTGCTCAGTGTTCCGTTCTGTGTGTGCGTCACAATCTCTGCTCAGTGTTCCGCTCCGTGTGTGAGCCGCACTCTCTGCTCAGTGTTCCGCTTCGTGTGTGTGCCGCACTCTCTGCTCAGTGTTCCGCTCCGTGTGTGAGCCGCACTCTCTGCTCAGTGTTCCGCTTCGTGTGTGTGCCGCACTCTCTGCTCAGTGTTCCGCTCCGTGTGTGAGCCGCACTCTCTGCTCAGTGTTCCGCTCCGTGTGTGAGCTGCACTCTCTGCTCAGTGTTCCGCTCTGTTTGTGAGCCGCACTCTCTGCTCAGTGTTCCGCTCCGTGTGTGAGCCGCACTCTCTGCTCAGTGTTCCGCTCCGTGTGTGAGCCGCACTCTCTGCTCAGTGTTCCGCTCCGTGTGTGCGTCGCACTCTCTGCTCAGTGTTCCGCTCCGTGTGTGCGTCGCACTCTCTGCTCAGTGTTCCGCTCCGTGTGTGCGTCGCACTCTCTGCTCAGTGTTCCGCTCCGTGTGTGAGCCGCACTCTCTGCTCAGTGTTCCGCTCCGTGTGTGCGTCGCACTCTCTGCTCAGTGTTCCGCTCCGTGTGTGCGTCGCACTCTCTGCTCAGTGTTCTGCTCTGTGTGTGTGTGTCGCACTCTCTGCTCAGTGTTCCGCTCTGTGTGTGAGCCGCACTCTCTGTTCAGTGTTCTGCTCCGTGTGTGCGTCGCACTCTCTGCTCAGTGTTCCGCTCTGTGTGTGAGCCGCACTCTCTGCTCAGTGTTCCGTTCTGTGTGTGTGTCGCACTCTCTGCTCAGTTTTCCGCTCTGTTAAGTGTTCTTCAGTGTTCCGCACCGTGTGTGAGCCGCACTCTCTGCTCAGTGTTCCGCTCTGTGTGTCCGTCGCACTCTCTGTTCAGTGTTCCGCTCTGTGTGTGAGCCGCACTCTCTGCTCAGTGTTCCGCTCCGTGTGTGATCCGCACTCTCTGTTCAGTGTTCCGCTCTGCTCAGTGTTCCGCTCCGTGTGTGATCCGCACTCTCTGCTCAGTGTTCCGCTCCGTGTGTGAGCCGCACTCTCTGCTCAGTGTTCCGCTCCGTGTGTGAGCCGCACTCTCTGTTCAGTGTTCCGCTCCGTGTGTGCGTCGCACTCTCTGCTCAGTGTTCCGCTCTGTGTGTGAGCCGCACTCTCTGCTCAGTGTTCTGCTCTGTGTGTGAGCCGCACTCTCTGCTCAGTGTTCTGCTCTGTGTGTGGGCCGCACTCTCTGCTCAGTGTTCTGCTCTGTGTGTGGGCCGCACTCTCTGCTCAGTGTTCTGCTCTGTGTGTGGGCCGCACTCTCTGCTCAGTGTTCTGCTCTGTGTGTGAGCCGCACTCTCTGCTCAGTGTTCTGCTCTGTGTGTGGGCCGCACTCTCTGCTCAGTGTTCTGCTCTGTGTGTGAGCCGCACTCTCTGCTCAGTGTTCCGCTCCGTGTGTGCGTCGCACTCTCTGCTCAGTGTTCCGCTCCGTGTGTGAGCCGCACTCTCTGCTCAGTGCTCCATGTGTGAGTCGCGCTCTCTGTTACGTGTGTGAGCCGCACTCTCTGCTCAGTGTTGCGCTCTGTGTGTGAGTCGCACTCTCTGCTCAGTATTCCGCTCCGTGTGTGCGTCGCACTCTCTGCTCAGTGTTCCGCTCCGTGTGTGAGTCGCGATCTCTGTTCCGTGTGTGAGGCGCACTCTCTGCTCAGTGTTCCGCTCCGTGTGTGAGCCGCACTCTCTGCTCAGTGTTCCGCTCTGTGTGTGAGCCGCACTCTCTGCTCAGTGTTCCGCTCTGTGTGTGAGTCGCACTCTCTGCTCAGTGTTCCGCTCCGTGTGTGCGTCGCACTCTCTGCTCAGTGTTCCGCTCTGTGTGTGAGCCGCACTCTCTGCTCAGTGTTCTGCTCTGTGTGACGCACTCTCTGCTCAGTGTTCCGTTCCGTGTGAGAGCCGCACTCTCTGCTCAGTGTTCCGCTCCGTGTGTGAGTCGCGATCTCTGTTCCGTGTGTGAGGCGCACTCTCTGCTCAGTGTTCCGCTCCGTGTGTGAGCCGCACTCTCTGCTCAGTGTTCCGCTCTGTGTGTGAGCCGCACTCTCTGCTCAGTGTTCCGCTCTGTGTGTGAGTCGCACTCTCTGCTCAGTGTTCCGCTCCGTGTGTGCGTCGCACTCTCTGCTCAGTGTTCTGCTCTGTGTGTGAGCCGCACTCTCTGCTCAGTGTTCCGCTCTGTGTGTGAGCCGCACTCTCTGCTCAGTGTTCTGCTCTGTGTGTGAGCCGCACTCTCTGCTCAGTGTTCCGCTCTGTGTGACGCACTCTCTGCTCAGTGTTCCGTTCCGTGTGAGAGCCGCACTCTCTGCTCATTGTTCCGCTCCGTGTGTGCGTCGCACTCTCTGCTCAGTGTTCTGCTCTGTGTTTGTGTGTCGCACTCTCTGCTCAGTGTTCCGCTCCGTGTGTGCGTCGCACTCTCTGCTCAGTGTTCTGCTCTGTGTGTGAGCCGCACTCTCTGCTCAGTGTTCCGCTCTGTGTGTGTGTGTCGCACTCTCTACTCAGTGTTCCGCTCCGTGTGAGAGCCGCACTCTCTGCTCAGTGTTCCGCTCCGTGTGTGCGTCGCACTCTCTGCTCAGTATTCCGCTCCGTGTGTGCGTCGCACTCTATGCTCAGTGTTCTGCTCTGTGTGTGTGTGTCGCACTCTCTGCTCAGTGTTCCGCTCTGTGTGTGAGCCGCACTCTCTGTTCAGTGTTCTGCTCCGTGTGTGCGTCGCTCTCTCTGCTCAGTGTTCCGCTCTGTGTGTGAGCCGCACTCTCTGCTCAGTGTTCCGCTCCGTGTGTGTGTCGCACTCTCTGCTCAGTGTTCCACTCCGTGTGTGAGCCGCACTCTCTGCTCAGTGTTCCGCTCCGTGTGTGCATCGCACTCTCTGCTCAGTGTTCCGCTCCGTGTGTGAGCCGCACTCTCTGCTCAGTGTTCCGCTCCGTGTGTGTATCGCACTCTCTGCTCAGTGTTCCGCTCCGTGTGTGAGCCGCACTCTCTGCTCAGTGTTCCGCTCCGTGTGTGCGTCGCACTCTCTGCTCAGTGTTCCGCTCCGTGTGTGAGTCGCGATCTCTGTTCCGTGTGTGAGCCGCACTCTCTGCTCAGTGTTCCGCTCCGTGTGTGAGCCGCACTCTCTGCTCAGTGTTCCGCTCTGTGTCTGAGCCGCACTCTCTGCTCAGTGTTCCGCTCCATGTGTGCGTCGCACTCTCTGCTCAGTTTTCCGCTCCGTGTCTGAGCCGCACTCTCTGCTCAGTGTTCCGCTCCGTGTGTGAGCCGCACTCTCAGCTCAGTGTTCCGCTCCGTGTGTGCGTCGCACTCTCTGCTCAGTGTTCCGCTCCGTGTGTGAGTCGCGATCTCTGTTCCGTGTGTGAGCCGCACTCTCTGCTCAGTGTTCCGCTCCGTGTGTGAGCCGCACTCTCTGCTCAGTGTTCCGCTCTGTGTCTGAGCCGCACTCTCTGCTCAGTGTTCCGCTCCATGTGTGCGTCGCACTCTCTGCTCAGTTTTCCGCTCCGTGTCTGAGCCGCACTCTCTGCTCAGTGTTCCGCTCTGTGTGTGAGTCACACTCTCTGCTCAGTGTTCCGCTCTGTGTGTGAGCCGCACTCTCTGCTCAGTGTTCCGCTCCGTGTGTGTGTCGCACTCTCTGCTCAGTGTTCCACTCCGTGTGTGAGCCGCACTCTCTGCTCAGTGTTCCGCTCCGTGTGTGCATCGCACTCTCTGCTCAGTGTTCCGCTCCGTGTGTGAGCCGCACTCTCTGCTCAGTGTTCCGCTCCGTGTGTGAGCCGCACTCTCTGCTCAGTGTTCCGCTCCGTGTGTGTATCGCACTCTCTGCTTAGTGTTCCGCTCCGTGTGTGAGCCGCACTCTCTGCTCAGTGTTCCGCTCCGTGTGTGCGTCGCACTCTCAGCTCAGTGTTCCGCTCCGTGTGTGCGTCGCACTCTCTGCTCAGTGTTCCGCTCCGTGTGTGAGTCGCGATCTCTGTTCCGTGTGTGAGCCGCACTCTCTGCTCAGTGTTCCGCTCCGTGTGTGAGCCGCACTCTCTGCTCAGTGTTCCGCTCCGTGTGTGAGCCGCACTCTCTGCTCAGTTTTCCGCTCCGTGTCTGAGCCGCACTCTCTGCTCAGTGTTCCGCTCTGTGTGTGAGTCACACTCTCTGCTCAGTTTTCCGCTCCGTGTCTGAGCCGCACTCTCTGCTCAGTGTTCTGCTCTGTGTGTCCGTCGCACTCTCTGTTCAGTGTTCCGCTCTGTGTGTGAGCCGCACTCTCTGCTCAGTGTTCCGCTCCGTGTGTGAGCCGCACTCTCTGCTCAGTGTTCCGCTCTGTGTGTGAGTCACACTCTCTGCTCAGTGTTCCGCTCCGTGTGTGAGCCGCTCTCTCTGCTCAGTGTTCCGCTCCGTGTGTGAGCCGCACTCTCTGCTCATTGTTCCGCTCTGTGTGTGAGCCGCACTCTCTGCTCAGTGTTCCACTCCGTGTGTGATCCGCACTCTCTGCTCAGTGTTCCGCTCCGTGTGTGAGCCGCACTCTCTGCTCAGTGTTCCGCTCCGTATGTGCGTCGCACTCTCTGCTCAGTGTTCCGCTCCGTGTGTGCGTCGCACTCTCTGCTCAGTGTTCCGCTCCGTGTGTGCGTCGCACTCTCTGCTCAGTGTTCCGCTCCGTGTGTGCGTCGCACTCTCTGCTCAGTGTTCCGCTCCGTGTGTGAGCCGCACTCTCTGCTCAGTGTTCCGCTCCGTGTGTGCGTCGCACTCTCTGCTCAGTGTTCCGCTCCGTGTGTGCGTCGCACTCTCTGCTCAGTGTTCTGCTCTGTGTGTGTGTGTCGCACTCTCTGCTCAGTGTTCCGCTCTGTGTGTGAGCCGCACTCTCTGTTCAGTGTTCCGTTCTGTGTGTGTGTCGCACTCTCTGCTCAGTGTTCTGCTCTGTGTGTGTGCGTCGCACTCTCTGCTCAGTGTTCCGCTCTGTGTGTGAGCCGCACTCTCTGCTCAGTGTTCCGTTCTGTGTGTGTGTCGCACTCTCTGCTCAGTTTTCCGCTCTGTTAAGTGTTCTTCAGTGTTCCGCACCGTGTGTGAGCCGCACTCTCTGCTCAGTGTTCCGCTCTGTGTGTCCGTCGCACTCTCTGTTCAGTGTTCCGCTCTGTGTGTGAGCCGCACTCTCTGCTCAGTGTTCCGCTCCGTGTGTGATCCGCACTCTCTGTTCAGTGTTCCGCTCTGCTCAGTGTTCCGCTCCGTGTGTGATCCGCACTCTCTGCTCAGTGTTCTGCTCTGTGTGTGAGCCGCACTCTCTGCTCAGTGTTCCGCTCCGTGTGTGAGCCGCAGTCTCTGCTCAGTGTTCCGCTCCGTGTGTGCGTCGCACTCTCTGCTCAGTGTTCCGCTCCATGTGTGAGTCGCACTCTCTGCTCAGTGCTCCATGTGTGAGTCGCGCTCTCTGTTCCGTGTGTGAGCCGCACTCTCTGCTCAGTGTTCCGCTCTGCTCAGTGTTCTGCTCCGTGTGTGATCCGCACTCTCTGCTCAGTGTTCCGCTCCGTGTGTGAGCCGCACTCTCTGCTCAGTGTTCTGCTCTGTGTGTGAGCCGCACTCTCTGCTCAGTGTTCCGCTCCGTGTGTGAGCCGCAGTCTCTGCTCAGTGTTCCGCTCCGTGTGTGCGTCGCACTCTCTGCTCAGTGCTCCATGTGTGAGTCGCGCTCTCTGTTCCGTGTGTGAGCCGCACTCTCTGCTCAGTGTTCCGCTCTGCTCAGTGTTCTGCTCCGTGTGTGATCCGCACTCTCTGCTCAGTGTTCCGCTCCGTGTGTGAGCCGCACTCTCTGCTCAGTGTTCTGCTCTGTGTGTGAGCCGCACTCTCTGCTCAGTGTTCTGCTCCGTGTGTGATCCGCACTCTCTGCTCAGTGTTCCGCTCCGTGTGTGCGTCGCACTCTCTGCTCAGTGTTCCGCTCTGTGTGTGAGCCGCACTCTCTGCTCAGTGTTCTGCTCTGTGTGTGAGCCGCACTCTCTGCTCAGTGTTCTGCTCTGTGTGTGGGCCGCACTCTCTGCTCAGTGTTCCGCTCTGTGTGTGAGCCGCACTCTCTGCTCAGTGTTCTGCTCTGTGTGTGGGCCGCACTCTCTGCTCAGTGTTCCGCTCTGTGTGTGAGCCGCACTCTCTGCTCAGTGTTCTGCTCTGTGTGTGTGTCGCACTCTCTGCTCAGTGTTCCGCTCTGTGTGTGTGTCGCACTCTCTGCTCAGTGTTCCGCTCTGTGTGTGCGTCGCACTCTCTGCTCAGTGTTCCGTTCCGTTTGAGAGCCGCACTCTCTGCTCAGTGTTCTGCTCTGTGTGTGAGCCGCACTCTCTGCTCAGTGTTCTGCTCTGTGTGTGAGCCGCACTCTCTGCTCAGTGTTCCGCTCCGTGTGTGATCCGCACTCTCTGCTCAGTGTTCCGCTCTGTGTGTGAGCCGCACTCTCTGCTCAGTGTTCTGCTCTGTGTGTGAGCCGCACTCTCTGCTCAGTGTTCCGCTCCGTGTGTGATCCGCACTCTCTGCTCAGTGTTCCGCTCTGCTCAGTGTTCCGCTCCGTGTGTGATCCGCACTCTCTGCTCAGTGTTCTGCTCTGTGTGTGAGCCGCACTCTCTGCTCAGTGTTCCGCTCCGTGTGTGAGCCGCACTCTCTGCTCAGTGTTCCGCTCCGTGTGTGCGTCGCACTCTCTGCTCAGTGTTCCGCTCCATGTGTGAGTCGCACTCTCTGCTCAGTGCTCCATGTGTGAGTCGCGCTCTCTGTTCCGTGTGTGAGCCGCACTCTCTGCTCAGTGTTCCGCTCCGTGTGTGAGCCGCACTCTCTGCTCAGTGTTCCGCTCTGTGTGTGAGTCGCACTCTCTGCTCAGTGTTCCGCTCCGTGTGTGTGTCGCACTCTCTGCTCAGTGTTCCACTCTGTGTGTGAGCCGCATTCTCTGCTCAGTGTTCCGCTCCGTGTGTGAGCCGCACTCTCTGCTCAGTGTTCCGCTCTGCTCAGTGTTCTGCTCCGTGTGTGATCCGCACTCTCTGCTCAGTGTTCCGCTCCGTGTGTGAGCCGCACTCTCTGCTCAGTGTTCCACTCCGTGTGTGAGCCGCACTCTCTGTTCAGTGTTCTGCTCCGTGTGTGCGTCGCACTCTCTGCTCAGTGTTCCGCTCTGTGTGAGCCGCACTCTCTGCTCAGTGTTCTGCTCTGTGTGAGCCGCACTCTCTGCTCAGTGTTCCGCTCTGTGTGTGCGTCGCACTCTCTGCTCAGTGTTCCGCTCCGTGTGTGCGTCGCACTCTCTGCTCAGTGTTCTGCTCTGTGTGTGAGTGTCGCACTCTCTGCTCAGTGTTCTGCTCTGTGTGTGTGTGTCGCAATCTCTGCTCAGTGTTCCGCTCCGTGTGTGAGCCGCACTCTCTGCTCAGTGTGCCGCTCTGTGTGTGAGACGCACTCTCTGTTCAGTGTTCCGTTCTGTGTGTGCGTCACAATCTCTGCTCAGTGTTCCGTTCTGTGTGTGCTTTGCACTCTCTGCTCAGTGTTCCACTCCGTGTGTGAGCCGCACTCTCTGCTCAGTGTTCCGCTCCGTGTGTGAGCCGCTCTCTCTGCTCAGTGTTCCGCTCCGTGTGTGAGCCGCACTCTCTGCTCATTGTTCCGCTCTGTGTGTGAGCCGCACTCTCTGCTCAGTGTTCCACTCCGTGTGTGATCCGCACTCTCTGCTCAGTGTTCCGCTCTGTGTGTGAGCCGCACTCTCTGCTCAGTGTTCCGCTCCGTGTGTGAGCCGCACTCTCTGCTCAGTGTTCCGCTCCGTGTGTGCGCCGCACTCTCTGCTCAGTGTTCCGCTCCGTGTGTGCGTCGCACTCTCTGCTCAGTATTCCGCTCCGTGTGTGCGTCGCACTCTCTGCTCAGTGTTCTGCTCTGTGTGTGTGTGTGTCGCACTCTCTGCTCAGTGTTCCGCTCTGTGTGTGAGCCGCACTCTCTGTTCAGTGTTCTGCTCCGTGTGTGCGTCGCTCTCTCTGCTCAGTGTTCCGCTCTGTGTGTGAGCCGCACTCTCTGCTCAGTGTTCCACTCCGTGTGTGAGCCGCACTCTCTGCTCAGTGTTCCGTTCTGTGTGTGTGTCGCACTCTCTGCTCAGTTTTCCGCTCTGTTCTGTGTTCTTCAGTGTTCCGCACCGTGTGTGAGCCGCACTCTCTGCTCAGTGTTCCGTTCTGTGTGAGAGCCGCACTCTCTGCTCAGTGTTCCGCTCCGTGTGTGCGTCGCACTCTCTGCTCAGTGTTCCGCTCTGTGTGTGAGCCGCACTCTCTGCTCAGTGTTCCGCACCGTGTGTGAGCCGCACTCTCTGCTCTGTTTTCCGCTCTGTGTGTGCCGCACTCTCTGCTCAGTTTTCCGCTCTGTGTGTGCGTCGCACTCTCTGCTCAGTGTTCCGCTCCGTGTGTGAGCCGCACTCTCTGCTCAGTGTTCCGCTCTGTGTGTCCGTCGCACTCTCTGTTCAGTGTTCCGCTCTGTGTGTGAGCCGCACTCTCTGCTCATTGTTCCGCTCTGTGTGTGAGCCGCACTCTCTGCTCAGTGTTCCGCTCCGTGTGTGATCCGCACTCTCTGCTCAGTGTTCCGCTCTGCTCAGTGTTCCGCTCCGTGTGTGATCCGCACTCTCTGCTCAGTGTTCTGCTCTGTGTGTGAGCCGCACTCTCTGCTCAGTGTTCCGCTCCGTGTGTGAGCCGCACTCTCTGCTCAGTGTTCCGCTCTGTGTGTGAGCCGCACTCTCTGCTCAGTGTTCCGTTCCGTGTGAGAGCCGCACTCTCTGCTCAGTGTTCCGCTCCGTGTGTGCGTCGCACTCTCTGCTCAGTGTTCTGCTCTGTGTGTGAGTGTCGCACTCTCTGCTCAGTGTTCTGCTCTGTGTGTGTGTGTCGCAATCTCTGCTCAGTGTTCCGCTCCGTGTGTGAGCCGCACTCTCTGCTCAGTGTTCTGCTCTGTGTGTGTGAGACGCACTCTCTGCTCAGTGTTCCGTTCTGTGTGTGCGTCACAATCTCTGCTCAGTGTTCCGTTCTGTGTGTGCTTCGCACTCTCTGTTCAGTGTTCTGCTCCGTGTGTGCGTCGCTCTCTCTGTTCAGTGTTCCGCTCCATGTGTGCGTCGCACTCTCTGCTCAGTGTTCCACTCCGTGTGTGCATCGCACTCTCTGCTCAGTGTTCCGCTCCGTGTGTGAGCCGCACTCTCTGCTCAGTGTTCCGCTCCGTGTGTGAGCCGCACTCTCTGCTCAGTGTTCTGCTCTGTGTGTGAGCCACACTCTCTGCTCAGTGTTCCGCTCTGTGTGTGCCGCACTCTCTGCTCAGTGTTCCGCTCCGTGTGTGAGCCGCACTCTCTGCTCAGTGTTCCGCTCCGTGTGTGAGTCGCACTCTCTGCTCAGTGCTCCATGTGTGAGTCGCGCTCTCTGTTCCGTGTGTGAGCCGTACTCTCTGCTCAGTGTTCCGCTCCGTGTGTGAGCCGCACTCTCTGCTCAGTGTTCTGCTCTGTGTGTGAGTGTCGCACTCTCTGCTCAGTGTTCCGCTCCGTGTGTGAGCCGCACTCTCTGCTCAGTGTGCCGCTCTGTGTGTGAGACGCACTCTCTGTTCAGTGTTCCGTTCTGTGTGTGCTTTGCACTCTCTGCTCAGTGTTCCACTCCGTGTGTGAGCCGCACTCTCTGCTCAGTGTTCCGCTCCGTGTGTGAGCCGCTCTCTCTGCTCAGTGTTCCGCTCCGTGTGTGAGCCGCACTCTCTGCTCATTGTTCCGCTCTGTGTGTGAGCCGCACTCTCTGCTCAGTGTTCCACTCCGTGTGTGATCCGCACTCTCTGCTCAGTGTTCCGCTCTGTGTGTGAGCCGCACTCTCTGCTCAGTGTTCCGCTCCGTGTGTGAGCCGCACTCTCTGCTCAGTGTTCCGCTCCGTGTGTGCGCCGCACTCTCTGCTCAGTGTTCCGCTCCGTGTGTGCGTCGCACTCTCTGCTCAGTATTCCGCTCCGTGTGTGCGTCGCACTCTCTGCTCAGTGTTCTGCTCTGTGTGTGTGTGTGTCGCACTCTCTGCTCAGTGTTCCGCTCTGTGTGTGAGCCGCACTCTCTGTTCAGTGTTCTGCTCCGTGTGTGCGTCGCTCTCTCTGCTCAGTGTTCCGCTCTGTGTGTGAGCCGCACTCTCTGCTCAGTGTTCCACTCCGTGTGTGAGCCGCACTCTCTGCTCAGTGTTCCGTTCTGTGTGTGTGTCGCACTCTCTGCTCAGTTTTCCGCTCTGTTCTGTGTTCTTCAGTGTTCCGCACCGTGTGTGAGCCGCACTCTCTGCTCAGTGTTCTGCTCTGTGTGAGCCGCACTCTCTGCTCAGTGTTCCGTTCCGTGTGTGCGTCGCACTCTCTGCTCAGTGTTCCGCTCTGTGTGTGAGCCGCACTCTCTGCTCAGTGTTCTGCTCTGTGTGTGAGCCGCACTCTCTGCTCAGTGTTCTGCTCTGTGTGTGAGCCGCACTCTCTGCTCAGTGTTCCGCTCTGTGTGTGCGTCGCACTCTCTGCTCAGTGTTCCGTTCCGTGTGAGAGCCGCACTCTCTGCTCAGTGTTCCGCTCCGTGTGTGCTTCGTACTCTCTGCTCAGTGTTCCGTTCTGTGTGTGAGCCGCACTCTCTGCTCAGTGTTCCGTTCTGTGTGTGTGTCGCACTCTCTGCTCAGTGTTCCGCTCTGTGTGTGAGCCGCACTCTCTGCTCAGTGTTCCGTTCTGTGTGTGTGTCGCACTCTCTGCTCAGTTTTCCGCTCTGTTCAGTGTTCTTCAGTGTTCCGCACCGTGTGTGAGCCGCACTCTCTGCTCTGTTTTCCGCTCTGTGTGTGCCGCACTCTCTGCTCAGTTTTCCGCTCTGTGTGTGCGTCGCACTCTCTGCTCAGCGTTCCGCTCCGTGTGTGAGCCGCACTCTCTGCTCAGTGTTCCGCTCTGTGTGTCCGTCGCACTCTCTGTTCAGTGTTCCGCTCTGTGTGTGAGCCGCACTCTCTGCTCATTGTTCCGCTCTGTGTGTGAGCCGCACTCTCTGCTCAGTTTTCCGCTCTGTTCAGTGTTCTTCAGTGTTCCGCACCGTGTGTGAGCCGCACTCTCTGCTCTGTTTTCCGCTCTGTGTGTGCCGCACTCTCTGCTCAGTTTTCCGCTCTGTGTGTGCGTCGCACTCTCTGCTCAGCGTTCCGCTCCGTGTGTGAGCCGCACTCTCTGCTCAGTGTTCCGCTCTGTGTGTCCGTCGCACTCTCTGTTCAGTGTTCCGCTCTGTGTGTGAGCCGCACTCTCTGCTCATTGTTCCGCTCCGTGTGTGATCCGCACTCTCTGCTCAGTGTTCCGCTCTGCTCAGTGTTCCGCTCCGTGTGTGATCCGCACTCTCTGCTCAGTGTTCTGCTCTGTGTGTGAGCCGCACTCTCTGCTCAGTGTTCCGCTCCGTGTGTGAGCCGCACTCTCTGCTCAGTGTTCCGCTCTGTGTGTGAGCCGCACTCTCTGCTCAGTGTTCCGTTCCGTGTGAGAGCCGCACTCTCTGCTCAGTGTTCCGCTCCGTGTGTGCGTCGCACTCTCTGCTCAGTGTTCTGCTCTGTGTGTGAGTGTCGCACTCTCTGCTTAGTGTTCTGCTCTGTGTGTGTGTGTCGCAATCTCTGCTCAGTGTTCCGCTCCGTGTGTGAGCCGCACTCTCTGCTCAGTGTGCCGCTCTGTGTGTGAGACGCACTCTCTGCTCAGTGTTCCGTTCTGTGTGTGCGTCACAATCTCTGCTCAGTGTTCCGCTCCGTGTGTGAGCCGCTCTCTCTGCTCAGTGTTCCGCTCCGTGTGTGAGCCGCACTCTCTGCTCATTGTTCCGCTCCGTGTGTGAGCCGCACTCTCTGCTCAGTGTTCCACTCCGTGTGTGATCCGCACTCTCTGCTCAGTGTTCCGCTCTGTGTGTGAGCCACACTCTCTGCTCAGTATTCCGCTCCGTGTGTGCGTCGCACTCTCTACTCAGTGTTCTGCTCTGTGTGTGTGTGTGTCGCACTCTCTGCTCAGTGTTCCGCTCTGTGTGTGAGCCGCACTCTCTGTTCAGTGTTCCGCTCCGTGTGTGCGTCGCACTCTCTACTCAGTGTTCTGCTCTGTGTGTGTGTGTGTCGCACTCTCTGCTCAGTGTTCCGCTCTGTGTGTGAGCCGCACTCTCTGCTCAGTATTCCGCTCCGTGTGTGCGTCGCACTCTCTACTCAGTGTTCTGCTCTGTGTGTGTGTGTGTCGCACTCTCTGCTCAGTGTTCCGCTCTGTGTGTGAGCCGCACTCTCTGCTCAGTATTCCGCTCCGTGTGTGCGTCGCACTCTCTACTCAGTGTTCTGCTCTGTGTGTGTGTGTGTCGCACTCTCTGCTCAGTGTTCCGCTCTGTGTGTGAGCCACACTCTCTGCTCAGTATTCCGCTCCGTGTGTGCGTCGCACTCTCTACTCAGTGTTCTGCTCTGTGTGTGTGTGTGTCGCACTCTCTGCTCAGTGTTCCGCTCTGTGTGTGAGCCACACTCTCTGCTCAGTATTCCGCTCCGTGTGTGCGTCGCACTCTCTACTCAGTGTTCTGCTCTGTGTGTGTGTGTGTCGCACTCTCTGCTCAGTGTTCCGCTCTGTGTGTGAGCCGCACTCTCTGCTCAGTATTCCGCTCCGTGTGTGCGTCGCACTCTCTACTCAGTGTTCTGCTCTGTGTGTGTGTGTGTCGCACTCTCTGCTCAGTGTTCCGCTCTGTGTGTGAGCCACACTCTCTGCTCAGTATTCCGCTCCGTGTGTGCGTCGCACTCTCTACTCAGTGTTCTGCTCTGTGTGTGTGTGTGTCGCACTCTCTGCTCAGTGTTCCGCTCTGTGTGTGCGTCGCTCTCTCTGTTCAGTGTTCCGCTCCGTGTGTGCGTCGCACTCTCTGCTCAGTGTTCCACTCCGTGTGTGAGCCGCACTCTCTGCTCAGTGTTCCGCTCCGTGTGTGCATCGCACTCTCTGCTCAGTGTTCCGCTCCGTGTGTGAGCCGCACTCTCTGCTCAGTGTTCCGCTCCGTGTGTGCATCGCACTCTCTGCTCAGTGTTCCGCTCCGTGTGTGAGCCGCACTCTCTGCTCAGTGTTCTGCTCTGTGTGTGAGCCGCACTCTCTGCTCAGTGTTCCGCTCTGTGTGTGCCGCACTCTCTGCTCAGTGTTCCGCTCCGTGTGTGAGTCGCACTCTCTGCTCAGTGCTCCATGTGTGAGTCGCGCTCTCTGTTCCGTGTGTGAGCCGCACTCTCTGCTCAGTGTTCCGCTCCGTGTGTGAGCCGCACTCTCTGCTCAGTGTTCCGCTCCGTATGTGAGCCACACTCTCTGTTCAGTGTTCCGCTCCGTGTGTGCGTCGCACTCTCTGCTCAGTGTTCCGCTCCGTGTGTGAGTCGCAATCTCTGTTCCGTGTCTGAGCCGCACTCTCTGCTCAGTGTTCCGCTCCGTGTGTGAGCCGCACTCTCTGCTCAGTGTTCCGCTCTGTGTGTGAGCCGCACTCTCTGCTCAGTGTTCCGCTCTGTGTGTGAGCCGCACTCTCTGCTCAGTGTTCCGCTCCGTGTGTGAGCCGCACTCTCTGTTCAGTGTTCCGCTCCGTGTGTGCGTCGCACTCTCTGCTCAGTGTTCCGCTCCGTGTGTGAGCCGCACTCTCTGCTCAGTGTTCTGCTCTGTGTGAGAGCCGCACTCTCTGCTCAGTGTTCCGTTCCGTGTGAGAGCCGCACTCTCTGCTCAGTGTTCCGCTCCGTGTGTGCGTCGCACTCTCTGCTCAGTGTTCTGCTCCGTGTGTGCGTCGCACTCTCTGCTCAGTGTTCTGCTCTGTGTGTGTGTGTCGCACTCTCTGCTCAGTGTTCCGGTCCGTGTGTGAGCCGCACTCTCTGCTCAGTTTTCTGCTCCGTGTGTGCGTCGCACTCTCTGCTCAGTGTTCCGCTCTGTGTGTGAGCCGCACTCTCTGTTCAGTGTTCCGCTCCGTGTGTGAGCCGCACTCTCTGCTCAGTGTTCCGCTCCGTGTGTGAGCCGCACTCTCTGCTCAGTGTTCCGCTCCGTGTGTGAGCCGCACTCTCTGCTCAGTGTTCCGCTCTGTGTGTGAGTCACACTCTCTGCACAGTGTTCCGCTCCGTGTGTGAGCCGCACTCTCTGTTCAGTGTTCCTCTCCGTGTGTGCGTCGCACTCTCTGTTCAGTGTTCCGCTCTGTGTGTGAGCCGCACTCTCTGCTCATTGTTCCGCTCTGTGTGTGAGCCGCACTCTCTGCTCAGTGTTCCGCTCCGTGTGTGAGCCGCACTCTCTGCTCAGTGTTCCGCTCTGTGTGTGAGTCACACTCTCTGCTCAGTGTTTCGCTCCGTGTGTGAGCCGCACTCTCTGTTCAGTGTTCCGTTCTGTGTGTGCTTCGCACTCTCTGCTCAGTGTTCCGCTCTGTGTGTGTCGCACTCTCTGCTCAGTGTTCCACTCCGTGTGTGAGCCGCTCTCTCTGCTCAGTGTTCCGCTCCGTGTGTGAGCCGCACTCTCTGCTCATTGTTCCGCTCTGTGTGTGAGCCGCACTCTCTGCTCAGTGTTCCGCTCCGTGTGTGAGCCGCACTCTCTGCTCAGTGTTCCGCTCTGTGTGTGAGTCACACTCTCTGCTCAGTGTTCCGCTCCGTGTGTGAGCCGCACTCTCTGTTCAGTGTTCCGTTCTGTGTGTGCTTCGCACTCTCTGCTCAGTGTTCCGCTCTGTGTGTGTCGCACTCTCTGCTCAGTGTTCCGCTCTGTGTGTGTCGCACTCTCTGCTCAGTGTTCCGCTCCGTGTGTGAGCCGCACTCTCTGCTCATTGTTCCGCTCTGTTTGTGAGCCGCACTCTCTGCTCAGTGTTCCGCTCCGTGTGTGCGTCGTACTCTCTGCTCAGTGTTCCGCTCCGTGTGTGCGTCGCACTCTCTGCTCAGTGTTCTGCTCTGTGTGTGAGTGTCGCACTCTCTGCTCAGTGTTCTGCTCTGTGTGTGTGTGTCGCAATCTCTGCTCAGTGTTCCGCTCCGTGTGTGAGCCGCACTCTCTGCTCAGTGTGCCGCTCTGTGTGTGAGACGCACTCTCTGTTCAGTGTTCCGTTCTGTGTGTGCGTCACAATCTCTGCTCAGTGTTCCGTTCTGTGTGTGCTTCGCACTCTCTGCTCAGTGTTCCACTCCGTGTGTGAGCCGCACTCTCTGCTCAGTGTTCCGCTCCGTGTGTGAGCCGCTCTCTCTGCTCAGTGTTCCGCTCCGTGTGTGAGCCGCACTCTCTGCTCATTGTTCCGCTCTGTGTGTGAGCCGCACTCTCTGCTCAGTGTTCCGCTCTGTGTGTGAGCCGCACTCTCTGTTCAGTGTTCTGCTCCGTGTGTGCGTCGCTCTCTCTGCTCAGTGTTCCGCTCTGTGTGTGAGCCGCACTCTCTGCTCAGTGTTCCGCTCCGTGTGTGCGTCGCACTCTCTGCTCAGTGTTCCACTCCGTGTGTGAGCCGCACTCTCTGCTCAGTGTTCCGTTCTGTGTGTGTGTCGCACTCTCTGCTCAGTTTTCCGCTCTGTGTGTGTGTCGCACTCTCTGCTCAGTGTTCCACTCCGTGTGTGAGCCGCACTCTCTGCTCAGTGTTCCGCACCGTGTGTGAGCCGCACTCTCTGCTCAGTGTTCCGCTCCGTGTGTGAGCCGCACTCTCTGTTCAGTGTTCCGCTCCGTGTGTGCTTCGCACTCTCTGCTCAGTGTTCCGCTCTGTGTGTGAGCCGCACTCTCTGCTCAGTGTTCTGCTCTGTGTGTGAGCCGCACTCTCTGCTCAGTGTTCCGCTCTGTGTGCGTCGCACTCTCTGCTCATTGTTCCGCTCTGTGTGTGAGCCGCACTCTCTGCTCAGTGTTCCGTTCCGTGTGAGAGCCGCACTCTCTGCTCAGTGTTCCGCTCCGTGTGTGCGTCGTACTCTCTGCTCAGTGTTCCGCTCCGTGTGTGCGTCGCACTCTCTGCTCAGTGTTCTGCTCTGTGTGTGAGTGTCGCACTCTCTGCTCAGTGTTCTGCTCTGTGTGTGTGCGTCGCTCTCTCTGCTCAGTGTTCCGTTCTGTGTGTGCTTCGCACTCTCTGCTCAGTGTTCCACTCCGTGTGTGAGCCGCACTCTCTGCTCAGTGTTCCGCTCCGTGTGTGAGCCGCTCTCTCTGCTCAGTGTTCCGCTCCGTGTGTGAGCCGCACTCTCTGCTCATTGTTCCGCTCTGTGTGTGATCCGCACTCTCTGCTCAGTGTTCCGCTCTGTGTGTGAGCCGCACTCTCTGCTCAGTGTTCCGCTTTGTGTGTGAGCCGCACTCTCTGCTCAGTGTTCCGCTCCGTGTGTGCGTCGCACTCTCTGGTCAGTATTCCGCTCCGTGTGTGCGTCGCACTCTCTGCTCAGTGTTCTGCTCTGTGTGTGTGTGTGTCGCACTCTCTGCTCAGTGTTCCGCTCTGTGTGCTCAGTGTTCCGCTCCGTGTGTGAGCCGCACTCTCTGCTCAGTGTTCCGCTCCGTGTGTGAGCCGCACTCTCTGCTCAGTGTTCCGCTCTGTGTGTCGCACTATCTGCTCAGTTTTCCGCTCCGTGTGTGAGTCGCACTCTCTGCTCAGTGTTCCGCTCCGTGTGTGAGTCGCACTCTCTGCTCAGTGTTCCGCTCCGTGTGTGAGTCGCGCTCTCTGTTCCGTGTGTGAGCCGCACTCTCCGCTCAGTGTTCCGCTCCGTTTTGTGAGCCGCACTCTCTGCTCAGTGTTCCGCTCTGTGTGTGAGTCGCACTCTCTGCTCAGTGTTCCGCTCCGTGTGTGAGTCGCGCTCTCTGTTCCGTGTGTGAGCCGCACTCTCTGCTCAGTGTTCCACTCCGTGTGAGAGCCGCACTCTCTGCTCAGTGTTCCGCTCCGTGTGTGAGCCGCACTCTCTGCTCAGTGTTCCACTCCGTGTGTGAGCCGCACTCTCTGCTCAGTGTTCTGCTCTGTGTGTGTGCCGCAATCTCTGCTCAGTGTTCCGCTCTTTGTGTGTCGCACTCTCTGCTCAGTTTTCCGCTCCATGTGTGAGTCGCACTCTCTGCTCAGTGTTCCGCTCCATGTGTGTCGCACTCTCTGCTCAGTGTTCCGTTCCGTGTGAGAGCCACACTCTCTGCTCAGTGTTCCGCTCTGTGTGCTCAGTGTTCCGCTCCGTGTGTGAGCCGCACTCTCTGCTCAGTGTTCCGCTCCGTGTGTGAGCCGCACTCTCTGCTCAGTGTTCCGCTCCGTGTGTGAGCCACACTCTCTGCTCAGTGTTCCGCTCCGTGTGTGAGCCGCACTCTCTGCTCAGTGTTCCACTCTGTGTGTGAGCCGCACTCTCTGCTCAGTTTTCCGCTCTGTGTGTGAGTCGCACTCTCTGCTCAGTGTTCCGCTCCCTGTGTGCGTCGCACTCTCTGCTCAGTGTTCCGCTCTGTGTGTGAGCCGTTCTCTCTGCTCAGTGTTCTGCTCAGTGTTCCACTCCGTGTGTGCGTCGCACTCTCTGCTCAGTGTTCCGCTCCGTGTGTGAGCCGAACTCTCTGCTCAGTGTTCCGCTCCGTGTGTGAGTCGCACTCTCTGCTCAGTGTTCCGTTCCGTGTGAGAGCCGCACTCTCTGCTCAGTGTTCCGTTCCGTGTGAGAGCCACACTCTCTGCTCAGTGTTCCGCTCTGTGTGCTCAGTGTTCCGCTCTGTGTGTGAGTCGCACTCTCTGCTCAGTGTTCCGCTCCGTGTGTGCGTCGCACTCTCTGCTCAGTGTTCCGCTCTGTGTGTGAGCCGCACTCTCTGCTCAGTGTTCCGCTCTGTGTTTGTCGCACTCTCTGCTCTCTGTTCCGTTCCGTGAGAGAGCCGCACTCTCTGCTCAGTGTTCCGCTCCGTGTGTGCGTCGCACTCTCTGCTCAGTGTTCCGCTCCGTGTGTGCGTCGCACTCTCTGCTCAGTGTTCCGCTCTGAGTGTGAGCCGCACTCTCTGTTCAGTGTTCCGCTCTGAGTGTGAGCCGCACTCTCTGTTCAGTGTTCAGCTCCGTGTATGCGTCGCACTCTCTGCTCAGTGTTCCGCTCTGTGTGTGAGCCGCACTCTCTGCTCAGTGTTCCGCTCTGTGTGTGCTTCACACTCTCTGCTCAGTGTTCCGCTCTTTGTGTGCTTCGCACTCTCTGCTCAGTGTTCCGCTCTGTGTGTGCGTCACACTCTCTGTTCAGTGTTCAGCTCCGTGTATGCGTCGCACTCTCTGCTCAGTGTTCCGCTCTGTGTGTGAGCCGCACTCTCTGCTCAGTGTTCCGCTCTGTGTGTGAGTCGCACTCTCTGCTCAGTGTTCCGCTCCGTGTGTGAGCCGCACTCTCTGCTCAGTGTTCCGCTCTGTGTGTGAGCCGCACTCTCTGTTCAGTGTTCCGCTCTGTGTGTGAGTCGCACTCTCTGCTCAGTGTTCCGCTCCGTGTGTGCGTCGCACTCTCTGCTCAGTGTTCTGCTCTGTGTGTGTGTGTCGCACTCTCTGCTGAGTGTTCCGCTCCGTGTGTGAGTCGCACTCTCTGCTCAGTGTTCTGCTCTGTGTGTGTGTGTCGCAGTCTCTGCTCAGTGTTCCGCTCCGTGTGTGAGCCGCACTCTCTGCTCAGTGTTCTGCTCTGTGTGTGAGTGTCGCACTCTCTGCTCAGTGTTCTGCTCTGTGTGTGTGCGTCGCTCTCTCTGCTCAGTGTTCCGTTCTGTGTGTGCTTCGCACTCTCTGCTCAGTGTTCCACTCCGTGTGTGAGCCGCACTCTCTGCTCAGTGTTCCGCTCCGTGTGTGAGCCGCTCTCTCTGCTCAGTGTTCCGCTCCGTGTGTGAGCCGCACTCTCTGCTCATTGTTCCGCTCTGTGTGTGATCCGCACTCTCTGCTCAGTGTTCCGCTCTGTGTGTGAGCCGCACTCTCTGCTCAGTGTTCCGCTTTGTGTGTGAGCCGCACTCTCTGCTCAGTGTTCCGCTCCGTGTGTGCGTCGCACTCTCTGGTCAGTATTCCGCTCCGTGTGTGCGTCGCACTCTCTGGTCAGTATTCCGCTCCGTGTGTGCGTCGCACTCTCTGCTCAGTGTTCCGCTCCGTGTGTGCGCCGCACTCTCTGGTCAGTATTCCGCTCCGTGTGTGCGTCGCACTCTCTGCTCAGTGTTCTGCTCTGTGTGTGTGTGTGTCGCACTCTCTGCTCAGTGTTCCGCTCTGTGTGCTCAGTGTTCCGCTCCGTGTGTGAGCCGCACTCTCTGCTCAGTGTTCCGCTCCGTGTGTGAGCCGCACTCTCTGCTCAGTGTTCCGCTCTGTGTGTCGCACTATCTGCTCAGTTTTCCGCTCCGTGTGTGAGTCGCACTCTCTGCTCAGTGTTCCGCTCCGTGTGTGAGTCGCACTCTCTGCTCAGTGTTCCGCTCCGTGTGTGAGTCGCGCTCTCTGTTCCGTGTGTGAACCGCACTC
The DNA here is from genome assembly GCA_039654105.1 of Coreius guichenoti. Lineage (NCBI taxonomy): Eukaryota > Metazoa > Chordata > Actinopteri > Cypriniformes > Gobionidae > Coreius > Coreius guichenoti. Next base: position 110,958 of record JBAPCB010000061.1, read on the forward strand.
TCCGCTCAGTGTTCCGCTCCGTTTGTGAGCCGCACTCTCTGCTCAGTGTTCCGCTCTGTGTGTGAGTCGCACTCTCTGCTCAGTGTTCCGCTCCGTGTGTGAGTCGCGCTCTCTGTTCCGTGTGTGAGCCGCACTCTCTGCTCAGTGTTCCGCTCCGTGTGTGAGCCGCACTCTCTGCTCAGTGTTCCACTCCGTGTGTGAGCCGCACTCTCTGCTCAGTGTTCTGCTCTGTGTGTGTGCCGCAATCTCTGCTCAGTGTTCCGCTCTTTGTGTGTCGCACTCTCTGCTCAGTTTTCCGCTCCATGTGTGAGTCGCACTCTCTGCTCAGTGTTCCGCTCCATGTGTGTCGCACTCTCTGCTCAGTGTTCCGTTCCGTGTGTGAGCCGCACTCTCTGCTCAGTGTTCCGCTCCGTGTGTGAGCCGCACTCTCTGCTCAGTGTTCCGCTCCGTGTGTGAGCCGCACTCTCTGCTCAGTGTTCCACTCTGTGTGTGAGCCGCACTCTCTGCTCAGTTTTCCGCTCTGTGTGTGAGTCGCACTCTCTGCTCAGTGTTCCGCTCCGTGTGTGAGCCGCACTCTCTGTTCAGTGTTCCGCTCCCTGTGTGCGTCGCACTCTCTGCTCAGTGTTCCGCTCTGTGTGTGAGCCGTTCTCTCTGCTCAGTGTTCTGCTCAGTGTTCCACTCCGTGTGTGCGTCGCACTCTCTGCTCAGTGTTCCGCTCCGTGTGTGCGTCGCACTCTCTGCTCAGTGTTCCGCTCCGTGTTTGCGTCGCACTCTCTGCTCAGTGTTCCGCTCTGAGTGTGAGCCGCACTCTCTGTTCAGTGTTCCGCTCTGAGTGTGAGCCGCACTCTCTGTTCAGTGTTCAGCTCCGTGTATGCGTCGCACTCTCTGCTCAGTGTTCCGCTCTGTGTGTGAGCCGCACTCTCTGCTCAGTGTTCCGCTCTGTGTGTGAGTCGCACTCTCTGCTCAGTGTTCCGCTCCGTGTGTGAGCCGCACTCTCTGTTCAGTGTTCCGCTCTGAGTGTGAGCCGCACTCTCTGTTCAGTGTTCAGCTCCGTGTATGCGTCGCACTCTCTGCTCAGTGTTCCGCTCTTTGTGTGCTTCGCACTCTCTGCTCAGTGTTCCGCTCTGTGTGTGCGTCACACTCTCTGTTCAGTGTTCAGCTCCGTGTATGCGTCGCACTCTCTGCTCAGTGTTCCGCTCTGTGTGTGAGCCGCACTCTCTGCTCAGTGTTCCGCTCCGTGTGTGAGTCGCACTCTCTGCTCAGTGTTCCGCTCCGTGTGTGAGCCGCACTCTCTGCTCAGTGTTCCGCTCTGTGTGTGAGCCGCACTCTCTGTTCAGTGTTCCGCTCTGTGTGTGAGTCGCACTCTCTGCTCAGTGTTCCGCTCCGTGTGTGCGTCGCACTCTCTGCTCAGTGTTCTGCTCTGTGTGTGTGTGTCGCACTCTCTGCTGAGTGTTCCGCTCCGTGTGTGAGTCGCACTCTCTGCTCAGTGTTCTGCTCTGTGTGTGTGTGTCGCAGTCTCTGCTCAGTGTTCCGCTCTGTGTGTGAGCCGCACTCTCTGCTCAGTGTTCTGCTCAGTGTTCCACTCCGTGTGTGCGTCGCACTCTCTGCTCAGTGTTCTGCTCTGTGTGTGTGTGTCGCACTCTCTGCTCAGTGTTCCGTTCCGTGTGAGAGCCACACTCTCTGGTCAGTGTTCCGCTTTGTGTGCTCAGTGTTCCGATCCTTGTGTGAGCCGCACTCTCTGCTCAGTGTTCCGCTCCGTGTGTGAGCCGCACTCTCTGCTCAGTGTTCCGCTCCGTGTGTGAGCCGCACTATCTACTCAGTGTTCCGCTCCGTGTGTGAGCCGCACTCTCTGCTCAGTGTTCCGTTCCGTGTGAGAGCCACACTCTCTGCTCAGTGTTCCGCTCTGTGTGCTCAGTGTTCCGCTCCGTGTGTGAGCCGCACTCTCTGCTCAGTGTTCCGCTCCGTGTGTGAGCCGCACTCTCTGCTCAGTGTTCCGCTCTGTGTGTCGCACTATCTGCTCAGTTTTCCGCTCCGTGTGTGAGTCGCACTCTCTGCTCAGTGTTCCGCTCCGTGTGTGCGTTGCACTCTCTGCTCAATATTCCGCTCCGTGTGTGCGTCGCACTCTCTGCTCAGTGTTCCGCTCTGTGTGTGCGTCGCACTCTCTGCTCAGTGTTCCGCTCCGTGTGTGAGCCGCACTCTCTGCTCAGTGTTCCGCTCCGTGTGTGAGCCGCACTCTCTGTTCAGTGTTCCGCTCTGTGTGTGAGTCGCACTCTCTGCTCAGTGTTCCGCTCCGTGTGTGCGTCGCACTCTCTGCTCAGTGTTCCGCTCTGTGTGTGAGCCGCACTCTCTGTTCAGTGTTCCGCTCTGTGTGTGAGTCGCACTCTCTGCTCAGTGTTCCGCTCCGTGTGTGCGTCGCACTCTCTGCTCAGTGTTCCGCTCTGTGTGCTCAGTCGCACTCTCTGCTCAGTGTTCCGCTCTGTGTGTCGCACTATCTGCTCAGTTTTCCGCTCCGTGTGTGAGTCGCACTCTCTGCTCAGTGTTCCGCTATGTGTGCTCAGTGTTCCGCTCCGTGTGTGAGCCGCACTCTCTGCTCAGTGTTCCGCTCCGTGTGTGAGCCGCACTCTCTGCTCAGTGTTCCGCTCCGTGTGTGAGCCACACTCTCTGCTCAGTGTTCCGCTCCGTGTGTGCGTCGCACTCTCTGCTCAGTGTTCCGCTCTGTGTGTGCGTCGCACTCTCTGCTCAATATTCCGCTCCGTGTGTGCGTCGCACTCTCTGCTCAGTGTTCCGCTCTGTGTGTGCGTCGCACTCTCTGCTCAATATTCCGCTCCGTGTGTGCGTCGCACTCTCTGTTCAGTGTTCCGCTCCGTGTGTGCGTCGCACTCTCTGCTCAGTGTTCCGCTCCGTGTGTGAGCCGCACTCTCTGCTCAGTGTTCCGTTCCGTGTGAGAGCCACACTCTCTGGTCAGTGTTCCGCTTTGTGTAATCAGTGTTCCGATCCGTGTGTGAGCCGCACTCTCTGCTCAGTGTTCCGCTCCGTGTGTGAGCCGCACTCTCTGCTCAGTGTTCCGCTCCGTGTGTGAGCCGCACTCTCTGCTCAGTGTTCCGCTCCGTGTGTGAGCCGCACTCTCTGCTCAGTGTTCCGTTCCGTGTGAGAGCCACACTCTCTGCTCAGTGTTCCGCTCTGTGTGCTCAGTGTTCCGCTCCGTGTGTGAGCCACACTCTCTGCTCAGTGTTCCGCTCCGTGTGTGCGTCGCACTCTCTGCTCAGTGTTCCGCTCCGTGTGTGCGTTGCACTCTCTGCTCAGTGTTCCGCTCTGTGTGTGCGTCGCACTCTCTGCTCAGTGTTCCGCTCCGTGTGTGAGCCGCACTCTCTGCTCAGTGTTCCGCTCTGTGTGTGAGCCGCACTCTCTGTTCAGTGTTCCGCTCTGTGTGTGAGTCGCACTCTCTGCTCAGTGTTCCGCTCCGTGTGTGCGTCGCACTCTCTGCTCAGTGTTCTGCTCTGTGTGTGTGTGTCGCACTCTCTGCTGAGTGTTCCGCTCCGTGTGTGAGCCGCACTCTCTGCTCAGTGTTCCGCTCTGTGTGTGAGCCGCACTCTCTGCTCAGTGTTCCGCTCTGTGTGTGTGCCGCAATCTCTGCTCAGTGTTCCGCTCTTTGTGTGTCGCACTCTCTGCTCAGTGTTACGCTCCGTGTGTGAGCCGCACTCTCTGCTCAGTGTTCCACTCTGTGTGTGAGCCGCACTCTCTGCTCAGTGTTCTGCTCTGTGTGTGTGCCGCAATCTCTGCTCAGTGTTCCGCTCTTTGTGTGTCGCACTCTCTGCTCAGTGTTACGCTCCGTGTGTGAGTCGCACTCTCTGCTCAGTGTTCCGCTCTGTGTGCTCAGTGTTCCGCTCCGTGTGTGAGCCGCACTCTCTGCTCAGTGTTCCGTTCCGTGTGTGAGTCGCACTCTCTGCTCAGTGTTCCGCTCTGTGTGCTCAGTGTTCCGCTCCGTGTGTGAGCCGCACTCTCTGCTCAGTGTTCCGCTCCGTGTGTGAGTCGCACTCTCTGCTCAGTGTTCCGCTCTGTGTGCTCAGTGTTCCGCTCCGTGTGTGAGCCGCACTCTCTGCTCAGTGTTCCGCTCCGTGTGTGAGCCGCACTCTCTGCTCAGTGTTCCGCTCCGTGTGTGAGTCGCACTCTCTGCTCAGTGTTCCGCTCCGTGTGTGCGTTGCACTCTCTGCTCAATATTCCGCTCCGTGTGTGCGTCGCACTCTCTGCTCAGTGTTCCGCTCTGTGTGTGCGTCGCACTCTCTGCTCAGTGTTCCGCTCCGTGTGTGAGCCGCACTCTCTGCTCAGTGTTCCGCTCTGTGTGTGAGCCGCACTCTCTGTTCAGTGTTCCGCTCTGTGTGTGAGTCGCACTCTCTGCTCAGTGTTCCGCTCCGTGTGTGCGTCGCACTCTCTGCTCAGTGTTCTGCTCTGTGTGTGTGTGTCGCACTCTCTGCTGAGTGTTCCGCTCCGTGTGTGAGCCGCACTCTCTGCTCAGTGTTCCGCTCCGTGTGTGAGCCGCACTCTCTGCTCAGTGTTCCGCTCTGTGTGTGAGCCGCACTCTCTGTTCAGTGTTCCGCTCTGTGTGTGAGTCGCACTCTCTGCTCAGTGTTCCGCTCCGTGTGTGCGTCGTACTCTCTGCTCAGTGTTCTGCTCTGTGTGTGTGTGTCGCACTCTCTGCTGAGTGTTCCGCTCCGTGTGTGAGTCGCACTCTCTGCTCAGTGTTCTGCTCTGTGTGTGTGTGTCGCAGTCTCTGCTCAGTGTTCCGCTCCGTGTGTGAGCCGCACTCTCTGCTCAGTGTTCCACTCTGTGTGTGAGCCGCACTCTCTGCTCAGTGTTCCGCTCTGTGTGTGAGCCGCACTCTCTGCTCAGTGTTCCGCTCTGTGTGTGAGCCGCACTCTCTGCTCAGTGTTCCGCTCTGTGTGTGAGTCGCACTCTCTGCTCAGTGTTCCGCTCCGTGTGTGAGTCGCGCTCTCTGTTCCGTGTGTGAGCCGCACTCTCTGCTCAGTGTTCCACTCCGTGTGAGAGCCGCACTCTCTGCTCAGTGTTCCGCTCCGTGTGTGAGTCGCACTCTCTGCTCAGTGTTCTGTTCCGTGTGAGAGCCACACTCTCTGCTCAGTGTTCCGCTATGTGTGCTCAGTGTTCCGCTCCGTGTGTGAGCCGCACTCTCTGCTCAGTGTTCCGCTCCGTGTGTGAGCCGCACTCTCTGCTCAGTGTTCCGCTCCGTGTGTGAGCCACACTCTCTGCTCAGTGTTCCGCTCCGTGTGTGCGTCGCACTCTCTGCTCAGTGTTCCGCTCTGTGTGTGCGTCGCACTCTCTGCTCAATATTCCGCTCCGTGTGTGCGTCGCACTCTCTGCTCAGTGTTCCGCTCTGTGTGTGCGTCGCACTCTCTGCTCAATATTCCGCTCCGTGTGTGCGTCGCACTCTCTGTTCAGTGTTCCGCTCCGTGTGTGCGTCGCACTCTCTGCTCAGTGTTCCGCTCCGTGTGTGAGCCGCACTCTCTGCTCAGTGTTCCGTTCCGTGTGAGAGCCACACTCTCTGGTCAGTGTTCCGCTTTGTGTAATCAGTGTTCCGATCCGTGTGTGAGCCGCACTCTCTGCTCAGTGTTCCGCTCCGTGTGTGAGCCGCACTCTCTGCTCAGTGTTCCGCTCCGTGTGTGAGCCGCACTCTCTGCTCAGTGTTCCGCTCCGTGTGTGAGCCGCACTCTCTGCTCAGTGTTCCGTTCCGTGTGAGAGCCACACTCTCTGCTCAGTGTTCCGCTCTGTGTGCTCAGTGTTCCGCTCCGTGTGTGAGCCGCACTCTCTGCTCAGTGTTCCGCTCCGTGTGTGAGGCACACTCTCTGCTCAGTGTTCCGCTCCGTGTGTGCGTCGCACTCTCTGCTCAGTGTTCCGCTCCGTGTGTGCGTTGCACTCTCTGCTCAATATTCCGCTCCGTGTGTGCGTCGCACTCTCTGCTCAGTGTTCCGCTCTGTGTGTGCGTCGCACTCTCTGCTCAGTGTTCCGCTCCGTGTGTGAGCCGCACTCTCTGCTCAGTGTTCCGCTCTGTGTGTGAGCCGCACTCTCTGTTCAGTGTTCCGCTCTGTGTGTGAGTCGCACTCTCTGCTCAGTGTTCCGCTCCGTGTGTGCGTCGCACTCTCTGCTCAGTGTTCTGCTCTGTGTGTGTGTGTCGCACTCTCTGCTGAGTGTTCCGCTCTGTGTGTGAGCCGCACTCTCTGCTCAGTGTTCCGCTCTGTGTGTGAGTCGCACTCTCTGCTCAGTGTTCCGCTCCGTGTGTGAGTCGCGCTCTCTGTTCCGTGTGTGAGCCGCACTCTCTGCTCAGTGTTCCACTCCGTGTGAGAGCCGCACTCTCTGCTCAGTGTTCCGCTCCGTGTGTGAGCCGCACTCTCTGCTCAGTGTTCCACTCTGTGTGTGAGCCGCACTCTCTGCTCAGTGTTCTGCTCTGTGTGTGTGCCGCAATCTCTGCTCAGTGTTCCGCTCTTTGTGTGTCGCACTCTCTGCTCAGTGTTACGCTCCGTGTGTGAGTCGCACTCTCTGCTCAGTGTTCCGTTCCGTGTGAGAGCCACACTCTCTGCTCAGTGTTCCGCTCTGTGTGCTCAGTGTTCCGCTCCGTGTGTGAGCCGCACTCTCTGCTCAGTGTTCCGCTCCGTGTGTGAGTCGCACTCTCTGCTCAGTGTTCCGCTCCGTGTGTGCGTTGCACTCTCTGCTCAGTGTTCCGCTCTGAGTGTGAGCCGCACTCTCTGTTCAGTGTTCCGCTCTGAGTGTGAGCCGCACTCTCTGTTCAGTGTTCAGCTCCGTGTATGCGTCGCACTCTCTGCTCAGTGTTCCGCTCTGTGTGTGAGCCGCACTCTCTGCTCAGTGTTCCGCTCTGTGTGTGAGTCGCACTCTCTGCTCAGTGTTCCGCTCCGTGTGTGAGCCGCACTCTCTGTTCAGTGTTCCGCTCTGAGTGTGAGCCGCACTCTCTGTTCAGTGTTCAGCTCCGTGTATGCGTCGCACTCTCTGCTCAGTGTTCCGCTCTTTGTGTGCTTCGCACTCTCTGCTCAGTGTTCCGCTCTGTGTGTGCGTCACACTCTCTGTTCAGTGTTCAGCTCCGTGTATGCGTCGCACTCTCTGCTCAGTGTTCCGCTCTGTGTGTGAGCCGCACTCTCTGCTCAGTGTTCCGCTCCGTGTGTGAGTCGCACTCTCTGCTCAGTGTTCCGCTCCGTGTGTGAGCCGCACTCTCTGCTCAGTGTTCCGCTCTGTGTGTGAGCCGCACTCTCTGTTCAGTGTTCCGCTCTGTGTGTGAGTCGCACTCTCTGCTCAGTGTTCCGCTCCGTGTGTGCGTCGCACTCTCTGCTCAGTGTTCTGCTCTGTGTGTGTGTGTCGCACTCTCTGCTGAGTGTTCCGCTCCGTGTGTGAGTCGCACTCTCTGCTCAGTGTTCTGCTCTGTGTGTGTGTGTCGCAGTCTCTGCTCAGTGTTCCGCTCTGTGTGTGAGCCGCACTCTCTGCTCAGTGTTCTGCTCAGTGTTCCACTCCGTGTGTGCGTCGCACTCTCTGCTCAGTGTTCTGCTCTGTGTGTGTGTGTCGCACTCTCTGCTCAGTGTTCCGTTCCGTGTGAGAGCCACACTCTCTGGTCAGTGTTCCGCTTTGTGTGCTCAGTGTTCCGATCCTTGTGTGAGCCGCACTCTCTGCTCAGTGTTCCGCTCCGTGTGTGAGCCGCACTCTCTGCTCAGTGTTCCGCTCCGTGTGTGAGCCGCACTATCTACTCAGTGTTCCGCTCCGTGTGTGAGCCGCACTCTCTGCTCAGTGTTCCGTTCCGTGTGAGAGCCACACTCTCTGCTCAGTGTTCCGCTCTGTGTGCTCAGTGTTCCGCTCCGTGTGTGAGCCGCACTCTCTGCTCAGTGTTCCGCTCCGTGTGTGAGCCGCACTCTCTGCTCAGTGTTCCGCTCTGTGTGTCGCACTATCTGCTCAGTTTTCCGCTCCGTGTGTGAGTCGCACTCTCTGCTCAGTGTTCCGCTCCGTGTGTGCGTTGCACTCTCTGCTCAATATTCCGCTCCGTGTGTGCGTCGCACTCTCTGCTCAGTGTTCCGCTCTGTGTGTGCGTCGCACTCTCTGCTCAGTGTTCCGCTCCGTGTGTGAGCCGCACTCTCTGCTCAGTGTTCCGCTCCGTGTGTGAGCCGCACTCTCTGTTCAGTGTTCCGCTCTGTGTGTGAGTCGCACTCTCTGCTCAGTGTTCCGCTCCGTGTGTGCGTCGCACTCTCTGCTCAGTGTTCCGCTCTGTGTGTGAGCCGCACTCTCTGTTCAGTGTTCCGCTCTGTGTGTGAGTCGCACTCTCTGCTCAGTGTTCCGCTCCGTGTGTGCGTCGCACTCTCTGCTCAGTGTTCCGCTCTGTGTGCTCAGTCGCACTCTCTGCTCAGTGTTCCGCTCTGTGTGTCGCACTATCTGCTCAGTTTTCCGCTCCGTGTGTGAGTCGCACTCTCTGCTCAGTGTTCCGCTATGTGTGCTCAGTGTTCCGCTCCGTGTGTGAGCCGCACTCTCTGCTCAGTGTTCCGCTCCGTGTGTGAGCCGCACTCTCTGCTCAGTGTTCCGCTCCGTGTGTGAGCCACACTCTCTGCTCAGTGTTCCGCTCCGTGTGTGCGTCGCACTCTCTGCTCAGTGTTCCGCTCTGTGTGTGCGTCGCACTCTCTGCTCAATATTCCGCTCCGTGTGTGCGTCGCACTCTCTGCTCAGTGTTCCGCTCTGTGTGTGCGTCGCACTCTCTGCTCAATATTCCGCTCCGTGTGTGCGTCGCACTCTCTGTTCAGTGTTCCGCTCCGTGTGTGCGTCGCACTCTCTGCTCAGTGTTCCGCTCCGTGTGTGAGCCGCACTCTCTGCTCAGTGTTCCGTTCCGTGTGAGAGCCACACTCTCTGGTCAGTGTTCCGCTTTGTGTAATCAGTGTTCCGATCCGTGTGTGAGCCGCACTCTCTGCTCAGTGTTCCGCTCCGTGTGTGAGCCGCACTCTCTGCTCAGTGTTCCGCTCCGTGTGTGAGCCGCACTCTCTGCTCAGTGTTCCGCTCCGTGTGTGAGCCGCACTCTCTGCTCAGTGTTCCGTTCCGTGTGAGAGCCACACTCTCTGCTCAGTGTTCCGCTCTGTGTGCTCAGTGTTCCGCTCCGTGTGTGAGCCGCACTCTCTGCTCAGTGTTCCGCTCCGTGTGTGAGCCACACTCTCTGCTCAGTGTTCCGCTCCGTGTGTGCGTCGCACTCTCTGCTCAGTGTTCCGCTCCGTGTGTGCGTTGCACTCTCTGCTCAGTGTTCCGCTCTGTGTGTGCGTCGCACTCTCTGCTCAGTGTTCCGCTCCGTGTGTGAGCCGCACTCTCTGCTCAGTGTTCCGCTCTGTGTGTGAGCCGCACTCTCTGTTCAGTGTTCCGCTCTGTGTGTGAGTCGCACTCTCTGCTCAGTGTTCCGCTCCGTGTGTGCGTCGCACTCTCTGCTCAGTGTTCTGCTCTGTGTGTGTGTGTCGCACTCTCTGCTGAGTGTTCCGCTCCGTGTGTGAGCCGCACTCTCTGCTCAGTGTTCCGCTCTGTGTGTGAGCCGCACTCTCTGCTCAGTGTTCCGCTCTGTGTGTGAGTCGCACTCTCTGCTCAGTGTTCCGCTCCGTGTGTGAGTCGCGCTCTCTGTTCCGTGTGTGAGCCGCACTCTCTGCTCAGTGTTCCGCTCCGTGTGTGAGCCGCACTCTCTGCTCAGTGTTCCACTCTGTGTGTGAGCCGCACTCTCTGCTCAGTGTTCTGCTCTGTGTGTGTGCCGCAATCTCTGCTCAGTGTTCCGCTCTTTGTGTGTCGCACTCTCTGCTCAGTGTTACGCTCCGTGTGTGAGTCGCACTCTCTGCTCAGTGTTCCGCTCTGTGTGCTCAGTGTTCCGCTCCGTGTGTGAGCCGCACTCTCTGCTCAGTGTTCCGTTCCGTGTGTGAGTCGCACTCTCTGCTCAGTGTTCCGCTCTGTGTGCTCAGTGTTCCGCTCCGTGTGTGAGCCGCACTCTCTGCTCAGTGTTCCGCTCCGTGTGTGAGTCGCACTCTCTGCTCAGTGTTCCGCTCTGTGTGCTCAGTGTTCCGCTCCGTGTGTGAGCCGCACTCTCTGCTCAGTGTTCCGCTCCGTGTGTGAGCCGCACTCTCTGCTCAGTGTTCCGCTCCGTGTGTGAGTCGCACTCTCTGCTCAGTGTTCCGCTCCGTGTGTGCGTTGCACTCTCTGCTCAATATTCCGCTCCGTGTGTGCGTCGCACTCTCTGCTCAGTGTTCCGCTCTGTGTGTGCGTCGCACTCTCTGCTCAGTGTTCCGCTCCGTGTGTGAGCCGCACTCTCTGCTCAGTGTTCCGCTCTGTGTGTGAGCCGCACTCTCTGTTCAGTGTTCCGCTCTGTGTGTGAGTCGCACTCTCTGCTCAGTGTTCCGCTCCGTGTGTGCGTCGCACTCTCTGCTCAGTGTTCTGCTCTGTGTGTGTGTGTCGCACTCTCTGCTGAGTGTTCCGCTCCGTGTGTGAGCCGCACTCTCTGCTCAGTGTTCCGCTCCGTGTGTGAGCCGCACTCTCTGCTCAGTGTTCCGCTCTGTGTGTGAGCCGCACTCTCTGTTCAGTGTTCCGCTCTGTGTGTGAGTCGCACTCTCTGCTCAGTGTTCCGCTCCGTGTGTGCGTCGCACTCTCTGCTCAGTGTTCTGCTCTGTGTGTGTGTGTCGCACTCTCTGCTGAGTGTTCCGCTCCGTGTGTGAGTCGCACTCTCTGCTCAGTGTTCTGCTCTGTGTGTGTGTGTCGCAGTCTCTGCTCAGTGTTCCGCTCCGTGTGTGAGCCGCACTCTCTGCTCAGTGTTCCACTCTGTGTGTGAGCCGCACTCTCTGCTCAGTGTTCCGCTCTGTGTGTGAGCCGCACTCTCTGCTCAGTGTTCCGCTCTGTGTGTGAGCCGCACTCTCTGCTCAGTGTTCCGCTCTGTGTGTGAGTCGCACTCTCTGCTCAGTGTTCCGCTCCGTGTGTGAGTCGCGCTCTCTGTTCCGTGTGTGAGCCGCACTCTCTGCTCAGTGTTCCACTCCGTGTGAGAGCCGCACTCTCTGCTCAGTGTTCCGCTCCGTGTGTGAGTCGCACTCTCTGCTCAGTGTTCTGTTCCGTGTGAGAGCCACACTCTCTGCTCAGTGTTCCGCTATGTGTGCTCAGTGTTCCGCTCCGTGTGTGAGCCGCACTCTCTGCTCAGTGTTCCGCTCCGTGTGTGAGCCGCACTCTCTGCTCAGTGTTCCGCTCCGTGTGTGAGCCACACTCTCTGCTCAGTGTTCCGCTCCGTGTGTGCGTCGCACTCTCTGCTCAGTGTTCCGCTCTGTGTGTGCGTCGCACTCTCTGCTCAATATTCCGCTCCGTGTGTGCGTCGCACTCTCTGCTCAGTGTTCCGCTCTGTGTGTGCGTCGCACTCTCTGCTCAATATTCCGCTCCGTGTGTGCGTCGCACTCTCTGTTCAGTGTTCCGCTCCGTGTGTGCGTCGCACTCTCTGCTCAGTGTTCCGCTCCGTGTGTGAGCCGCACTCTCTGCTCAGTGTTCCGTTCCGTGTGAGAGCCACACTCTCTGGTCAGTGTTCCGCTTTGTGTAATCAGTGTTCCGATCCGTGTGTGAGCCGCACTCTCTGCTCAGTGTTCCGCTCCGTGTGTGAGCCGCACTCTCTGCTCAGTGTTCCGCTCCGTGTGTGAGCCGCACTCTCTGCTCAGTGTTCCGCTCCGTGTGTGAGCCGCACTCTCTGCTCAGTGTTCCGTTCCGTGTGAGAGCCACACTCTCTGCTCAGTGTTCCGCTCTGTGTGCTCAGTGTTCCGCTCCGTGTGTGAGCCGCACTCTCTGCTCAGTGTTCCGCTCCGTGTGTGAGGCACACTCTCTGCTCAGTGTTCCGCTCCGTGTGTGCGTCGCACTCTCTGCTCAGTGTTCCGCTCCGTGTGTGCGTTGCACTCTCTGCTCAATATTCCGCTCCGTGTGTGCGTCGCACTCTCTGCTCAGTGTTCCGCTCTGTGTGTGCGTCGCACTCTCTGCTCAGTGTTCCGCTCCGTGTGTGAGCCGCACTCTCTGCTCAGTGTTCCGCTCTGTGTGTGAGCCGCACTCTCTGTTCAGTGTTCCGCTCTGTGTGTGAGTCGCACTCTCTGCTCAGTGTTCCGCTCCGTGTGTGCGTCGCACTCTCTGCTCAGTGTTCTGCTCTGTGTGTGTGTGTCGCACTCTCTGCTGAGTGTTCCGCTCTGTGTGTGAGCCGCACTCTCTGCTCAGTGTTCCGCTCTGTGTGTGAGTCGCACTCTCTGCTCAGTGTTCCGCTCCGTGTGTGAGTCGCGCTCTCTGTTCCGTGTGTGAGCCGCACTCTCTGCTCAGTGTTCCACTCCGTGTGAGAGCCGCACTCTCTGCTCAGTGTTCCGCTCCGTGTGTGAGCCGCACTCTCTGCTCAGTGTTCCACTCTGTGTGTGAGCCGCACTCTCTGCTCAGTGTTCTGCTCTGTGTGTGTGCCGCAATCTCTGCTCAGTGTTCCGCTCTTTGTGTGTCGCACTCTCTGCTCAGTGTTACGCTCCGTGTGTGAGTCGCACTCTCTGCTCAGTGTTCCGTTCCGTGTGAGAGCCACACTCTCTGCTCAGTGTTCCGCTCTGTGTGCTCAGTGTTCCGCTCCGTGTGTGAGCCGCACTCTCTGCTCAGTGTTCCGCTCCGTGTGTGAGCCGCACTCTCTGCTCAGTGTTCCGCTCCGTGTGTGAGTCGCACTCTCTGCTCAGTGTTCCGCTCCGTGTGTGCGTTGCACTCTCTGCTCAATATTCCGCTCCGTGTGTGCGTCGCACTCTCTGCTCAGTGTTCCGCTCTGTGTGTGCGTCGCACTCTCTGCTCAGTGTTCCGCTCCGTGTGTGAGCCGCACTCTCTGCTCAGTGTTCCGCTCTGTGTGTGAGCCGCACTCTCTGTTCAGTGTTCCGCTCTGTGTGTGAGTCGCACTCTCTGCTCAGTGTTCCGCTCCGTGTGTGCGTCGCACTCTCTGCTCAGTGTTCTGCTCTGTGTGTGTGTGTCGCACTCTCTGCTGAGTGTTCCGCTCCGTGTGTGAGCCGCACTCTCTGCTCAGTGTTCCGCTCCGTGTGTGAGCCGCACTCTCTGCTCAGTGTTCCGCTCTGTGTGTGAGCCGCACTCTCTGTTCAGTGTTCCGCTCTGTGTGTGAGTCGCACTCTCTGCTCAGTGTTCTGCTCTGTGTGTGTGTGTCGCACTCTCTGCTCAGTGTTCCACTCTGTGTGTGAGCCGCACTCTCTGCTCAGTGTTCTGCTCAGTGTTCCGCTTTGTGTGCTCAGTGTTCCGATCCTTGTGTGAGCCGCTCTCTCTGCTCAGTGTTCCGCTCCGTGTGTGAGCCGCACTCTCTGCTCAGTGTTCCGCTCCGTGTGTGAGCCGCACTATCTACTCAGTGTTCCGCTCCGTGTGTGAGCCGCACTCTCTGCTCAGTGTTCCGTTCCGTGTGAGAGCCACACTCTCTGCTCAGTGTTCCGCTCTGTGTGCTCAGTGTTCCGCTCCGTGTGTGAGCCGCACTCTCTGCTCAGTGTTCCGCTCCGTGTGTGAGCCGCACTCTCTGCTCAGTGTTCCGCTCTGTGTGTCGCACTATCTGCTCAGTTTTCCGCTCCGTGTGTGAGTCGCACTCTCTGCTCAGTGTTCCGCTCCGTGTGTGAGTCGCACTCTCTGCTCAGTGTTCCGTTCCGTGTGAGAGCCACACTCTCTGCTCAGTGTTCCGCTATGTGTGCTCAGTGTTCCGCTCCGTGTGTGAGCCGCACTCTCTGCTCAGTGTTCCGCTCCATGTGTGAGCCGCACTCTCTGCTCAGTGTTCCGCTCCGTGTGTGAGCCACACTCTCTGCTCAGTGTTCCGCTCCGTGTGTGCGTCGCACTCTCTGCTCAGTGTTCCGCTCTGTGTGTGCGTCGCACTCTCTGCTCAATATTCCGCTCCGTGTGTGCGTCGCACTCTCTGCTCAGTGTTCCGCTCTGTGTGTGCGTCGCACTCTCTGCTCAATATTCCGCTCCGTGTGTGCGTCGCACTCTCTGTTCAGTGTTCCGCTCCGTGTGTGCGTCGCACTCTCTGCTCAGTGTTCCGCTCCGTGTGTGAGCCGCACTCTCTGCTCAGTGTTCCGTTCCGTGTGAGAGCCACACTCTCTGGTCAGTGTTCCGCTTTGTGTAATCAGTGTTCCGATCCGTGTGTGAGCCGCACTCTCTGCTCAGTGTTCCGCTCCGTGTGTGAGCCGCACTCTCTGCTCAGTGTTCCGCTCCGTGTGTGAGCCGCACTCTCTGCTCAGTGTTCCGCTCCGTGTGTGAGCCACACTCTCTGCTCAGTGTTCCGCTCCGTGTGTGCGTCGCACTCTCTGCTCAGTGTTCCGCTCCGTGTGTGCGTTGCACTCTCTGCTCAATATTCCGCTCCGTGTGTGCGTCGCACTCTCTGCTCAGTGTTCCGCTCTGTGTGTGCGTCGCACTCTCTGCTCAGTGTTCCGCTCCGTGTGTGAGCCACACTCTCTGCTCAGTGTTCCGCTCTGTGTGTGAGCCGCACTCTCTGTTCAGTGTTCCGCTCTGTGTGTGAGTCGCACTCTCTGCTCAGTGTTCCGCTCCGTGTGTGCGTCGCACTCTCTGCTCAGTGTTCTGCTCTGTGTGTGTGTGTCGCACTCTCTGCTGAGTGTTCCGCTCCGTGTGTGAGCCGCACTCTCTGCTCAGTGTTCCGCTCTGTGTGTGAGCCGCACTCTCTGCTCAGTGTTCCGCTCTGTGTGTGAGTCGCACTCTCTGCTCAGTGTTCCGCTCCGTGTGTGAGTCGCGCTCTCTGTTCCGTGTGTGAGCCGCACTCTCTGCTCAGTGTTCCACTCCGTGTGAGAGCCGCACTCTCTGCTCAGTGTTCCACTCTGTGTGTGAGCCGCACTCTCTGCTCAGTGTTCTGCTCTGTGTGTGTGCCGCAATCTCTGCTCAGTGTTCCGCTCTTTGTGTGTCGCACTCTCTGCTCAGTGTTACGCTCCGTGTGTGAGTCGCACTCTCTGCTCAGTGTTCCGTTCCGTGTGAGAGCCACACTCTCTGCTCAGTGTTCCGCTCTGTGTGCTCAGTGTTCCGCTCCGTGTGTGAGCCGCACTCTCTGCTCAGTGTTCCGCTCCGTGTGTGAGCCGCACTCTCTGCTCAGTGTTCCGCTCCGTGTGTGAGTCGCACTCTCTGCTCAGTGTTCCGTTCCGTGTGAGAGCCACACTCTCTGCTCAGTGTTCCGCTATGTGTGCTCAGTGTTCCGCTCCGTGTGTGAGCCGCACTCTCTGCTCAGTGTTCCGCTCCGTGTGTGAGCCGCACTCTCTGCTCAGTGTTCCGCTCCGTGTGTGAGCCACACTCTCTGCTCAGTGTTCCGCTCCGTGTGTGCGTCGCACTCTCTGCTCAGTGTTCCGCTCTGTGTGTGCGTCGCACTCTCTGCTCAATATTCCGCTCCGTGTGTGCGTCGCACTCTCTGCTCAGTGTTCCGCTCTGTGTGTGCGTCGCACTCTCTGCTCAATATTCCGCTCCGTGTGTGCGTCGCACTCTCTGTTCAGTGTTCCGCTCCGTGTGTGCGTCGCACTCTCTGCTCAGTGTTCCGCTCCGTGTGTGAGCCGCACTCTCTGCTCAGTGTTCCGTTCCGTGTGAGAGCCACACTCTCTGGTCAGTGTTCCGCTTTGTGTAATCAGTGTTCCGATCCGTGTGTGAGCCGCACTCTCTGCTCAGTGTTCCGCTCCGTGTGTGAGCCGCACTCTCTGCTCAGTGTTCCGCTCCGTGTGTGAGCCGCACTCTCTGCTCAGTGTTCCGCTCCGTGTGTGAGCCGCACTCTCTGCTCAGTGTTCCGTTCCGTGTGAGAGCCACACTCTCTGCTCAGTGTTCCGCTCTGTGTGCTCAGTGTTCCGCTCCGTGTGTGAGCCGCACTCTCTGCTCAGTGTTCCGCTCCGTGTGTGAGCCACACTCTCTGCTCAGTGTTCCGCTCCGTGTGTGCGTCGCACTCTCTGCTCAGTGTTCCGCTCCGTGTGTGCGTTGCACTCTCTGCTCAATATTCCGCTCCGTGTGTGCGTCGCACTCTCTGCTCAGTGTTCCGCTCTGTGTGTGCGTCGCACTCTCTGCTCAGTGTTCCGCTCCGTGTGTGAGCCGCACTCTCTGCTCAGTGTTCCGCTCTGTGTGTGAGCCGCACTCTCTGCTCAGTGTTCCGCTCTGTGTGTGAGCCGCACTCTCTGTTCAGTGTTCCGCTCTGTGTGTGAGTCGCACTCTCTGCTCAGTGTTCCGCTCCGTGTGTGCGTCGCACTCTCTGCTCAGTGTTCTGCTCTGTGTGTGTGTGTCGCACTCTCTGCTGAGTGTTCCGCTCCGTGTGTGAGCCGCACTCTCTGCTCAGTGTTCCGCTCTGTGTGTGATCCGCACTCTCTGCTCAGTGTTCCGCTCTGTGTGTGAGTCGCACTCTCTGCTCAGTGTTCCGCTCCGTGTGTGAGTCGCGCTCTCTGTTCCGTGTGTGAGCCGCACTCTCTGCTCAGTGTTCCACTCCGTGTGAGAGCCGCACTCTCTGCTCAGTGTTCCGCTCCGTGTGTGAGCCGCACTCTCTGCTCAGTGTTCCACTCTGTGTGTGAGCCGCACTCTCTGCTCAGTGTTCTGCTCTGTGTGTGTGCCGCAATCTCTGCTCAGTGTTCCGCTCTTTGTGTGTCGCACTCTCTGCTCAGTGTTACGCTCCGTGTGTGAGTCGCACTCTCTGCTCAGTGTTCCGTTCCGTGTGAGAGCCACACTCTCTGCTCAGTGTTCTGCTCTGTGTGCTCAGTGTTCCGCTCCGTGTGTGAGCCGCACTCTCTGCTCAGTGTTCCGCTCCGTGTGTGAGCCGCACTCTCTGCTCAGTGTTCCGCTCCGTGTGTGAGCCACACTCTCTGCTCAGTGTTCCGCTCCGTGTGTGAGCCGCACTCTCTGCTCAGTGTTCCACTCTGTGTGTGAGCCGCACTCTCTGCTCAGTTTTCCGCTCTGTGTGTGAGTTGCACTCTCTGCTCAGTGTTCCGCTCCGTGTGTGAGCCGCACTCTCTGTTCAGTGTTCCGCTCCCTGTGTGCGTCGCACTCTCTGCTCAGTGTTCCGCTCTGTGTGTGAGCCGTACTCTCTGCTCAGTGTTCTGCTCAGTGTTCCACTCCGTGTGTGCGTCGCACTCTCTGCTCAGTGTTCCGCTCAGTGTTCCGCTCCGTGTGTGCATCGCACTCTCTGCTCAGTGTTCTGCTCTGTGTGTGTGTGTCGCAGTCTCTGCTCAGTGTTCCGCACCGTGTGTGAGCCGAACTTTCTGCTCAGTGTTCCGCTCCGTGTGTGAGTCGCACTCTCTGCTCAGTGTTCCGCACCGTGTGTGAGTCGCACTCTCTGCTCAGTGTTCCGCACCGTGTGTGAGCCGAACTCTCTGCTCAGTGTTCCGTTCCGTGTGAGAGCCGCACTCTCTGCTCAGTATTCCGTTCCGTGTGAGAGCCACACTCTCTGCTCAGTGTTCCGCTCTGTGTGCTCAGTGTTCCGCTCCGTGTGTGAGCCGCACTCTCTGCTCAGTGTTCCGCTCCGTGTGTGAGCCGCACTCTCTGCTCAGTGTTCCGCTCTGTGTGTCGCACTATCTGCTCAGTTTTCCGCTCCGTGTGTGAGTCGCACTCTCTGCTCAGTGTTCCGCTCCGTGTGTGAGTCGCGCTCTCTGTTCCGTGTGTGAGCCGCACTCTCCGCTCAGTGTTCCGCTCCGTTTGTGAGCCGCACTCTCTGCTCAGTGTTCCGCTCTGTGTGTGAGCCGCACTCTCTGCTCAGTGTTCCGCTCTGTGTGTGAGTCGCACTCTCTGCTCAGTGTTCCGCTCCGTGTGTGAGTCGCGCTCTCTGTTCCGTGTGTGAGCCGCACTCTCTGCTCAGTGTTCCACTCCGTGTGAGAGCCGCACTCTCTGCTCAGTGTTCCACTCTGTGTGTGAGCCGCACTCTCTGCTCAGTGTTCTGCTCAGTGTTCCACTCCGTGTGTGCGTCGCACTCTCTGCTCAGTGTTCCGCTCCGTGTGTGCATCGCACTCTCTGCTCAGTGTTCTGCTCTGTGTGTGTGTGTCGCAGTCTCTGCTCAGTGTTCCGCACCGTGTGTGAGCCGAACTCTCTGCTCAGTGTTCCGCTCCGTGTGTGAGTCGCACTCTCTGCTCAGTGTTCCGCTCCGTGTGTGCGTCGCACTCTCTGCTCAGTGTTCCGCTCCGTGTGTGCATCGCACTCTCTGCTCAGTGTTCTGCTCTGTGTGTGTGTGTCGCAGTCTCTGCTCAGTGTTCCGCACCGTGTGTGAGCCGAACTCTCTGCTCAGTGTTCCGCTCTGTGTGCTCAGTGTTCCGCTCTATGTGTGAGTCGCACTCTCTGCTCAGTGTTCCGCTCCGTGTGTGCGTCGCACTCTCTGCTCAGTGTTCCACTCTGTGTGTGAGCCGCACTCTCTGCTCAGTGTTCTGCTCAGTGTTCCACTCCGTGTGTGCGTCGCACTCTCTGCTCAGTGTTCCGCTCCGTGTGTGCATCGCACTCTCTGCTCAGTGTTCTGCTCTGTGTGTGTGTGTCGCAGTCTCTGCTCAGTGTTCCGCACCGTGTGTGAGCCGAACTCTCTGCTCAGTGTTCCGCTCCGTGTGTGAGTCGCACTCTCTGCTCAGTGTTCCGCTCCGTGTGTGCGTCGCACTCTCTGCTCAGTGTTCCGCTCCGTGTGTGCATCGCACTCTCTGCTCAGTGTTCTGCTCTGTGTGTGTGTGTCGCAGTCTCTGCTCAGTGTTCCGCACCGTGTGTGAGCCGAACTCTCTGCTCAGTGTTCCGCTCTGTGTGCTCAGTGTTCCGCTCTGTGTGTGAGTCGCACTCTCTGCTCAGTGTTCCGCTCCGTGTGTGCGTCGCACTCTCTGCTCAGTGTTCCGCTCCGTGTGTGCGTCGCACTCTCTGCTCAGTGTTCCGCTCTGAGTGTGAGCCGCACTCTCTGTTCAGTGTTCAGCTCCGTGTATGCGTCGCACTCTCTGCTCAGTGTTCCGCTCTGTGTGTGAGCCGCACTCTCTGCTCAGTGTTCCGCTCTGTGTGTGCGTCACACTCTCTGCTCAGTGTTCCGCTCTTTGTGTGCTTCGCACTCTCTGCTCAGTGTTCCGCTCTGTGTGTGCGTCACACTCTCTGTTCAGTGTTCAGCTCCGTGTATGCGTCGCACTCTCTGCTCAGTGTTCCGCTCTGTGTGTGAGCCGCACTCTCTGCTCAGTGTTCCGCTCTGTGTGTGCGTCACACTCTCTGCTCAGTGTTCCGCTCTGTGTGTGAGCCGCACTCTCTGCTCAGTATTCCGCTCTGTGTGTGCGTCACACTCTCTGCTCAGTGTTCCGCTCTTTGTGTGCTTCGCACTCTCTGCTCAGAGTTCCGCTCTTTGTGTGCTTCGCACTCTCTGCTCAGTGTTCCGCTCTTTGTGTGCTTCGCACTCTCTGCTCAGTGTTCCGCTCTTTGTGTGCTTCGCACTCTCTGCTCAGTGTTCCGCTCCGTGTGTGAGTCGCACTCTCTGCTCAGTGTTCCGCTCTTTGTGTGCTTCGCACTCTCTGTTCAGTGTTCAGCTCCGTGTATGCGTCGCACTCTCTGCTCAGTGTTCCGCTCTGTGTGTGCGTCACACTCTCTGCTCAGAGTTCCGCTCTGTGTGTGCGTCGCACTCTCTGCTCAGTGTTCCGCTCCGTGTGTGAGTCGCGCTCTCTGTTCCGTGTGTGAGCCGCACTCTCTGCTCAGTGTTCCGCTCCGTGTGTGAGCCGCACTCTCTGCTCAGTGTTCCGCTCCGTGTGTGAGTCGCACACTCTGCTCAGTGTTCCGCTCCGTGTGTGAGCCGCACTCTCTGTTCAGTGTTCCGCTCCGTGTGTGCTTCGCACTCTCTGCTTAGTGTTCCGCTCCGTGTGTGCGTCGCACTCTCTGCTCAGTGTTTCGCTCCGTGTGTGAGTCGCGCTCTCTGTTCCGTGCGTGAGCCGCACTCTCTGCTCAGTGTTCCGCTCCGTGTGTGAGCCGCACTCTCTGCTCAGTGTTCCGCTCTATGTGTGAGCCGCACTCTCTTCTCAGTGTTCCGCTCTATGTGTGAGCCGCACTCTCTGCTCAGTGTTCCGCTCTATGTGTGAGCCGCACTCTCTGCTCAGTGTTCCGCTCTGTGTGTGAGTCGCACTCTCTGCTCAGTGTTCCGCTCCGTGTGTGAGTCGCGCTCTCTGTTCCGTGTGTGAGCCGCACTCTCTGCTCAGTGTTCCACTCCGTGTGAGAGCCGCACTCTCTGCTCAGTGTTCCGCTCCGTGTGTGAGTCGCACTCTCTGCTCAGTGTTCTGTTCCGTGTGAGAGCCACACTCTCTGCTCAGTGTTCCGCTATGTGTGCTCAGTGTTCCGCTCCGTGTGTGAGCCGCACTCTCTGCTCAGTGTTCCGCTCCGTGTGTGAGCCGCACTCTCTGCTCAGTGTTCCGCTCCGTGTGTGAGCCACACTCTCTGCTCAGTGTTCCGCTCCGTGTGTGCGTCGCACTCTCTGCTCAGTGTTCCGCTCTGTGTGTGCGTCGCACTCTCTGCTCAATATTCCGCTCCGTGTGTGCGTCGCACTCTCTGCTCAGTGTTCCGCTCTGTGTGTGCGTCGCACTCTCTGCTCAATATTCCGCTCCGTGTGTGCGTCGCACTCTCTGTTCAGTGTTCCGCTCCGTGTGTGCGTCGCACTCTCTGCTCAGTGTTCCGCTCCGTGTGTGAGCCGCACTCTCTGCTCAGTGTTCCGTTCCGTGTGAGAGCCACACTCTCTGGTCAGTGTTCCGCTTTGTGTAATCAGTGTTCCGATCCGTGTGTGAGCCGCACTCTCTGCTCAGTGTTCCGCTCCGTGTGTGAGCCGCACTCTCTGCTCAGTGTTCCGCTCCGTGTGTGAGCCGCACTCTCTGCTCAGTGTTCCGCTCCGTGTGTGAGCCGCACTCTCTGCTCAGTGTTCCGTTCCGTGTGAGAGCCACACTCTCTGCTCAGTGTTCCGCTCTGTGTGCTCAGTGTTCCGCTCCGTGTGTGAGCCGCACTCTCTGCTCAGTGTTCCGCTCCGTGTGTGAGGCACACTCTCTGCTCAGTGTTCCGCTCCGTGTGTGCGTCGCACTCTCTGCTCAGTGTTCCGCTCCGTGTGTGCGTTGCACTCTCTGCTCAATATTCCGCTCCGTGTGTGCGTCGCACTCTCTGCTCAGTGTTCCGCTCTGTGTGTGCGTCGCACTCTCTGCTCAGTGTTCCGCTCCGTGTGTGAGCCGCACTCTCTGCTCAGTGTTCCGCTCTGTGTGTGAGCCGCACTCTCTGTTCAGTGTTCCGCTCTGTGTGTGAGTCGCACTCTCTGCTCAGTGTTCCGCTCCGTGTGTGCGTCGCACTCTCTGCTCAGTGTTCTGCTCTGTGTGTGTGTGTCGCACTCTCTGCTGAGTGTTCCGCTCTGTGTGTGAGCCGCACTCTCTGCTCAGTGTTCCGCTCTGTGTGTGAGTCGCACTCTCTGCTCAGTGTTCCGCTCCGTGTGTGAGTCGCGCTCTCTGTTCCGTGTGTGAGCCGCACTCTCTGCTCAGTGTTCCACTCCGTGTGAGAGCCGCACTCTCTGCTCAGTGTTCCGCTCCGTGTGTGAGCCGCACTCTCTGCTCAGTGTTCCACTCTGTGTGTGAGCCGCACTCTCTGCTCAGTGTTCTGCTCTGTGTGTGTGCCGCAATCTCTGCTCAGTGTTCCGCTCTTTGTGTGTCGCACTCTCTGCTCAGTGTTACGCTCCGTGTGTGAGTCGCACTCTCTGCTCAGTGTTCCGTTCCGTGTGAGAGCCACACTCTCTGCTCAGTGTTCCGCTCTGTGTGCTCAGTGTTCCGCTCCGTGTGTGAGCCGCACTCTCTGCTCAGTGTTCCGCTCCGTGTGTGAGCCGCACTCTCTGCTCAGTGTTCCGCTCCGTGTGTGAGTCGCACTCTCTGCTCAGTGTTCCGCTCCGTGTGTGCGTTGCACTCTCTGCTCAATATTCCGCTCCGTGTGTGCGTCGCACTCTCTGCTCAGTGTTCCGCTCTGTGTGTGCGTCGCACTCTCTGCTCAGTGTTCCGCTCCGTGTGTGAGCCGCACTCTCTGCTCAGTGTTCCGCTCTGTGTGTGAGCCGCACTCTCTGTTCAGTGTTCCGCTCTGTGTGTGAGTCGCACTCTCTGCTCAGTGTTCCGCTCCGTGTGTGCGTCGCACTCTCTGCTCAGTGTTCTGCTCTGTGTGTGTGTGTCGCACTCTCTGCTGAGTGTTCCGCTCCGTGTGTGAGCCGCACTCTCTGCTCAGTGTTCCGCTCCGTGTGTGAGCCGCACTCTCTGCTCAGTGTTCCGCTCTGTGTGTGAGCCGCACTCTCTGTTCAGTGTTCCGCTCTGTGTGTGAGTCGCACTCTCTGCTCAGTGTTCCGCTCCGTGTGTGCGTCGCACTCTCTGCTCAGTGTTCTGCTCTGTGTGTGTGTGTCGCACTCTCTGCTGAGTGTTCCGCTCCGTGTGTGAGTCGCACTCTCTGCTCAGTGTTCTGCTCTGTGTGTGTGTGTCGCAGTCTCTGCTCAGTGTTCCGCTCCGTGTGTGAGCCGCACTCTCTGCTCAGTGTTCCACTCTGTGTGTGAGCCGCACTCTCTGCTCAGTGTTCTGCTCAGTGTTCCGCTTTGTGTGCTCAGTGTTCCGATCCTTGTGTGAGCCGCTCTCTCTGCTCAGTGTTCCGCTCCGTGTGTGAGCCGCACTCTCTGCTCAGTGTTCCGCTCCGTGTGTGAGCCGCACTATCTACTCAGTGTTCCGCTCCGTGTGTGAGCCGCACTCTCTGCTCAGTGTTCCGTTCCGTGTGAGAGCCACACTCTCTGCTCAGTGTTCCGCTCTGTGTGCTCAGTGTTCCGCTCCGTGTGTGAGCCGCACTCTCTGCTCAGTGTTCCGCTCCGTGTGTGAGCCGCACTCTCTGCTCAGTGTTCCGCTCTGTGTGTCGCACTATCTGCTCAGTTTTCCGCTCCGTGTGTGAGTCGCACTCTCTGCTCAGTGTTCCGCTCCGTGTGTGAGTCGCACTCTCTGCTCAGTGTTCCGTTCCGTGTGAGAGCCACACTCTCTGCTCAGTGTTCCGCTATGTGTGCTCAGTGTTCCGCTCCGTGTGTGAGCCGCACTCTCTGCTCAGTGTTCCGCTCCATGTGTGAGCCGCACTCTCTGCTCAGTGTTCCGCTCCGTGTGTGAGCCACACTCTCTGCTCAGTGTTCCGCTCCGTGTGTGCGTCGCACTCTCTGCTCAGTGTTCCGCTCTGTGTGTGCGTCGCACTCTCTGCTCAATATTCCGCTCCGTGTGTGCGTCGCACTCTCTGCTCAGTGTTCCGCTCTGTGTGTGCGTCGCACTCTCTGCTCAATATTCCGCTCCGTGTGTGCGTCGCACTCTCTGCTCAGTGTTCCGCTCTGTGTGTGCGTCGCACTCTCTGCTCAATATTCCGCTCCGTGTGTGCGTCGCACTCTCTGTTCAGTGTTCCGCTCCGTGTGTGCGTCGCACTCTCTGCTCAGTGTTCCGCTCCGTGTGTGAGCCGCACTCTCTGCTCAGTGTTCCGTTCTGTGTGAGAGCCACACTCTCTGGTCAGTGTTCCGCTTTGTGTAATCAGTGTTCCGATCCGTGTGTGAGCCGCACTCTCTGCTCAGTGTTCCGCTCCGTGTGTGAGCCGCACTCTCTGCTCAGTGTTCCGCTCCGTGTGTGAGCCGCACTCTCTGCTCAGTGTTCCGCTCCGTGTGTGAGCCACACTCTCTGCTCAGTGTTCCGCTCCGTGTGTGCGTCGCACTCTCTGCTCAGTGTTCCGCTCCGTGTGTGCGTTGCACTCTCTGCTCAATATTCCGCTCCGTGTGTGCGTCGCACTCTCTGCTCAGTGTTCCGCTCTGTGTGTGCGTCGCACTCTCTGCTCAGTGTTCCGCTCCGTGTGTGAGCCACACTCTCTGCTCAGTGTTCCGCTCTGTGTGTGAGCCGCACTCTCTGTTCAGTGTTCCGCTCTGTGTGTGAGTCGCACTCTCTGCTCAGTGTTCCGCTCCGTGTGTGCGTCGCACTCTCTGCTCAGTGTTCTGCTCTGTGTGTGTGTGTCGCACTCTCTGCTGAGTGTTCCGCTCCGTGTGTGAGCCGCACTCTCTGCTCAGTGTTCCGCTCTGTGTGTGAGCCGCACTCTCTGCTCAGTGTTCCGCTCTGTGTGTGAGTCGCACTCTCTGCTCAGTGTTCCGCTCCGTGTGTGAGTCGCGCTCTCTGTTCCGTGTGTGAGCCGCACTCTCTGCTCAGTGTTCCACTCCGTGTGAGAGCCGCACTCTCTGCTCAGTGTTCCGCTCCGTGTGTGAGCCGCACTCTCTGCTCAGTGTTCCACTCTGTGTGTGAGCCGCACTCTCTGCTCAGTGTTCTGCTCTGTGTGTGTGCCGCAATCTCTGCTCAGTGTTCCGCTCTTTGTGTGTCGCACTCTCTGCTCAGTGTTACGCTCCGTGTGTGAGTCGCACTCTCTGCTCAGTGTTCCGTTCCGTGTGAGAGCCACACTCTCTGCTCAGTGTTCCGCTCTGTGTGCTCAGTGTTCCGCTCCGTGTGTGAGCCGCACTCTCTGCTCAGTGTTCCGCTCCGTGTGTGAGCCGCACTCTCTGCTCAGTGTTCCGCTCCGTGTGTGAGTCGCACTCTCTGCTCAGTGTTCCGTTCCGTGTGAGAGCCACACTCTCTGCTCAGTGTTCCGCTATGTGTGCTCAGTGTTCCGCTCCGTGTGTGAGCCGCACTCTCTGCTCAGTGTTCCGCTCCGTGTGTGAGCCGCACTCTCTGCTCAGTGTTCCGCTCCGTGTGTGAGCCACACTCTCTGCTCAGTGTTCCGCTCCGTGTGTGCGTCGCACTCTCTGCTCAGTGTTCCGCTCTGTGTGTGCGTCGCACTCTCTGCTCAATATTCCGCTCCGTGTGTGCGTCGCACTCTCTGTTCAGTGTTCCGCTCCGTGTGTGCGTCGCACTCTCTGCTCAGTGTTCCGCTCCGTGTGTGAGCCGCACTCTCTGCTCAGTGTTCCGTTCCGTGTGAGAGCCACACTCTCTGGTCAGTGTTCCGCTTTGTGTAATCAGTGTTCCGATCCGTGTGTGAGCCGCACTCTCTGCTCAGTGTTCCGCTCCGTGTGTGAGCCGCACTCTCTGCTCAGTGTTCCGCTCCGTGTGTGAGCCGCACTCTCTGCTCAGTGTTCCGCTCCGTGTGTGAGCCGCACTCTCTGCTCAGTGTTCCGTTCCGTGTGAGAGCCACACTCTCTGCTCAGTGTTCCGCTCTGTGTGCTCAGTGTTCCGCTCCGTGTGTGAGCCGCACTCTCTGCTCAGTGTTCCGCTCCGTGTGTGAGCCACACTCTCTGCTCAGTGTTCCGCTCCGTGTGTGCGTCGCACTCTCTGCTCAGTGTTCCGCTCCGTGTGTGCGTTGCACTCTCTGCTCAATATTCCGCTCCGTGTGTGCGTCGCACTCTCTGCTCAGTGTTCCGCTCTGTGTGTGCGTCGCACTCTCTGCTCAGTGTTCCGCTCCGTGTGTGAGCCGCACTCTCTGCTCAGTGTTCCGCTCTGTGTGTGAGCCGCACTCTCTGCTCAGTGTTCCGCTCTGTGTGTGAGCCGCACTCTCTGTTCAGTGTTCCGCTCTGTGTGTGAGTCGCACTCTCTGCTCAGTGTTCCGCTCCGTGTGTGCGTCGCACTCTCTGCTCAGTGTTCTGCTCTGTGTGTGTGTGTCGCACTCTCTGCTGAGTGTTCCGCTCCGTGTGTGAGCCGCACTCTCTGCTCAGTGTTCCGCTCTGTGTGTGAGCCGCACTCTCTGCTCAGTGTTCCGCTCTGTGTGTGAGTCGCACTCTCTGCTCAGTGTTCCGCTCCGTGTGTGAGTCGCGCTCTCTGTTCCGTGTGTGAGCCGCACTCTCTGCTCAGTGTTCCACTCCGTGTGAGAGCCGCACTCTCTGCTCAGTGTTCCGCTCCGTGTGTGAGCCGCACTCTCTGCTCAGTGTTCCACTCTGTGTGTGAGCCGCACTCTCTGCTCAGTGTTCTGCTCTGTGTGTGTGCCGCAATCTCTGCTCAGTGTTCCGCTCTTTGTGTGTCGCACTCTCTGCTCAGTGTTACGCTCCGTGTGTGAGTCGCACTCTCTGCTCAGTGTTCCGTTCCGTGTGAGAGCCACACTCTCTGCTCAGTGTTCTGCTCTGTGTGCTCAGTGTTCCGCTCCGTGTGTGAGCCGCACTCTCTGCTCAGTGTTCCGCTCCGTGTGTGAGCCGCACTCTCTGCTCAGTGTTCCGCTCCGTGTGTGAGCCACACTCTCTGCTCAGTGTTCCGCTCCGTGTGTGAGCCGCACTCTCTGCTCAGTGTTCCACTCTGTGTGTGAGCCGCACTCTCTGCTCAGTTTTCCGCTCTGTGTGTGAGTTGCACTCTCTGCTCAGTGTTCCGCTCCGTGTGTGAGCCGCACTCTCTGTTCAGTGTTCCGCTCCCTGTGTGCGTCGCACTCTCTGCTCAGTGTTCCGCTCTGTGTGTGAGCCGTACTCTCTGCTCAGTGTTCTGCTCAGTGTTCCACTCCGTGTGTGCGTCGCACTCTCTGCTCAGTGTTCCGCTCAGTGTTCCGCTCCGTGTGTGCATCGCACTCTCTGCTCAGTGTTCTGCTCTGTGTGTGTGTGTCGCAGTCTCTGCTCAGTGTTCCGCACCGTGTGTGAGCCGAACTTTCTGCTCAGTGTTCCGCTCCGTGTGTGAGTCGCACTCTCTGCTCAGTGTTCCGCACCGTGTGTGAGTCGCACTCTCTGCTCAGTGTTCCGCACCGTGTGTGAGCCGAACTCTCTGCTCAGTGTTCCGTTCCGTGTGAGAGCCGCACTCTCTGCTCAGTATTCCGTTCCGTGTGAGAGCCACACTCTCTGCTCAGTGTTCCGCTCTGTGTGCTCAGTGTTCCGCTCCGTGTGTGAGCCGCACTCTCTGCTCAGTGTTCCGCTCCGTGTGTGAGCCGCACTCTCTGCTCAGTGTTCCGCTCTGTGTGTCGCACTATCTGCTCAGTTTTCCGCTCCGTGTGTGAGTCGCACTCTCTGCTCAGTGTTCCGCTCCGTGTGTGAGTCGCGCTCTCTGTTCCGTGTGTGAGCCGCACTCTCCGCTCAGTGTTCCGCTCCGTTTGTGAGCCGCACTCTCTGCTCAGTGTTCCGCTCTGTGTGTGAGCCGCACTCTCTGCTCAGTGTTCCGCTCTGTGTGTGAGTCGCACTCTCTGCTCAGTGTTCCGCTCCGTGTGTGAGTCGCGCTCTCTGTTCCGTGTGTGAGCCGCACTCTCTGCTCAGTGTTCCACTCCGTGTGAGAGCCGCACTCTCTGCTCAGTGTTCCACTCTGTGTGTGAGCCGCACTCTCTGCTCAGTGTTCTGCTCAGTGTTCCACTCCGTGTGTGCGTCGCACTCTCTGCTCAGTGTTCCGCTCCGTGTGTGCATCGCACTCTCTGCTCAGTGTTCTGCTCTGTGTGTGTGTGTCGCAGTCTCTGCTCAGTGTTCCGCACCGTGTGTGAGCCGAACTCTCTGCTCAGTGTTCCGCTCCGTGTGTGAGTCGCACTCTCTGCTCAGTGTTCCGCTCCGTGTGTGCGTCGCACTCTCTGCTCAGTGTTCCGCTCCGTGTGTGCATCGCACTCTCTGCTCAGTGTTCTGCTCTGTGTGTGTGTGTCGCAGTCTCTGCTCAGTGTTCCGCACCGTGTGTGAGCCGAACTCTCTGCTCAGTGTTCCGCTCTGTGTGCTCAGTGTTCCGCTCTATGTGTGAGTCGCACTCTCTGCTCAGTGTTCCGCTCCGTGTGTGCGTCGCACTCTCTGCTCAGTGTTCCACTCTGTGTGTGAGCCGCACTCTCTGCTCAGTGTTCTGCTCAGTGTTCCACTCCGTGTGTGCGTCGCACTCTCTGCTCAGTGTTCCGCTCCGTGTGTGCATCGCACTCTCTGCTCAGTGTTCTGCTCTGTGTGTGTGTGTCGCAGTCTCTGCTCAGTGTTCCGCACCGTGTGTGAGCCGAACTCTCTGCTCAGTGTTCCGCTCCGTGTGTGAGTCGCACTCTCTGCTCAGTGTTCCGCTCCGTGTGTGCGTCGCACTCTCTGCTCAGTGTTCCGCTCCGTGTGTGCATCGCACTCTCTGCTCAGTGTTCTGCTCTGTGTGTGTGTGTCGCAGTCTCTGCTCAGTGTTCCGCACCGTGTGTGAGCCGAACTCTCTGCTCAGTGTTCCGCTCTGTGTGCTCAGTGTTCCGCTCTGTGTGTGAGTCGCACTCTCTGCTCAGTGTTCCGCTCCGTGTGTGCGTCGCACTCTCTGCTCAGTGTTCCGCTCCGTGTGTGCGTCGCACTCTCTGCTCAGTGTTCCGCTCTGAGTGTGAGCCGCACTCTCTGTTCAGTGTTCAGCTGCGTGTATGCGTCGCACTCTCTGCTCAGTGTTCCGCTCTGTGTGTGAGCCGCACTCTCTGCTCAGTGTTCCGCTCTGTGTGTGCGTCACACTCTCTGCTCAGTGTTCCGCTCTGTGTGTGAGCCGCACTCTCTGCTCAGTATTCCGCTCTGTGTGTGCGTCACACTCTCTGCTCAGTGTTCCGCTCTTTGTGTGCTTCGCACTCTCTGCTCAGAGTTCCGCTCTTTGTGTGCTTCGCACTCTCTGCTCAGTGTTCCGCTCTTTGTGTGCTTCGCACTCTCTGCTCAGTGTTCCGCTCTTTGTGTGCTTCGCACTCTCTGCTCAGTGTTCCGCTCCGTGTGTGAGTCGCACTCTCTGCTCAGTGTTCCGCTCTTTGTGTGCTTCGCACTCTCTGTTCAGTGTTCAGCTCCGTGTATGCGTCGCACTCTCTGCTCAGTGTTCCGCTCTGTGTGTGCGTCACACTCTCTGCTCAGAGTTCCGCTCTGTGTGTGCGTCGCACTCTCTGCTCAGTGTTCCGCTCCGTGTGTGAGTCGCGCTCTCTGTTCCGTGTGTGAGCCGCACTCTCTGCTCAGTGTTCCGCTCCGTGTGTGAGCCGCACTCTCTGCTCAGTGTTCCGCTCCGTGTGTGAGTCGCACACTCTGCTCAGTGTTCCGCTCCGTGTGTGAGCCGCACTCTCTGTTCAGTGTTCCGCTCCGTGTGTGCTTCGCACTCTCTGCTTAGTGTTCCGCTCCGTGTGTGCGTCGCACTCTCTGCTCAGTGTTTCGCTCCGTGTGTGAGTCGCGCTCTCTGTTCCGTGCGTGAGCCGCACTCTCTGCTCAGTGTTCCGCTCCGTGTGTGAGCCGCACTCTCTGCTCAGTGTTCCGCTCTATGTGTGAGCCGCACTCTCTGCTCACTGTTCCGTTCCGTGTGAGAGCCGCACTCTCTGCTCAGTGTTCCGCTCCGTGTGTGCGTCGCACTCTCTGCTCAGTGTTCCGCTCTGAGTGTGAGCCGCACTCTCTGTTCAGTGTTCAGCTCTGTGTTTGTCGCACTCTCTGCTCACTGTTCCGTTCCGTGTGAGAGCCGCACTCTCTGCTCAGTGTGTGTGTGTCGCACTCTCTGCTCAGTGTTCGGCTCCGTGTGTGAGCCGCACTCTCTGTTCAGTGTTCAGCTCCGTGTATGCGTCGCACTCTCTGCTCAGTGTTCCGCTCTGTGTGTGAGCCGCACTCTCTGCTCAGTGTTCCGCTCTGTGTGTGCGTCACACTCTCTGCTCAGTGTTCCGCTCTGTGTGTGAGCCGCACTCTCTGCTCAGTATTCCGCTCTGTGTGTGCGTCACACTCTCTGCTCAGTGTTCCGCTCTTTGTGTGCTTCGCACTCTCTGCTCAGTGTTCCTCTCTGTGTGTGAGCCGCACTCTCTGCTCAGAGTTCCGCTCTGTGTGTGCGTTGCACTCTCTGCTCAGTGTTCCGCTCCGTGTGTGAGTCGCGCTCTCTGTTCCGTGTGTGAGCCGCACTCTCTGCTCAGTGTTCCGCTCCGTGTGTGAGCCGCACTCTCTGCTCAGTGTTCCGCTCCGTGTGTGAGTCGCACACTCTGCTCAGTGTTCCGCTCCGTGTGTGAGCCGCACTCTCTGTTCAGTGTTCCGCTCCGTGTGTGCTTCGCACTCTCTGCTTAGTGTTCCGCTCCGTGTGTGCGTCGCACTCTCTGCTCAGTGTTCCGCTCCGTGTGTGAGTCGCGCTCTCTGTTCCTTGCGTGAGCCGCACTCTCTGCTCAGTGTTCCGCTCCGTGTGTGAGCCGCACTCTCTTCTCAGTGTTCCGCTCTATGTGTGAGCCGCACTCTCTGCTCAGTGTTCCGCTTTGTGTTTGTCGCACTCTCTGCTCAGTGTTCCGTTCCGTGTGAGATCCGCACTCTCTGCTCAGTGTTCCGCTCCGTGTGTGCGTCGCACTCTCTGCTCAGTGTTCCGCTCTGAGTGTGAGCCGCACTCTCTGTTCAGTGTTCAGCTCTGTGTTTGTCGCACTCTCTGCTCACTGTTCCGTTCCGTGTGAGAGCCGCACTCTCTGCTCAGTGTGTGTGTGTCGCACTCTCTGCTCAGTGTTCGGCTCCGTGTGTGAGCCGCACTCTCTGTTCAGTGTTCCGCTCCGTGTGTGCGTCGCACTCTCTGCTCAGTGTTCCGCTCTGTGTGTGAGCCGCACTCTCTGCTCAGTGTTCCGCTCTGTGTGTGCGTCACACTCTCTGCTCAGTGTTCCGCTCTGTGTGTTCTTCGCACTCTCTGCTCAGTGTTCTGCTCCGTGTGTGAGCCGCACTCTCTGCTCAGTGTTCCGCTCCGTGTGTGCGCCGCACTCTCTGCTCAGTGTTCCGCTCTGTGTGTGAGTCGCACTCTCTGCTCAGTGTTCCGCTCCGTGTGTGAGTCGCGCTCTCTGTTCCGTGTGTGAGCCGCACTCTCTGCTCAGTGTTCCGTTCCGTGTGTGCGTCGCACTCTCTGCTCAGTGTTCCGCTCCGTGTGTGCGTCACACTCTCTGCTCAGTGTTCCGCTCTGAGTGTGAGCCGCACTCTCTGTTCAGTGTTCAGCTCCGTGTATGCGTCGCACTCTCTGCTCAGTGTTCCGCTCTGTGTGTGAGCCGCACTCTCTGCTCAGTGTTCCGCTCCGTGTGTGAGCCGCACTCTCTGCTCAGTGTTCCGCTCTGTGTGTGAGCCGCACTCTCTGCTCAGTGTTCCGCTCTGTGTGTGAGTCGCACTCTCTGTTCAGTGTTCCGCTCTGTGTGTGCGTCACACTCTCTGCTCAGTGTTCCGCTCTTTGTGTGCTTCGCACTCTCTGCTCAGTGTTCCGCTCTGTGTGTGCGTCACACTCTCTGTTCAGTGTTCAGCTCCGTGTATGCGTCGCACTCTCTGCTCAGTGTTCCGCTCTGTGTGTGAGCCGCACTCTCTGCTCAGTGTTCCGCTCTGTGTGTGCGTCACACTCTCTGCTCAGTGTTCCGCTCTGTGTGTGAGCCGCACTCTCTGCTCAGTGTTCCGCTCTGTGTGTGCGTCACACTCTCTGCTCAGTGTTCCGCTCTTTGTGTGCTTCGCACACTCTCTGCTCAATGTTCCGCTCTGTGTGTGAGCCGCACTCTCTGTTCAGTGTTCAGCTCCGTGTATGCGTCGCACTCTCTGCTCAGTGTTCCGCTCTGTGTGTGAGCCGCACTCTCTGCTCAGTGTTCCGCTCTGTGTGTGAGCCGCACTCTCTGCTCAGTGTTCCGCTCTGTGTGTGCGTCACACTCTCTGCTCAGTGTTCCGCTCTGTGTGTGAGCCGCACTCTCTGCTCAGTGTTCCGCTCTTTGTGTGCTTCGCACACTCTCTGCTCAATGTTCCGCTCTGTGTGTGTGCCGCACTCTCTGCTCAGTGTTCCGCTCTGTGTGTGAGCCGCACTCTCTGCTCAGTGTTCCGCTCTTTGTGTGCTTCGCACACTCTCTGCTCAATGTTCCGCTCTGTGTGTGTGCCGCACTCTCTGCTCAGTGTTACGCTCCGTGTGTGAGCCGCACTCTCTGTTCAGTGTTCCGCTCCGTGTGTGTCGCACTCTCTGCTCAGTGTTCCGCTCTGTGTGTGAGCCGCACTCTCTGCTCAGTGTTCCGCTCCGTGTGTGAGCCGCACTCTCTGCTCAGTGTTCCGCTCCGTGTGTGAGCCGCACTCTCTGGTCAGTGTTCCGCTCTGTGTGTGAGCCGCACTCTCTGCTCAGTTTTCCACTCCGTGTGTGATCCGCACTCTCTGCTCAGTGTTCCGTTCTGTGTGTGCGTCACACTCTCTGCTCAGTGTTCCGCTCTGTGTGCTCATTGTTCCGTTCCGTGTGTGAGCCGCACTCTCTGCTCAGTGTTCCGCTCTGTGTGTGAGCTGCACTCTCTGCTCAGTGTTCCGCTCTGTGTGTGAGCCGCACTCTCTGCTCAGTGTTCCGCTCCGTGTGTGAGTCGCACTCTCTGCTCAGTGTTCCGCTCCGTGTGTGAGCCGCACTCTCTGTTCAGTGTTCCGCTCCGTGTGTGAGTCGCACTCTCTGCTTAGTGTTCCGCTCCGTGTCTGAGCCGCACTCTCTGCTCGGTGTTCAGCTCCGTGTGTGCGTCACACTCTCTGCTCAGTGTTCCGCTCTGTGTGTGCTTCGCACTCTCTGCTCAGTGTTCCGCTCTGTGTGTGTGTCGCACTCTCTGCTCAGTGTTCCGCTCCGTGTGTGAGCCGCACTCTCTGTTCAGTGTTCCGCTCCGTGTGTGCGTCGCACTCTCTGCTCAGTGTTCCGCTCTGTGTGTGAGCCGCACTCTCTGCTCAGTGTTCCGCTCTGTGTTCTTCGCACTCTCTGCTCAGTGTTCCGCTCTGTGTGTGAGTCGCACTCTCTGCTCAGTGTTCTGCTCTGTGTGTGTGTGTCGCACTCTCTGCTCGGTGTTCCGCTCCGTGTGTGAGCCGCACTCTCTGTTCAGTGTTCCGCTCCGTGTGTGAGTCGCGCTCTCTGTTCCGTGTGTGAGCCGCACTCTCTGCTCAGTGTTCCGCTCCGTGTGTGAGCCGCACTCTCTGCTCAGTGTTCCGCTCTGTGTGTGAGCCGCACTCTCTGCTCAGTGTTCCGCTCCGTGTGTGAGCCGCACTCTCTGTTCAGTGTTCCGCTCCGTGTGTGAGTCGCGCTCTCTGTTCCGTGTGTGAGCCGCACTCTCTGCTCAGTGTTCCGCTCCGTGTGTGAGCCGCACTCTCTGCTCAGTGTTCCGCTCTGTGTGTGAGCCGCACTCTCTGCTCAGTGTTCTGCTCTGTGTGTGTGTGTCGCACTCTCTGCTCGGTGTTCCACTCCGTATGTGAGCCGCACTCTCTGTTCAGTGTTCCGCTCTGTGTGTGAGCCGCACTCTCTGTTCAGTGTTCCGCTCCGTGTGTGCGTCGCACTCTCTGCTCAGTGTTCCGCTCTGTGTGTGTGTCGCACTCTCTGTTCAGTGTTCCGCTCCGTGTGTGAGCCGCACTCTCTGCTCAGTGTTCCGCTCCGTGTGTGCGTCGCACTCTCTGCTCAGTGTTCCGCTCCGTGTGTGCGTCGCACTCTCTGCTCAGTGTTCCGCTCAGTGTGTGCTTCGCACTCTCTGCTCAGTGTTCCGCTCCGTGTGTGCGTCGCACTCTCTGCTCAGTGTTCCGCTCCGTGTGTGATCCGCACTCTCTGCTCAGTGTTCCGCTCCGTGTGTGAGCTGCACTCTCTGCTCAGTGTTCCGCTCCGTGTGTGAGTCGCGCTCTCTGTTCCGCGTGTGAGCCGCACTCTCTGCTCAGTGTTCCGCTCTGTGTGTGAGTCGCGCTCTCTGTTCCGTGTGTGAGCCGCACTCTCTGCTCAGTGTTCCGCTCTGTGTTTGTCGCACTCTCTGCTCAGTGTTCCGTTCCGTGTGAGAGCCGCACTCTCTGCTCAGTGTTCCGCTCCGTGTGTGCGTCGCACTCTCTGCTCAGTGTTCCGCTCCGTGTGTGCGTCGCACTCTCTGCTCAGTGTTCCGCTCTGAGTGTGAGCCGCACTCTCTGTTCAGTGTTCAGCTCCGTGTATGCGTCGCACTCTCTGCTCAGTGTTCCGCTCTGTGTGTGCGTCACACTCTCTGCTCAGTGTTCCGCTCTTTGTGTGCGTCACACTCTCTGCTCAGTGTTCCGCTCTGTGTGTGAGCCGCACTCTCTGCTCAGTGTTCCGCTCTGTGTGTGCGTCACACTCTCTGCTCAGTGTTCCGCTCTTTGTGTGCTTCGCACTCTCTGCTCAGTGTTCCGCTCCGTGTGTGAGCCGCACTCTCTGCTCAGTGTTCCGCTCTGTGTGTGAGTCGCAATCTCTACTCAGTGTTCCGCTCCGTGTGTGAGCCGCACTCTCTGTTCAGTGTTCCGCTCCGTGTGTGCGTCGCACTCTCTGCTCAGTGTTCCGCTCTGTGTGTGAGCCGCACTCTCTGCTCAGTGTTCCGTTCCATGTGAGAGCCGCACTCTCTGCTCAGTGTTCAGCTCCGTGTGTGCGTCGCACTCTCTGCTCAGTGTTCCGCTCTGTGTGTGAGTCGCACTCTCTGCTCAGTGTTCCGCTCTGTGTGCGTCACACTCTCTGCTCAGTGTTCCGCTCTGTGTGTGCTTCGCACTCTCTGCTCAGTGTTCCGCTCTGTGTGTGTGTCGCACTCTCTGCTCAGTGTTCCGCTCCGAATGTGCGTCGCACTCTCTGCTCAGTGTTCTGCTCTGTGTGTGTGTGTCGCACTCTCATCTCAGTGTTCCGCTCCGTGTGTGAGCCGCACTCTGTTCAGTGTTCCGCTCCGTGTGTGCGTCGCACTCTCTGCTCAGTGTTCCGCTCTGTGTGTGAGCCGCACTCTCTGCTCAGTGTTCCGCTCTGTGTGTGCGTCACACTCTCTGCTCAGTGTTCCGCTCTGTGTGTGCTTCGCACTCTCTGCTCAGTGTTCTGCTCTGTGTGTGCGTCACACTCTCTGCTCAGTGTTCCGCTCTTTGTGTGCTTCGCACTCTCTGCTCAGTGTTCCGCTCCGTGTGTGAGCCGCACTCTCTGCTCAGTGTTCCGCTCTGTGTGTGAGCCGCACTCTCTGCTCAGTGTTCCGCTCTGTGTGTGCGTCACACTCTCTGCTCAGTGTTCCGCTCTGTGTGTTCTTCGCACTCTCTGCTCAGTGTTCCGCTCCGTGTGTGCGCCGCACTCTCTGCTCAGTGTTCCGCTCTGTGTGTGAGTCGCACTCTCTGCTCAGTGTTCTGCTCTGTGTGTGTGTGTCGCACTCTCTGCTCGGTGTTCCGCTCCGTGTGTGAGCCGCACTCTCTGTTCAGTATTCCGCTCCGTGTGTGAGTCGCGCTCTCTGTTTCGTGTGTGAGCCGCACTCTCTGCTCAGTGTTCCGCTCCGTGTGTGAGCCGCACTCTCTGCTCAGTGTTCCGCTCCGTGTGTGAGCCGCACTCTCTGCTCAGTGTTCCGCTCCGTGTGTGCGTCGCACTCTCTGCTCAGTGTTCCGCTCCGTGTGTGCGTCACACTCTCTGCTCAGTGTTCCGCTCTGAGTGTGAGCCGCACTCTCTGTTCAGTGTTCAGCTCCGTGTATGCGTCGCACTCTCTGCTCAGTGTTCCGCTCTGTGTGTGAGCCGCACTCTCTGTTCAGTGTTCCGCTCTGTGTGTGCGTCACACTCTCTGCTCAGTGTTCCGCTCTGTGTGTGAGTCGCACTCTCTGCTCAGTGTTCCGCTCTGTGTGTGCGTCACACTCTCTGTTCAGTGTTCAGCTCCGTGTATGCGTCGCACTCTCTGCTCAGTGTTCCGCTCTGTGTGTGTGTCGCACTCTCTGCTCAGTGTTCCGCTCTGTGTGTGAGTCGCACTCTCTGTTCAGTGTTCCGCTCTGTGTGTGCGTCACACTCTCTGCTCAGTGTTCCGCTCTGTGTGTGAGTCGCACTCTCTGCTCAGTGTTCCGCTCTGTGTGTGCGTCACACTCTCTGTTCAGTGTTCAGCTCCGTGTATGCGTCGCACTCTCTGCTCAGTGTTCCGCTCTGTGTGTGAGCCGCACTCTCTGCTCAGTGTTCCGCTCTGTGTGTGCGTCACACTCTCTGCTCAGTGTTCCGCTCTTTGTGTGAGCCGCACTCTCTGCTCAGTGTTCCGCTCTGTGTGTGAGTCGCACTCTCTGCTCAGTGTTCCGCTCCGTGTGTGAGCCGCACTCTCTGTTCAGTGTTCCGCTCCGTGTGTGCGTCGCACTCTCTGCTCAGTGTTCCGCTCTGTGTGTGAGTCGCACTCTCTGCTCAGTGTTCCGCTCTGTGTGTGCGTCACACTCTCTGTTCAGTGTTCAGCTCCGTGTATGCGTCGCACTCTCTGCTCAGTGTTCCGCTCTGTGTGTGAGCCGCACTCTCTGCTCAGTGTTCCGCTCTGTGTGTGCGTCACACTCTCTGCTCAGTGTTCCGCTCTTTGTGTGAGCCGCACTCTCTGCTCAGTGTTCCGCTCTGTGTGTGAGTCGCACTCTCTGCTCAGTGTTCCGCTCCGTGTGTGAGCCGCACTCTCTGTTCAGTGTTCCGCTCTGTGTGTGAGCCGCACTCTCTGCTCAGTGTTCCGTTCCGTGTGTGAGCCGCACTCTCTGGTCAGTGTTCCGCTCTGTGTGTGAGCCGCACTCTCTGCTCAGTTTTCCGCTCCGTGTGTGATCCGCACTCTCTGCTCAGTGTTCCGTTCTGTGTGTGCGTCACACTCTCTGCTCAGTGTTCCGCTCTGTGTGTGAGCCGCTCTGTGTGCTCATTGTTCCGTTCCGTGTGTGAGCCGCACTCTCTGCTCAGTGTTCCGCTCTGTGTGTGAGCTGCACTCTCTGCTCAGTGTTCCGCTCTGTGTGTGAGCCGCACTCTTTGCTCAGTGTTCCGCTCTGTGTGTGAGCCGCACTCTCTGTTCAGTGTTCCGCTCCGTGTGTGCGTCGCACTCTCTGCTCAGTGTTCCGCTCTGTGTGTGAGCCGCACTCTCTGCTCAGTGTTCCGCTCTGTGTGTTCTTCGCACTCTCTGCTCAGTGTTCCTCTCTGTGTGTGTGTCGCACTCTCTGCTCAGTGTTCCGCTCCGTGTGTGCTTCGCACTCTCTGCTCAGTGTTCCTCTCTGTGTGTGTGTCGCACTCTCTGCTCAGTGTTCCGCTCCGTGTGTGCGTCGCACTCTCTGCTCAGTGTTCCGCTCCGTGTGTGAGCCGCACTCTCTGTTCAGTGTTCCGCTCCGTGTGTGCGTCGCACTCTCTGCTCAGTGTTCCGCTCTGTGTGTGAGCCGCACTCTCTGCTCAGTGTTCCGCTCTGTGTGTTCTTCGCACTCTCTGCTCAGTGTTCTGCTCCGTGTGTTTGTCGCACTCTCTGCTCAGTGTTCCGCTCTGTGTGTGAGTCGCACTCTCTGCTCAGTGTTCTGCTCTGTGTGTGTGTGTCGCACTCTCTGCTCGGTGTTCCGCTCCGTGTGTGAGCCGCACTCTCTGTTCAGTGTTCCGCTCCGTGTGTGAGTCGCACTCTCTGCTCAGTGTTCCGCTCCGTGTGTGAGCCGCACTCTCTGCTCAGTGTTCCGCTCCGTGTGTGAACCGCACTCTCTGTTCAGTGTTCCGCTCCGTGTGTGAGTCGCGCTCTCTGTTCCGTGTGTGAGCCGCACTCTCTGCTCAGTGTTCCGCTCCGTGTGTGAGCCGCACTCTCTGCTCAGTGTTCCGCTCTGTGTGTGAGTCGCACTCTCTGCTCAGTGTTCTGCTCTGTGTGTGTGTGTCGCACTCTCTGCTCGGTGTTCCGCTCCGTGTGTGAGCCGCACTCTCTGTTCAGTGTTCCGCTCCGTGTGTGAGTCGCGCTCTCTGTTCCGTGTGTGAGCCGCACTCTCTGCTCAGTGTTCCGCTCCGTGTGTGAGCCGCACTCTCTGCTCAGTGTTCCGCTCTGTGTGTGAGCCGCACTCTCTGCTCAGTGTTCCGCTCCGTGTGTGAGCCGCACTCTCTGTTCAGTGTTCCGCTCCGTGTGTGAGTCGCGCTCTCTGTTCCGTGTGTGAGCCGCACTCTCTGCTCAGTGTTCCGCTCCGTGTGTGAGCCGCACTCTCTGCTCAGTGTTCCGCTCTGTGTGTGAGCCGCACTCTCTGCTCAGTGTTCTGCTCTGTGTGTGTGTGTCGCACTCTCTGCTCGGTGTTCCACTCCGTATGTGAGCCGCACTCTCTGTTCAGTGTTCCGCTCTGTGTGTGAGCCGCACTCTCTGTTCAGTGTTCCGCTCCGTGTGTGCGTCGCACTCTCTGCTCAGTGTTCCGCTCTGTGTGTGTGTCGCACTCTCTGTTCAGTGTTCCGCTCCGTGTGTGAGCCGCACTCTCTGCTCAGTGTTCCGCTCCGTGTGTGCGTCGCACTCTCTGCTCAGTGTTCCGCTCCGTGTGTGCGTCGCACTCTCTGCTCAGTGTTCCGCTCAGTGTGTGCTTCGCACTCTCTGCTCAGTGTTCCGCTCCGTGTGTGCGTCGCACTCTCTGCTCAGTGTTCCGCTCCGTGTGTGATCCGCACTCTCTGCTCAGTGTTCCGCTCCGTGTGTGAGCTGCACTCTCTGCTCAGTGTTCCGCTCCGTGTGTGAGTCGCGCTCTCTGTTCCGCGTGTGAGCCGCACTCTCTGCTCAGTGTTCCGCTCTGTGTGTGAGTCGCGCTCTCTGTTCCGTGTGTGAGCCGCACTCTCTGCTCAGTGTTCCGCTCTGTGTTTGTCGCACTCTCTGCTCAGTGTTCCGTTCCGTGTGAGAGCCGCACTCTCTGCTCAGTGTTCCGCTCCGTGTGTGCGTCGCACTCTCTGCTCAGTGTTCCGCTCCGTGTGTGCGTCGCACTCTCTGCTCAGTGTTCCGCTCTGAGTGTGAGCCGCACTCTCTGTTCAGTGTTCAGCTCCGTGTATGCGTCGCACTCTCTGCTCAGTGTTCCGCTCTGTGTGTGCGTCACACTCTCTGCTCAGTGTTCCGCTCTTTGTGTGCGTCACACTCTCTGCTCAGTGTTCCGCTCTGTGTGTGAGCCGCACTCTCTGCTCAGTGTTCCGCTCTGTGTGTGCGTCACACTCTCTGCTCAGTGTTCCGCTCTTTGTGTGCTTCGCACTCTCTGCTCAGTGTTCCGCTCCGTGTGTGAGCCGCACTCTCTGCTCAGTGTTCCGCTCTGTGTGTGAGTCGCAATCTCTACTCAGTGTTCCGCTCCGTGTGTGAGCCGCACTCTCTGTTCAGTGTTCCGCTCCGTGTGTGCGTCGCACTCTCTGCTCAGTGTTCCGCTCTGTGTGTGAGCCGCACTCTCTGCTCAGTGTTCCGTTCCATGTGAGAGCCGCACTCTCTGCTCAGTGTTCAGCTCCGTGTGTGCGTCGCACTCTCTGCTCAGTGTTCCGCTCTGTGTGTGAGCCGCACTCTCTGCTCAGTGTTCCGCTCTGTGTGCGTCACACTCTCTGCTCAGTGTTCCGCTCTGTGTGTGCTTCGCACTCTCTGCTCAGTGTTCCGCTCTGTGTGTGTGTCGCACTCTCTGCTCAGTGTTCCGCTCCGAATGTGCGTCGCACTCTCTGCTCAGTGTTCTGCTCTGTGTGTGTGTGTCGCACTCTCATCTCAGTGTTCCGCTCCGTGTGTGAGCCGCACTCTGTTCAGTGTTCCGCTCCGTGTGTGCGTCGCACTCTCTGCTCAGTGTTCCGCTCTGTGTGTGAGCCGCACTCTCTGCTCAGTGTTCCGCTCTGTGTGTGCGTCACACTCTCTGCTCAGTGTTCCGCTCTGTGTGTGCTTCGCACTCTCTGCTCAGTGTTCTGCTCTGTGTGTGCGTCACACTCTCTGCTCAGTGTTCCGCTCTTTGTGTGCTTCGCACTCTCTGCTCAGTGTTCCGCTCCGTGTGTGAGCCGCACTCTCTGCTCAGTGTTCCGCTCTGTGTGTGAGCCGCACTCTCTGCTCAGTGTTCCGCTCTGTGTGTGCGTCACACTCTCTGCTCAGTGTTCCGCTCTGTGTGTTCTTCGCACTCTCTGCTCAGTGTTCCGCTCCGTGTGTGCGCCGCACTCTCTGCTCAGTGTTCCGCTCTGTGTGTGAGTCGCACTCTCTGCTCAGTGTTCTGCTCTGTGTGTGTGTGTCGCACTCTCTGCTCGGTGTTCCGCTCCGTGTGTGAGCCGCACTCTCTGTTCAGTATTCCGCTCCGTGTGTGAGTCGCGCTCTCTGTTTCGTGTGTGAGCCGCACTCTCTGCTCAGTGTTCCGCTCCGTGTGTGAGCCGCACTCTCTGCTCAGTGTTCCGCTCCGTGTGTGAGCCGCACTCTCTGCTCAGTGTTCCGCTCCGTGTGTGCGTCGCACTCTCTGCTCAGTGTTCCGCTCCGTGTGTGCGTCACACTCTCTGCTCAGTGTTCCGCTCTGAGTGTGAGCCGCACTCTCTGTTCAGTGTTCAGCTCCGTGTATGCGTCGCACTCTCTGCTCAGTGTTCCGCTCTGTGTGTGAGCCGCACTCTCTGTTCAGTGTTCCGCTCTGTGTGTGCGTCACACTCTCTGCTCAGTGTTCCGCTCTGTGTGTGAGTCGCACTCTCTGCTCAGTGTTCCGCTCTGTGTGTGCGTCACACTCTCTGTTCAGTGTTCAGCTCCGTGTATGCGTCGCACTCTCTGCTCAGTGTTCCGCTCTGTGTGTGTGTCGCACTCTCTGCTCAGTGTTCCGCTCTGTG
Source organism: Coreius guichenoti (assembly GCA_039654105.1). Classification (NCBI taxonomy): domain Eukaryota; kingdom Metazoa; phylum Chordata; class Actinopteri; order Cypriniformes; family Gobionidae; genus Coreius; species Coreius guichenoti. The sequence continues at coordinate 151,247 of JBAPCB010000061.1, forward strand.
TGTGAGTCGCACTCTCTGTTCAGTGTTCCGCTCTGTGTGTGCGTCACACTCTCTGCTCAGTGTTCCGCTCTGTGTGTGAGTCGCACTCTCTGCTCAGTGTTCCGCTCTGTGTGTGCGTCACACTCTCTGTTCAGTGTTCAGCTCCGTGTATGCGTCGCACTCTCTGCTCAGTGTTCCGCTCTGTGTGTGAGCCGCACTCTCTGCTCAGTGTTCCGCTCTGTGTGTGCGTCACACTCTCTGCTCAGTGTTCCGCTCTTTGTGTGAGCCGCACTCTCTGCTCAGTGTTCCGCTCTGTGTGTGAGTCGCACTCTCTGCTCAGTGTTCCGCTCCGTGTGTGAGCCGCACTCTCTGTTCAGTGTTCCGCTCCGTGTGTGCGTCGCACTCTCTGCTCAGTGTTCCGCTCTGTGTGTGAGTCGCACTCTCTGCTCAGTGTTCCGCTCTGTGTGTGCGTCACACTCTCTGTTCAGTGTTCAGCTCCGTGTATGCGTCGCACTCTCTGCTCAGTGTTCCGCTCTGTGTGTGAGCCGCACTCTCTGCTCAGTGTTCCGCTCTGTGTGTGCGTCACACTCTCTGCTCAGTGTTCCGCTCTTTGTGTGAGCCGCACTCTCTGCTCAGTGTTCCGCTCTGTGTGTGAGTCGCACTCTCTGCTCAGTGTTCCGCTCCGTGTGTGAGCCGCACTCTCTGTTCAGTGTTCCGCTCTGTGTGTGAGCCGCACTCTCTGCTCAGTGTTCCGTTCCGTGTGTGAGCCGCACTCTCTGGTCAGTGTTCCGCTCTGTGTGTGAGCCGCACTCTCTGCTCAGTTTTCCGCTCCGTGTGTGATCCGCACTCTCTGCTCAGTGTTCCGTTCTGTGTGTGCGTCACACTCTCTGCTCAGTGTTCCGCTCTGTGTGTGAGCCGCTCTGTGTGCTCATTGTTCCGTTCCGTGTGTGAGCCGCACTCTCTGCTCAGTGTTCCGCTCTGTGTGTGAGCTGCACTCTCTGCTCAGTGTTCCGCTCTGTGTGTGAGCCGCACTCTTTGCTCAGTGTTCCGCTCTGTGTGTGAGCCGCACTCTCTGTTCAGTGTTCCGCTCCGTGTGTGCGTCGCACTCTCTGCTCAGTGTTCCGCTCTGTGTGTGAGCCGCACTCTCTGCTCAGTGTTCCGCTCTGTGTGTTCTTCGCACTCTCTGCTCAGTGTTCCTCTCTGTGTGTGTGTCGCACTCTCTGCTCAGTGTTCCGCTCCGTGTGTGCTTCGCACTCTCTGCTCAGTGTTCCTCTCTGTGTGTGTGTCGCACTCTCTGCTCAGTGTTCCGCTCCGTGTGTGCGTCGCACTCTCTGCTCAGTGTTCCGCTCCGTGTGTGAGCCGCACTCTCTGTTCAGTGTTCCGCTCCGTGTGTGCGTCGCACTCTCTGCTCAGTGTTCCGCTCTGTGTGTGAGCCGCACTCTCTGCTCAGTGTTCCGCTCTGTGTGTTCTTCGCACTCTCTGCTCAGTGTTCTGCTCCGTGTGTTTGTCGCACTCTCTGCTCAGTGTTCCGCTCTGTGTGTGAGTCGCACTCTCTGCTCAGTGTTCTGCTCTGTGTGTGTGTGTCGCACTCTCTGCTCGGTGTTCCGCTCCGTGTGTGAGCCGCACTCTCTGTTCAGTGTTCCGCTCCGTGTGTGAGTCGCACTCTCTGCTCAGTGTTCCGCTCCGTGTGTGAGCCGCACTCTCTGCTCAGTGTTCCGCTCCGTGTGTGAACCGCACTCTCTGTTCAGTGTTCCGCTCCGTGTGTGAGTCGCGCTCTCTGTTCCGTGTGTGAGCCGCACTCTCTGCTCAGTGTTCCGCTCCGTGTGTGAGCCGCACTCTCTGCTCAGTGTTCCGCTCTGTGTGTGAGCCGCACTCTCTGCTCAGTGTTCTGCTCTGTGTGTGTGTGTCGCACTCTCTGCTCGGTGTTCCGCTCCGTATGTGAGCCGCACTCTCTGTTCAGTGTTCCGCTCTGTGTGTGAGCCGCACTCTCTGTTCAGTGTTCCGCTCCGTGTGTGCGTCGCACTCTCTGCTCAGTGTTCCGCTCTGTGTGTGTGTCGCACTCTCTGTTCAGTGTTCCGCTCCGTGTGTGAGCCGCACTCTCTGCTCAGTGTTCCGCTCCGTGTGTGCGTAGCACTCTCTGCTCAGTGTTCCGCTCCGTGTGTGCGTCGCACTCTCTGCTCAGTGTTCCGCTCAGTGTGTGCTTCGCACTCTCTGCTCAGTGTTCCGCTCCGTGTGTGCGTCGCACTCTCTGCTCAGTGTTCCGCTCCGTGTGTGATCCGCACTCTCTGCTCAGTGTTCCGCTCCGTGTGTGAGCCGCACTCTCTGCTCAGTGTTCCGTTCCGTGTGAGAGCCGCACTCTCTGCTCACTGTTCCGCTCCGTGTGTGCGTCGCACTCTCTGCTCAGTGTTCCGCTCCGTGTGTGCGTCGCACTCTCTGCTCAGTGTTCCGCTCTGAGTGTGAGCCGCACTCTCTGTTCAGTGTTCAGCTCCGTGTATGCGTCGCACTCTCTGCTCAGTGTTCCGCTCTGTGTGTGCGTCACACTCTCTGCTCAGTGTTCCGCTCTTTGTGTGCGTCACACTCTCTGCTCAGTGTTCCGCTCTGTGTGTGAGCCGCACTCTCTGCTCAGTGTTCCGCTCTGTGTGTGCGTCACACTCTCTGCTCAGTGTTCCGCTCTTTGTGTGCTTCGCACTCTCTGCTCAGTGTTCCGCTCCGTGTGTGAGCCGCACTCTCTGCTCAGTGTTCCGCTCTGTGTGTGAGTCGCACTCTCTACTCAGTGTTCCGCTCCGTGTGTGAGCCGCACTCTCTGTTCAGTGTTCCGCTCCGTGTGTGCGTCGCACTCTCTGCTCAGTGTTCCGCTCTGTGTGTGAGCCGCACTCTCTGCTCAGTGTTCCGTTCCATGTGAGAGCCGCACTCTCTGCTCAGTGTTCAGCTCCGTGTGTGCGTCGCACTCTCTGCTCAGTGTTCCGCTCTGTGTGTGAGCCGCACTCTCTGCTCAGTGTTCCGCTCTGTGTGTGCGTCACACTCTCTGCTCAGTGTTCCGCTCTGTGTGTGCGTCACACTCTCTGCTCAGTGTTCCGCTCTGTGTGTGCTTCGCACTCTCTGCTCAGTGTTCCGCTCTGTGTGTGTGTCGCACTCTCTTCTCAGTGTTCCGCTCCGAATGTGCGTCGCACTCTCTGCTCAGTGTTCTGCTCTGTGTGTGTGTGTCGCACTCTCATCTCAGTGTTCCGCTCCGTGTGTGAGCCGCACTCTGTTCAGTGTTCCGCTCCGTGTGTGCGTCGCACTCTCTGCTCAGTGTTCCGCTCTGTGTGTGAGCCGCACTCTCTGCTCAGTGTTCCGCTCTGTGTGTGCGTCACACTCTCTGCTCAGTGTTCCGCTCTGTGTGTGCTTCGCACTCTCTGCTCAGTGTTCTGCTCTGTGTGTGCGTCACACTCTCTGCTCAGTGTTCCGCTCTTTGTGTGCTTCGCACTCTCTGCTCAGTGTTCCGCTCCGTGTGTGAGCCGCACTCTCTGCTCAGTGTTCCGCTCTGTGTGTGAGTCGCACTCTCTGCTCAGTGTTCCGCTCCGTGTGTGAGCCTCACTCTCTGTTCAGTGTTCCGCTCCGTGTGTGCGTCGCACTCTCTGCTCAGTGTTCCGCTCTGTGTGAGAGCCGCACTCTCTGCTCGGTGTTCCGCTCCGTGTGTGAACCGCACTCTCTGTTCAGTGTTCCGCTCCGTGTGTGAGTCGCGCTCTCTGTGTTAGCCGCACTCTCTGCCGCACTCTCTGCTCAGTGTTCCGCTCTGTGTGCTCATTGTTCCATTTCGTGTGTGAGCCGCACTCTCTGCTCAGTGTTCCGCTCCATGTGTGAGCCGCACTCTCTGCTCAGTGCTCCGCTCCGTGTGTGCGTCGCACTCTCTGCTCAGTGTTCCGCTCTGTGTGAGCCGCACTCTCTGCTCAGTGTTCCGCTCTGTGTGTGCGTCACACTCTCTGCTCAGTGTTCCGCTCTGTGTGTGCGTCAAACTCTCTGCTCAGTGTTCTGCTCTGTATGTGTGTGTCGCACTCTCTGCTCAGTGTTCCGCTCCGTGTGTGAGCCGCACTCTCTGTTCAGTGTTCCGCTCCGTGTGTGCGTCGCACTCTCTGCTCAGTGTTCCGCTCCGTGTGTGAGCCGCACTCTCTGTTCAGTGTTCCGCTCCGTGTGTGCGTCGCACTCTCTGCTCAGTGTTCCGCTCTGTGTGTGAGCCGCACTCTCTGCTCAGTGTTCCGCTCTGTGTGTGCGTCACACTCTCTGCTCAGTGTTCCGCTCTGTGTGTGCTTCGCACTCTCTGCTCAGTGTTCTGCTCCGTGTGTGAGCCGCACTCTCTGCTCAGTGTTCCGCTCCGTGTGTGCGCCGCACTCTCTGCTCAGTGTTCCGCTCTGTGTGTGAGTCGCACTCTCTGCTCAGTGTTCTGCTCTGTGTGTGTGTGTCGCACTCTCTGCTCGGTGTTCCGCTCCGTGTGTGAGCCGCACTCTCTGTTCAGTGTTCCGCTCCGTGTGTGAGTCGCGCTCTCTGTTCCGTGTGTGAGCCGCACTCTCTGCTCAGTGTTCCGCTCTGTGTGTGAGCCGCACTCTCTGCTCAGTGTTCCGCTCTGTGTGTGAGCCGCACTCTCTGTTCAGTGTTCCGCTCCGTGTGTGAGTCGCGCTCTCTGTTCCGTGTGTGAGCCGCACTCTCTGCTCAGTGTTCCGCTCCGTGTGTGCGCCGCACTCTCTGCTCAGTGTTCCGCTCTGTGTGTGAGTCGCACTCTCTGCTCAGTGTTCTGCTCTGTGTGTGTGTGTCGCACTCTCTGCTCGGTGTTCCGCTCCGTGTGTGAGCCGCACTCTCTGTTCAGTGTTCCGCTCCGTGTGTGAGTCGCGCTCTCTGTTCCGTGTGTGAGCCGCACTCTCTGCTCAGTGTTCCGCTCCGTGTGTGAGCCGCACTCTCTGCTCAGTGTTCCGCTCTGTGTGTGAGCCGCATTCTCTGCTCAGTGTTCCGCTCTGTGTGTGAGTCGCACTCTCTGCTCAGTGTTCTGCTCTGTGTGTGTTTGTCGCACTCTCTGCTCAGTGTTCCGCTCCGTGTGTGAGCCGCACTCTCTGCTCAGTGTTCCGCTCCGTGTGTGAGTCGCACTCTCTGCTCAGTGTTCCGCTCCGTGTGTGAGCCGCACTCTGCTCAGTGCTCCGCTCCGTGTGTGAGCCGCACTCTCTGCTCAGTGTTCCGCTTTGTGTGTCCGTCGCACTCTCTGTTCAGTGTTCCGCTCTGTGTGTGAGCCGCACTCTCTGCTCATTGTTCCACTCTGTGTGTGAGCCGCACTCTCTGCTCAGTGTTCCGCTCTGTGTGTGAGCCGCACTCTCTGCTCAGTGTTCCGCTCCGTGTGTGAGCCGCACTCTCTGCTCAGTGTTCCGTTCCGTGTGAGAGCCGCACTCTCTGCTCAGTGTTCCGCTTTGTGTGTCCGTCGCACTCTCTGTTCAGTGTTCCGCTCTGTGTGTGAGCCGCACTCTCTGCTCATTGTTCCACTCTGTGTGTGAGCCGCACTCTCTGCTCAGTGTTCCGCTCCGTGTGTGAGCTGCACTCTCTGCTCAGTGTTCCGCTCCGTGTGTGAGCTGCACTCTCTGCTCAGTGTTCCGCTCCGTGTGTGAGCCGCACTCTCTGCTCAGTGCTCCGCTCCGTGTGTGAGCCGCACTCTCTGCTCAGTGTTCTGCTTTGTGTGTCCGTCGCACTCTCTGTTCAGTGTTCCGCTCTGTGTGTGAGCCGCACTCTCTGCTCAGTGTTCCGCTCCGTGTGTGAGCTGCACTCTCTGCTCAGTGTTCCGCTCCGTGTGTGAGCCGCACTCTCTGCTCAGTGCTCCGCTCCGTGTGTGAGCCGCACTCTCTGCTCAGTGTTCTGCTTTGTGTGTCCGTCGCACTCTCTGTTCAGTGTTCCGCTCCGTGTGTGAGCCGCACTCTCTGCTCAGTGTTCTGCTTTGTGTGTCCGTCGCACTCTCTGTTCAGTGTTCCGCTCTGTGTGTGAGCCGCACTCTCTGCTCATTGTTCCACTCTGTGTGTGAGCCGCACTCTCTGCTCAGTGTTCCGCTCCGTGTATGCGTCGCACTCTCTGGTCAGTGTTCCGCTCCGTGTGTGAGCCGCACTCTCTGCTCAGTGTTCCGCTCCGTGTGTGAGCCGCTCTGTGTGCTCATTGTTCCGTTCCGTGTGTGAGCCGCACTCTCTGCTCAGTGTTCCGCTCCGTGTGTGAGTCGCACTCTCTGCTCGGTGTTCCGCTCCGTGTGTGAGCCGCACTCTCTGTTCAGTGTTCCGCTCTGTGTGTGAGCCGCACTCTCTGTTCAGTGTTCCGCTCCATGTGTGCGTCGCACTCTCTGCTCAGTGTTCCGCTCCGTGTGTGTGTCGCACTCTCTGTTCAGTGTTCCGCTCCGTGTGTGAGCCGCACTCTCTGCTCAGTGTTCCGCTCCGTGTGTGCGTCGCACTCTCTGTTCAGTGTTCCGCTCCGTGTGCGTCGCACTCTCTGTTCAGTGTTCCGCTCTGTGTGTGAGCCGCACTCTCTGCGCAGTGTTCCGCTCTGTGTGTGCTTCGCACTCTCTGCTCAGTGTTCCGCTCTGTGTGTGTGTCGCACTCTCTGCTCAGTGTTCCGCTCCGTGTGTGAGCCGCACTCTCTGCTCAGTGTTCCGCTCCGTGTTTGAGCCGCTCTCTCTGCACAGTGTTCCGCTCCGTGTGTGAGCTGCACTCTCTGCTCAGTGTTCCGTTCCGTGTGAGAGACGCACTCTCTGCTCAGTGTTCAGCTCCGTGTGTTAGCCGCACTCTCTGCTCAGTGTTCCGTTCCGTGTGTTAGCCGCACTATCTGCTCAGTGTTCCGCTCTGTGTGTGAGCCGCACTCTCTGCTCAGTGTTCCGTTCCGTGTGTGAGCCGCACTCTCTGCTCAGTGTTCCGTCCATGTGTGAGCCGCACTCTCTGCTCAGTGTTCCGCTCTTTGTGTGCGTCGCACTCTCTGCTCAGTGTTCCGCTCCGTGTGTGAGCCGCACTCTCTGCTCAGTGTTCCGCTCCGTGTGTGAGCCGCACTCTCTGCACAGTGTTCCGCTCTGTGTGTCCGTCGCACTCTCTGTTCAGTGTTCCGCTCCGTGTGTGAGCCGCACTCTCTGCTCAGTGTTCCGCTCCGTGTGTGAGCCGCTCTGTGTGCTCATTGTTCCGTTCCGTGTGTGAGCCGCACTCTCTGTTCAGTGTTCCGCTCCGTGTGTGAGCCGCACTCTCTGCTCAGTGTTCCGCTCCGTGTGTGAGCCGCTCTGTGTGCTCAGTGTTCCGTTTCGTGTGTGAGCCGCACTCTCTGCTCAGTGTTCCGCTCCGTGTGTGAGCCGCACTCTCTGCTCAGTGTTCCGTTCCGTGTGAGAGCCGCACTCTCTGCTCAGTGTTCCGCTCCGTGTGTGCGTCGCACTCTCTGCTCAGTGTTCCGCTCTGTGTGTGCGTCGCACTCTCTGCTCAGTGTTCCGCTCTGAGTGTGAGCCGCACTCTCTGTTCAGTGTTCAGCTCCGTGTATGCGTCGCACTCTCTGCTCAGTGTTCCGCTCTGTGTGTGCGTCACACTCTCTGCTCAGTGTTCCGCTCTTTGTGTGCGTCACACTCTCTGCTCAGTGTTCCGCTCTGTGTGTGAGCCGCACTCTCTGCTCAGTGTTCCGCTCTGTGTGTGCGTCACACTCTCTGCTCAGTGTTCCGCTCTTTGTGTGCTTCGCACTCTCTGCTCAGTGTTCCGCTCCGTGTGTGAGCCGCACTCTCTGCTCAGTGTTCCGCTCTGTGTGTGAGTCGCACTCTCTACTCAGTGTTCCGCTCCGTGTGTGAGCCGCACTCTCTGTTCAGTGTTCCGCTCCGTGTGTGCGTCGCACTCTCTGCTCAGTGTTCCGCTCTGTGTGTGAGCCGCACTCTCTGCTCAGTGTTCCGCTCTGTGTGTGCGTCACACTCTCTGCTCAGTGTTCCGCTCTGTGTGTGCTTCGCACTCTCTGCTCAGTGTTCCGCTCTGTGTGTGTGTCGCACTCTCTGCTCAGTGTTCTGCTCTGTGTGTGTGTGTCGCACTCTCATCTCAGTGTTCCGCTCCGTGTGTGAGCCGCACTCTGTTCAGTGTTCCGCTCCGTGTGTGCGTCGCACTCTCTGCTCAGTGTTCCGCTCTGTGTGTGAGCCGCACTCTCTGCTCAGTGTTCCGCTCTGTGTGTGCGTCACACTCTCTGCTCAGTGTTCCGCTCTGTGTGTGCTTCGCACTCTCTGCTCAGTGTTCTGCTCTGTGTGTGCGTCACACTCTCTGCTCAGTGTTCCGCTCTTTGTGTGCTTCGCACTCTCTGCTCAGTGTTCCGCTCCGTGTGTGAGCCGCACTCTCTGCTCAGTGTTCCGCTCTGTGTGTGAGTCGCACTCTCTGCTCAGTGTTCCGCTCCGTGTGTGAGCCGCACTCTCTGTTCAGTGTTCCGCTCCGTGTGTGCGTCGCACTCTCTGCTCAGTGTTCCGCTCTGTGTGTGAGCCGCACTCTCTGCTCAGTGTTCCGCTCTGTTTTTATCGCACTCTCTGCTCACTGTTCCGTTCCATGTGAGAGCCGCACTCTCTGCTCGGTGTTCCGCTCCGTGTGTGAACCGCACTCTCTGTTCAGTGTTCCGCTCCGTGTGTGAGTCGCGCTCTCTGTGTTAGCCGCACTCTCTGCCGCACTCTCTGCTCAGTGTTCCGCTCTGTGTGCTCATTGTTCCATTTCGTGTGTGAGCCGCACTCTCTGCTCAGTGTTCCGCTCCGTGTGTGAGCCGCACTCTCTGCTCAGTGCTCCGCTCCGTGTGTGCGTCGCACTCTCTGCTCAGTGTTCCGCTCTGTGTGAGCCGCACTCTCTGCTCAGTGTTCCGCTCTGTGTGTGCGTCACACTCTCTGCTCAGTGTTCCGCTCTGTGTGTGCGTCAAACTCTCTGCTCAGTGTTCTGCTCTGTATGTGTGTGTCGCACTCTCTGCTCAGTGTTCCGCTCCGTGTGTGAGCCGCACTCTCTGTTCAGTGTTCCGCTCCGTGTGTGCGTCGCACTCTCTGCTCAGTGTTCCGCTCCGTGTGTGAGCCGCACTCTCTGTTCAGTGTTCCGCTCTGTGTGTGCGTCGCACTCTCTGCTCAGTGTTCCGCTCTGTGTGTGAGCCGCACTCTCTGCTCAGTGTTCCGCTCTGTGTGTGCGTCACACTCTCTGCTCAGTGTTCCGCTCTGTGTGTGCTTCGCACTCTCTGCTCAGTGTTCTGCTCCGTGTGTGCGCCGCACTCTCTGCTCAGTGTTCCGCTCTGTGTGTGAGTCGCACTCTCTGCTCAGTGTTCTGCTCTGTGTGTGTGTGTCGCACTCTCTGCTCGGTGTTCCGCTCCGTGTGTGAGCCGCACTCTCTGTTCAGTGTTCCGCTCCGTGTGTGAGTCGCGCTCTCTGTTCCGTGTGTGAGCAGCACTCTCTGCTCAGTGTTCCGCTCCGTGTGTGAGCCGCACTCTCTGCTCAGTGTTCTGCTCTGTGTGTGAGCCGCACTCTCTGCTCAGTGTTCCGCTCTGTGTGTGAGTCGCACTCTCTGCTCAGTGTTCTGCTCTGTGTGTGTTTGTCGCACTCTCTGCTCAGTGTTCCGCTCCGTGTGTGAGCCGCACTCTCTGCTCAGTGTTCCGCTCCGTGTGTGAGCCGCACTCTCTGCTCAGTGTTCCGCTCCGTGTGTGAGTCGCACTCTCTGCTCAGTGTTCCGCTCCGTGTGTGAGCCGCACTCTCTGCTCAGTGCTCCGCTCCGTGTGTGAGCCGCACTCTCTGCTCAGTGTTCCGCTTTGTGTGTCCGTCGCACTCTCTGTTCAGTGTTCCGCTCTGTGTGTGAGCCGCACTCTCTGCTCAGTGTTCCGCTCTGTGTGTGAGCCGCACTCTCTGCTCAGTGTTCCGCTCTGTGTGTGAGCCGCACTCTCTGCTCAGTGTTCCGCTCCGTGTGTGAGCCGCTCTCTCTGCTCAGTGTTCCGCTCCGTGTGAGAGCCGCACTCTCTGCTCAGTGTTCCGCTCCGTGTGTGAGCCGCACTCTCTGCTCAGTGCTCTGCTCCGTGTGTGAGCCGCACTCTCTGCTCAGTGTTCCGCTTTGTGTGTCCGTCGCACTCTCTGTTCAGTGTTCCGCTCTGTGTGTGAGCCGCACTCTCTGCTCATTGTTCCACTCTGTGTGTGAGCCGCACTCTCTGCTCAGTGTTCCGCTCCGTGTGTGAGCCGCACTCTCTGCTCAGTGTTCCGCTCCGTGTGTGAGTCGCACTCTCTGCTCAGTGTTCCGCTCCGTGTATGCGTCGCACTCTCTGGTCAGTGTTCCGCTCCGTGTGTGAGCCGCACTCTCTGCTCAGTGTTCCGCTCTGTGTGTGAGCCGCTCTGTGTGCTCATTGTTCCGTTCCGTGTGTGAGCCGCACTCTCTGCTCAGTGTTCCGCTCTGTGTGTGAGTCGCACTCTCTGCTCAGTGTTCTGCTCTGTGTGTGCGTGTCGCACTCTCTGCTCGGTGTTCCGCTCCGTGTGTGAGCCGCACTCTCTGTTCAGTGTTCCGCTCTGTGTGTGAGCCGCACTCTCTGTTCAGTGTTCCGCTCCATGTGTGCGTCGCACTCTCTGCTCAGTGTTCCGCTCTGTGTCCGTCGCACTCTCTGTTCAGTGTTCCGCTCTGTGTGTGAGCCGCACTCTCTGCTCATTGTTCCACTCTGTGTGTGAGCCGCACTCTCTGCTCAGTGTTCCGCTCCGTGTGTGAGCCGCTCTCTCTGCACAGTTTTCCGCTCCGTGTGTGAGCTGCACTCTCTGCTCAGTGTTCCGTTCCGTGTGAGAGACGCACTCTCTGCTCAGTGTTCCGCTCCGTGTGTTAGCCGCACTCTCTTCTCAGTGTTCCGTTCCGTGTGTTAGCCGCACTATCTGCTCAGTGTTCCGCTCTGTGTGCTCAGTGTTCCGTTTCGTGTGTGAGCCGCACTCTCTGCTCAGTGTTCCGCTCTGTGTGTGAGCCGCACTCTCTGCTCAGTGTTCCGTTCCGTGTGTGAGCCGCACTCTCTGCTCAGTGTTCCGCTCCATGTGTGAGCCGCACTCTCTGCTCAGTGTTCCGCTCTTTGTGTGCGTCGCACTCTCTGCTCAGTGTTCCGCTCTGTGTGTCCGTCGCACTCTCTGTTCAGTGTTCCGCTCTGTGTGTGAGCCGCACTCTCTGCTCATTGTTCCACTCTGTGTGTCCGCCGCACTCTCTGCTCAGTGTTCCGCTCCATGTGTGAGCCGCACTCTCTGCTCAGTGTTCCGCTCTTTGTGTGCGTCGCACTCTCTGCTCAGTGTTCCGCTCTGTGTGTCCGTCGCACTCTCTGTTCAGTGTTCCGCTCTGTGTGTGCGTCGCACTCTCTGCTCAGTGTTCCGCTCTGTGTGTCCGCCGCACTCTCTGCTCAGTGTTCCGCTCCATGTGTGAGCCGCACTCTCTGCACAGTGTTCCGCTCTGTGTCCGTCGCACTCTCTGTTCAGTGTTCCGCTCTGTGTGTGAGCCGCACTCTCTGCTCATTGTTCCACTCTGTGTGTGAGCCGCACTCTCTGCTCAGTGTTCCGCTCCGTGTGTGAGCCGCTCTCTCTGCTCAGTGTTCCGTTCCGTGTGAGAGACGCACTCTCTGCTCAGTGTTCCGCTCCGTGTGTTAGCCGCACTCTCTTCTCAGTGTTCCGTTCCGTGTGTTAGCCGCACTATCTGCTCAGTGTTCCGCTCTGTGTGCTCAGTGTTCCGTTTCGTGTGTGAGCCGCACTCTCTGCTCAGTGTTCCGCTCTGTGTGTGAGCCGCACTCTCTGCTCAGTGTTCCGTTCCGTGTGTGAGCCGCACTCTCTGCTCAGTGTTCCGCTCCATGTGTGAGCCGCACTCTCTGCTCAGTGTTCCGCTCTTTGTGTGCGTCGCACTCTCTGCTCAGTGTTCCGCTCTGTGTCCGTCGCACTCTCTGTTCAGTGTTCCGCTCTGTGTGTGAGCCGCACTCTCTGCTCATTGTTCCACTCTGTGTGTCCGCCGCACTCTCTGCTCAGTGTTCCGCTCCATGTGTGAGCCGCACTCTCTGCTCAGTGTTCCGCTCTTTGTGTGCGTCGCACTCTCTGCTCAGTGTTCCGCTCTGTGTGTCCGTCGCACTCTCTGTTCAGTGTTCCGCTCTGTGTGTGCGTCGCACTCTCTGCTCAGTGTTCCGCTCTGTGTGTCCGCCGCACTCTCTGCTCAGTGTTCCGCTCTGTGTGTCCGTCGCACTCTCTGTTCAGTGTTCCGCTCTGTGTGTGAGCCGCACTCTCTGCTCATTGTTCCACTCTGTGTGTGAGCCGCACTCTCTGCTCAGTGTTCCGCTCTGTGTGTCCGTCGCACTCTCTGTTCAGTGTTCCGCTCTGTGTGTGAGCCGCACTCTCTGCTCATTGTTCCACTCTGTGTGTGAGCCGCACTCTCTGCACAGTGTTCCGCTCTGTGTGTCCGTCGCACTCTCTGTTCAGTGTTCCGCTCTGTGTGTGAGCCGCACTCTCTGCTCATTGTTCCACTCTGTGTGTGAGCCGCACTCTCTGCTCAGTGTTCCGCTCCGTGTGTGAGCCGCTCTCTCTGCACAGTTTTCCACTCCGTGTGTGAGCTGCACTCTCTGCTCAGTGTTCCGTTCCGTGTGAGAGACGCACTCTCTGCTCAGTGTTCCGCTCCGTGTGTTAGCCGCACTCTCTGCTCAGTGTTCCGTTCCGTGTGAGAGACGCACTCTCTGCTCAGTGTTCCGCTCCGTGTGTTAGCCGCACTCTCTTCTCAGTGTTCCGTTCCGTGTGTTAGCCGCACTATCTGCTCAGTGTTCCGCTCTGTGTGCTCAGTGTTCCGTTTCGTGTGTGAGCCGCACTCTCTGCTCAGTGTTCCGCTCTGTGTGTGAGCCGCACTCTCTGCTCAGTGTTCCGTTCCGTGTGTGAGCCGCACTCTCTGCTCAGTGTTCCGCTCCATGTGTGAGCCGCACTCTCTGCTCAGTGTTCCGCTCTTTGTGTGCGTCGCACTCTCTGCTCAGTGTTCCGCTCTGTGTGTCCGTCGCACTCTCTGTTCAGTGTTCCGCTCTGTGTGTGAGCCGCACTCTCTGCTCATTGTTCCACTCTGTGTGTCCGCCGCACTCTCTGCTCAGTGTTCCGCTCTTTGTGTGCGTCGCACTCTCTGCTCAGTGTTCCGCTCTGTGTGTCCGTCGCACTCTCTGTTCAGTGTTCCGCTCTGTGTGTGCGTCGCACTCTCTGCTCAGTGTTCCGCTCTGTGTGTCCGCCGCACTCTCTGCTCAGTGTTCCGCTCCATGTGTGAGCCGCACTCTCTGCACAGTGTTCCGCTCTGTGTGTCCGTCGCACTCTCTGTTCAGTGTTCCGCTCTGTGTGTGAGCCGCACTCTCTGCTCAGTGTTCCGCTCCGTGTGTGAGCCGCTCTGTGTGCTCATTGTTCCGTTCCGTGTGTGAGCCGCACTCTCTGCTCAGTGTTCCGCTCTGTGTGTGAGCCGCACTCTCTGCTCAGTGTTCCGCTCTGTGTGTGAGCCGCACTCTCTGCTCAGTGTTCCGCTCTGTGTGTGAGTCGCACTCTCTGCTCAGTGTTCCGCTCCGTGTGTGAGCCGCACTCTCTGTTCAGTGTTCCGCTCCGTGTGTGCTTCGCACTCTCTGCTCAGTGTTCCGCTCTGTGTGTGAGCCGCACTCTCTGCTCAGTGTTCCGCTCTGTGTGTGAGCCGCACTCTCTGCTCAGTGTTCCGCTCTGTGTGTGAGCCGCACTCTCTGCTCAGTGTTCCGCTCTGTGTGTGAGTCGCACTCTCTGCTCAGTGTTCCGCTCCGTGTGTGAGCCGCACTCTCTGTTCAGTGTTCCGCTCCGTGTGTGCTTCGCACTCTCTGCTCAGTGTTCCGCTCTGTGTGTGAGCCGCACTCTCTGCTCAGTGTTCCGCTCTGTGTTTGTCGCACTCTCTGCTCAGTGTTCCGCTCCGTGTGTGCGTCGCACTCTCTGCTCAGTGTTCCGCTCCGTGTGTGCGTCGCACTCTCTGCTCAGTGTTCCGCTCTGAGTGTGAGCCGCACTCTCTGTTCAGTGTTCAGCTCCGTGTATGCGTCGCACTCTCTGCTCAGTGTTCCGCTCTGTGTGTGAGCCGCACTCTCTGCTCAGTGTTCCGCTCTGTGTGTGCGTCACACTCTCTGCTCAGTGTTCCGCTCTTTGTGTGCTTCGCACTCTCTGCTCAGTGTTCCGCTCCGTGTGTGAGCCGCACTCTCTGCTCAGTGTTCCGCTCTGTGTGTTAGCCGCACTATCTGCTCAGTGTTCCGCTCTGTGTGCTCAGTGTTCCGTTTCGTGTGTGAGCCGCACTCTCTGCTCAGTGTTCCGCTCTTTGTGTGAGCCGCACTCTCTGCTCAGTGTTCCGCTCCGTGTGTGAGCCGCTCTGTGTGCTCATTGTTCCGTTCCGTGTGTGAGCCGCACTCTCTGCTCAGTGTTCCGCTCCGTGTGTGAGCCGCACTCTCTGTTCAGTGTTCCGCTCCGTGTGTGCTTCGCACTCTCTGCTCAGTGTTCCGCTCTGTGTGTGAGCCGCACTCTCTGCTCAGTGTTCCGCTCTGTGTTTGTCGCACTCTCTGCTCAGTGTTCCGTTCCGTGTGAGAGCCGCACTCTCTGCTCAGTGTTCCGCTCCGTGTGTGCGTCGCACTCTCTGCTCAGTGTTCCGCTCTGAGTGTGAGCCGCACTCTCTGTTCAGTGTTCAGCTCCGTGTATGCGTCGCACTCTCTGCTCAGTGTTCCGCTCTGTGTGTGAAACGCACTCTCTGCTCAGTGTTCCGCTCTGTGTGTGCGTCACACTCTCTGCTCAGTGTTCCGCTCTGTGTTTGTCGCACTCTCTGCTCAGTGTTCCGTTCCATGTGAGAGCCGCACTCTCTGCTCAGTGTTCCGCTCTGTGTGTGAGTCGCACTCTCTGCTCAGTGTTCCGCTCCGTGTGTGAGCCGCACTCTCTGCTCAGTGTTCCGCTCTGTGTTTGTCGCACTCTCTGCTCAGTGTTCAGCTCCGTGTGTGCGTCGCACTCTCTGCTCAGTGTTCCGCTCTGAGTGTGAGTCGCACTCTCTGTTCAGTGTTCAGCTCCGTGTGTGCGTCGCACTCTCTGCTCAGTGTTCCGCTCTGTGTGTGAGCCGCACTCTCTGCTCAGTGTTCCGCTCTGTGTGTGAGCCGCACTCTCTGCTCAGTGTTCCGCTCTGTGTGTGCGTCGCACTCTCTGCTCAGTGTTCTGCTCTGTGTGTGTGTGTCGCACTCTCTGCTCAGTGTTCCGCTCCGTGTGTGAGCCGCACTCTCTGTTCAGTGTTCCGCTCCGTGTGTGCGTCGCACTCTCTGCTCAGTGTTCCGCTCCGTGTGTGAGCCGCACTCTCTGCTCAGTGTTCCGCTCCGTGTGTGCGTCGCACTCTCTGCTCAGTGTTCTGCTCTGTGTGTGTGTGTCGCACTCTCTGCTCAGTGTTCCGCTCCGTGTGTGCGTCGCACTCTCTGCTCAGTGTTCCGCTCTGTGTGTGAGCCGCACTCTCTGCTCAGTGTTCCGCTCTGTGTGTGAGCCACTCTGTGTGCTCATTGTTCCGTTCCGTGTGTGAGCCGCACTCTCTGCTCAGTGTTCCGCTCTGTGTGTGAGCCGCACTCTCTGCTCAGTTTTCCGCTCCGTGTGTGATCCGCACTCTCTGCTCAGTGTTCTGCTCTGTGTGCGAGCCGCACTCTCTGCTCAGTGTTCCTCTCTGTGTGTGAGCCGCACTCTCTGCTCAGTGTTCCTCTCCGTGTGTGAGTCGCGCTCTCTGTTCCGTGTGTGAGCCGCACTCTCTGCTCAGCGTTCCGCTCCGTGTGTGAGCCGCACTCTCTGCTCAGTGTTCCGCTCCGTGTGTGAGCCGCTCTGTGTGCTCAGTGTTCCGTTTCGTGTGTGAGCCGCACTCTCTGCTCAGTGTTCCGCTCTATGTGAGCCGCACTCTCTGTTCAGTGTTCCGTTCCGTGTGTGAGCCGCACTCTCTGCTCAGTGTTCCGCTCTGTGTGTGAGCCGCACTCTCTGCTCAGTGTTCCGCTCCGTGTGTGAGCCGCTCTGTGTGCTCATTGTTCCGTTCCGTTCCGTGTGTGAGCCGCACTCTCTGCTCAGTGTTCCGCTCTGTGTGTGCGTCACACTCTCTGCTCAGTGTTCCGCTCTGTGTGTGCTTCGCACTCTCTGCTCAGTGTTCTGCTCCGTGTGTGAGCCGCACTCTCTGCTCAGTGTTCCGCTCCGTGTGTGCGCCGCACTCTCTGCTCAGTGTTCCGCTCCGTGTGTGCGCCGCACTCTCTGCTCAGTGTTCTGCTCTGTGTGTGTGTGTCGCACTCTCTGCTCAGTGTTCCGCTCCGTGTGTGAGCCGCACTCTCTGTTCAGTGTTCCGCTCCGTGTGTGCGTCGCACTCTCTGCTCAGTGTTCCGCTCCGTGTGTGAGCCGCACTCTCTGCTCAGTGTTCCGCTCCGTGTGTGCGTCGCACTCTCTGCTCAGTGTTCTGCTCTGTGTGTGTGTGTCGCACTCTCTGCTCAGTGTTCCGCTCCGTGTGTGCGTCGCACTCTCTGCTCAGTGTTCCGCTCTGTGTGTGAGCCGCACTCTCTGCTCAGTGTTCCGCTCTGTGTGTGCGTCACACTCTCTGCTCAGTGTTCCGCTCTGTGTGTGAGCCGCTCTGTGTGCTCATTGTTCCGTTCCGTGTGTGAGCCGCACTCTCTGCTCAGTGTTCCGCTCTGTGTGTGAGCCGCACTCTCTGCTCAGTGTTCCGTTCCGTGTGTGAGCCGCACTCTCTGCTCAGTGTTCCGCTCTGTGTGTGAGCCGCACTCTCTGCTCAGTTTTCCGTTCCGTGTGTGAGCCGCACTGTCTGCTCAGTGTTCCGCTCTGTGTGTGAACCGCACTCTCTGCTCAGTTTTCCGCTCCGTGTGTGATCCGCACTCTCTGCTCAGTGTTCTGCTCTGTGTGCGAGCCGCACTCTCTGCTCAGTGTTCCTCTCTGTGTGTGAGCCGCACTCTCTGCTCAGTGTTCCGCTCCGTGTGTGCGTCGCACTCTCTGCTCAGTGTTCCGCTCCGTGTGTGAGTCGCGCTCTCTGTTCCGTGTGTGAGCCGCACTCTCTGCTCAGCGTTCCGCTCCGTGTGTGAGCCGCACTCTCTGCTCAGTGTTCCGCTCCGTGTGTGCTTCGCACTCTCTACTTAGTGTTCCGCTCCGTGTGTGCGTCGCACTCTCTACTCAGTGTTCCGCTCCGTGTGTAAGTCGCACTCTCTGCTCAGTGTTCCGCTCTGTGTGTGAGCCGCACTCTCTGCTCAGTGTTCCGCTCTGTGTGTGAGTCGCACTCTCTGCTCAGTGTTCCGCTCCGTGTGTGTGTCGCACTCTCTGTTCAGTGTTCCGCTCCGTGTGTGAGCCGCACTCTCTGCTCAGTGTTCCGCTCCGTGTGTGAGCCGCACTCTCTGTTCAGTGTTCCGCTCCATGTGTGCGTCGCACTCTCTGCTCAGTGTTCCGCTCCGTGTGTGTGTCGCACTCTCTGTTCAGTGTTCCGCTCCGTGTGTGAGCCGCACTCTCTGCTCAGTGTTCCGCTCCGTGTGTGCGTCGCACTCTCTGCTCAGTGTTCCGCTCCGTGTGTGCGTCGCACTCTCTGCTCAGTGTTCCGCTCCGTGTGTGCGTCGCACTCTCTGTTCAGTGTTCCGCTCCGTGTGCGTCGCACTCTCTGTTCAGTGTTCCGCTCTGTGTGTGAGCCGCACTCTCTGTTCAGTGTTCCGCTCCATGTGTGCGTCGCACTCTCTGCTCAGTGTTCCGCTCCGTGTGTGTGTCGCACTCTCTGTTCAGTGTTCCGCTCCGTGTGTGCGTCGCACTCTCTGTTCAGTGTTCCGCTCCGTGTGCGTCGCACTCTCTGCTCAGTGTTCCGCTCCGTGTGTGTGTCGCACTCTCTGCTCAGTGTTCCGCTCCGTGTGTGAGCCGCACTCTCTGCTCAGTGTTCCGCTCCGTGTGTGAGCCGCACTCTCTGCTCAGTGTTCCGCTCCGTGTGTGAGCCGCACTCTCTGCTCAGTGTTCAGCTCCGTGTTTTAGCCGCACTCTCTGCTCAGTGTTCCGTTCCGTGTGTTAGCCGCACTATCTGCTCAGTGTTCCGCTCTGTGTGTGAGCCGCACTCTCTGCTCAGTGTTCCGTTCCGTGTGAGAGACGCACTCTCTGCTCAGTGTTCAGCTCCGTGTGTTAGCCGCACTCTCTGCTCAGTGTTCCGTTCCGTGTGTTAGCCGCACTATCTGCTCAGTGTTCCGCTCTGTGTGTGAGCCGCACTCTCTGCTCAGTGTTCCGTTCCGTGTGTGAGCCGCACTCTCTGCTCAGTGTTCCGCTCCATGTGTGAGCCGCACTCTCTGCTCAGTGTTCCGCTCTTTGTGTGCGTCGCACTCTCTGCTCAGTGTTCCGCTCCGTGTGTGAGCCGCACTCTCTGCTCAGTGTTCCGCTCCATGTGTGAGCCGCACTCTCTGCTCAGTGTTCCGCTCTTTGTGTGCGTCGCACTCTCTGCTCAGTGTTCCGCTCTGTGTGTCCGTCGCACTCTCTGTTCAGTGTTCCGCTCCATGTGTGCGTCGCACTCTCTGCTCAGTGTTCCGCTCCGTGTGTGTGTCGCACTCTCTGTTCAGTGTTCCGCTCCGTGTGTGCGTCGCACTCTCTGTTCAGTGTTCCGCTCCGTGTGCGTCGCACTCTCTGCTCAGTGTTCCGCTCCGTGTGTGTGTCGCACTCTCTGCTCAGTGTTCCGCTCCGTGTGTGAGCCGCACTCTCTGCTCAGTGTTCCGCTCCGTGTGTGAGCCGCACTCTCTGCTCAGTGTTCCGCTCCGTGTGTGAGCCGCACTCTCTGCTCAGTGTTCAGCTCCGTGTTTTAGCCGCACTCTCTGCTCAGTGTTCCGTTCCGTGTGTTAGCCGCACTATCTGCTCAGTGTTCCGCTCTGTGTGTGAGCCGCACTCTCTGCTCAGTGTTCCGTTCCGTGTGAGAGACGCACTCTCTGCTCAGTGTTCAGCTCCGTGTGTTAGCCGCACTCTCTGCTCAGTGTTCCGTTCCGTGTGTTAGCCGCACTATCTGCTCAGTGTTCCGCTCTGTGTGTGAGCCGCACTCTCTGCTCAGTGTTCCGTTCCGTGTGTGAGCCGCACTCTCTGCTCAGTGTTCCGCTCCATGTGTGAGCCGCACTCTCTGCTCAGTGTTCCGCTCTTTGTGTGCGTCGCACTCTCTGCTCAGTGTTCCGCTCCGTGTGTGAGCCGCACTCTCTGCTCAGTGTTCCGCTCCATGTGTGAGCCGCACTCTCTGCTCAGTGTTCCGCTCTTTGTGTGCGTCGCACTCTCTGCTCAGTGTTCCGCTCTGTGTGTCCGTCGCACTCTCTGTTCAGTGTTCCGCTCTGTGTGTGAGCCGCACTCTCTGCTCATTGTTCCACTCTATGTGTGAGCCGCACTCTCTGCTCAGTGTTCCGCTCTGTGTTTGTCGCACTCTCTGCTCAGTGTTCCGTTCCGTGTGAGAGCCGCACTCTCTGCTCAGTGTTCCGCTCCGTGTGTCCGTCGCACTCTCTGTTCAGTGTTCCGCTCTGTGTGTGAGCCGCACTCTCTGCTCAGTGTTCCGCTCTGTGTTTGTCGCACTCTCTGCTCAGTGTTCCGTTCCGTGTGAGAGCCGCACTCTCTGCTCAGTGTTCCGCTCCGTGTGTGCGTCGCACTCTCTGCTCAGTGTTCCGCTCCGTGTGTGCGTCGCACTCTCTGCTCAGTGTTCCGCTCCGTGTGTCCGTCGCACTCTCTGCTCAGTGTTCCGCTCTGTGTGTCCGTCGCACTCTCTGTTCAGTGTTCCGCTCTGTGTGTGAGCCGCACTCTCTGCTCAGTGTTCCGCTCTGTGTTTGTCGCACTCTCTGCTCAGTGTTCCGTTCCGTGTGAGAGCCGCACTTTCTGCTCAGTGTTCCGCTCCGTGTGTGCGTCGCACTCTCTGCTCAGTGTTCCGCTCCGTGTGTGCGTCGCACTCTCTGCTCAGTGTTCCGCTCTGAGTGTGTGCCGCACTCTCTGTTCAGTGTTCAGCTCCGTGTATGCGTCGCACTCTCTGCTCAGTGTTCCGCTCTGTGTGTGAGCCGCACTCTCTGCTCAGTGTTCCGCTCTGTGTGTGCGTCACACTCTCTGCTCAGTGTTCCGCTCTTTGTGTGCTTCGCACTCTCTGCTCAGTGTTCCGCTCCGTGTGTGAGCCGCACTCTCTGCTCAGTGTTCCGCTCTGTGTGTTAGCCGCACTATCTGCTCAGTGTTCCGCTCTGTGTGCTCAGTGTTCCGTTTCGTGTGTGAGCCGCACTCTCTGCTCAGTGTTCCGCTCTTTGTGTGAGCCGCACTCTCTGCTCAGTGTTCCGCTCCGTGTGTGAGCCGCTCTGTGTGCTCATTGTTCCGTTCCGTGTGTGAGCCGCACTCTCTGCTCAGTGTTCCGCTCTGTGTTTGTCGCACTCTCTGCTCAGTGTTCCGTTCCGTGTGAGAGCCGCACTCTCTGCTCAGTGTTCCGCTCCGTGTGTGCGTCGCACTCTCTGCTCAGTGTTCCGCTCTGAGTGTGAGCCGCACTCTCTGTTCAGTGTTCAGCTCCGTGTATGCGTCGCACTCTCTGCTCAGTGTTCCGCTCTGTGTGTGAGCCGCACTCTCTGCTCAGTGTTCCGCTCTGTGTGTGCGTCACACTCTCTGCTCAGTGTTCCGCTCTGTGTTTGTCGCACTCTCTGCTCAGTGTTCCGTTCCATGTGAGAGCCGCACTCTCTGCTGAGTGTTCAGCTCCGTGTGTTTGTCGCACTCTCTGCTCAGTGTTCCGTTCCGTGTGTGAGCCGCACTCTCTGCTCAGTGTTCCGCTCTGTGTGTGAGTCGCACTCTCTGCTCAGTGTTCCGCTCCGTGTGTGAGCCGCACTCTCTGCTCAGTGTTCCGCTCTGTGTTTGTCGCACTCTCTGCTCAGTGTTCAGCTCCGTGTGTGCGTCGCACTCTCTGCTCAGTGTTCCGCTCTGAGTGTGAGTCGCACTCTCTGTTCAGTGTTCAGCTCCGTGTGTGCGTCGCACTCTCTGCTCAGTGTTCCGCTCTGTGTGTGAGCCGCACTCTCTGCTCAGTGTTCCGCTCTGTGTGTGAGCCGCACTCTCTGCTCAGTGTTCCGCTCTGTGTGTGCGTCGCACTCTCTGCTCAGTGTTCTGCTCTGTGTGTGTGTGTCGCACTCTCTGCTCAGTGTTCCGCTCCGTGTGTGAGCCGCACTCTCTGTTCAGTGTTCCGCTCCGTGTGTGCGTCGCACTCTCTGCTCAGTGTTCCGCTCCGTGTGTGAGCCGCACTCTCTGCTCAGTGTTCCGCTCCGTGTGTGCGTCGCACTCTCTGCTCAGTGTTCTGCTCTGTGTGTGTGTGTCGCACTCTCTGCTCAGTGTTCCGCTCCGTGTGTGCGTCGCACTCTCTGCTCAGTGTTCCGCTCTGTGTGTGAGCCGCACTCTCTGCTCAGTGTTCCGCTCTGTGTGTGAGCCACTCTGTGTGCTCATTGTTCCGCTCTGTGTGTGA
Source organism: Coreius guichenoti (assembly GCA_039654105.1). Classification (NCBI taxonomy): domain Eukaryota; kingdom Metazoa; phylum Chordata; class Actinopteri; order Cypriniformes; family Gobionidae; genus Coreius; species Coreius guichenoti. Next base: position 172,642 of record JBAPCB010000061.1, read on the forward strand.
GCCACTCTGTGTGCTCATTGTTCCGTTCCGTGTGTGAGCCGCACTCTCTGCTCAGTGTTCCGCTCTGTGTGTGAGCCGCACTCTCTGCTCAGTTTTCCGCTCCGTGTGTGATCCGCACTCTCTGCTCAGTTTTCCGCTCCGTGTGTGATCCGCACTCTCTGCTCAGTGTTCTGCTCTGTGTGCGAGCCGCACTCTCTGCTCAGTGTTCCGCTCCGTGTGTGAGTCGCGCTCTCTGTTCCGTGTGTGAGCCGCACTCTCTGCTCAGCGTTCCGCTCCGTGTGTGAGCCGCACTCTCTGCTCAGTGTTCCGCTCCGTGTGTGAGCCGCACTCTCTGCTCAGTGTTCCGCTCCGTGTGTGAGCCGCTCTGTGTGCTCAGTGTTCCGTTTCGTGTGTGAGCCGCACTCTCTGCTCAGTGTTCCGCTCTGTGTGAGCCGCACTCTCTGCTCAGTGTTCCGTTCCGTGTGTGAGCCGCACTCTCTGCTCAGTGTTCCGCTCCATGTGTGAGCCGCACTCTCTGCTCAGTGTTCCGCTCCGTGTGTGAGCCGCTCTGTGTGCTCATTGTTCCGTTCCGTGTGTGAGCCGCACTCTCTGCTCAGTGTTCCGCTCTGTGTGTGCGTCACACTCTCTGCTCAGTGTTCCGCTCTGTGTGTGAGCCGCACTCTCTGCTCAGTTTTCTGTTCCGTGTGTGAGCCGCACTGTCTGCTCAGTGTTCCGCTCTGTGTGTGAGCCGCACTCTCTGCTCAGTTTTCCGCTCCGTGTGTGATCCGCACTCTCTGCTCAGTGTTCTGCTCTGTGTGCGAGCCGCACTCTCTGCTCAGTGTTCCTCTCTGTGTGTGAGCCGCACTCTCTGCTCAGTGTTCCGCTCCGTGTGTGCGTCGCACTCTCTGCTCAGTGTTCCGCTCCGTGTGTGAGTCGCGCTCTCTGTTCCGTGTGTGAGCCGCACTCTCTGCTCAGCGTTCCGCTCCGTGTGTGAGCCGCACTCTCTGCTCAGTGTTCCGCTCCGTGTGTGCTTCGCACTCTCTACTTAGTGTTCCGCTCCGTGTGTAAGTCGCACTCTCTGCTCAGTGTTCCGCTCTGTGTGTGAGCCGCACTCTCTGCTCAGTGTTCCGCTCTGTGTGTGAGTCGCACTCTCTGCTCAGTGTTCTGCTCTGTGTGTGAGTGTCGCACTCTCTGTTCGGTGTTCCGCTCCGTGTGTGAGCCGCACTCTCTGTTCAGTGTTCCGCTCTGTGTGTGAGCCGCACTCTCTGTTCAGTGTTCCGCTCCATGTGTGCGTCGCACTCTCTGCTCAGTGTTCCGCTCCGTGTGTGTGTCGCACTCTCTGTTCAGTGTTCCGCTCCGTGTGTGAGCCGCACTCTCTGCTCAGTGTTCCGCTCCGTGTGTGCGTCGCACTCTCTGCTCAGTGTTCCGCTCCGTGTGTGCGTCGCACTCTCTGTTCAGTGTTCCGCTCCGTGTGCGTCGCACTCTCTGTTCAGTGTTCCGCTCTGTGTGTGAGCCGCACTCTCTGCGCAGTGTTCCGCTCTGTGTGTGCTTCGCACTCTCTGCTCAGTGTTCCGCTCCGTGTGTGTGTCGCACTCTCTGCTCAGTGTTCCGCTCCGTGTGTGAGCCGCACTCTCTGCTCAGTGTTCCGCTCCGTGTGTGAGCCGCACTCTCTGCTCAGTGTTCCGCTCCGTGTGTGAGCTGCACTCTCTGCTCAGTGTTCCGTTCCGTGTGAGAGACGCACTCTCTGCTCAGTGTTCAGCTCCGTGTGTTAGCCGCACTCTCTGCTCAGTGTTCCGTTCCGTGTGTTAGCCGCACTATCTGCTCAGTGTTCCGCTCTGTGTGTGAGCCGCACTCTCTGTTCAGTGTTCCGCTCCGTGTGTGAGCCGCACTCTCTGCTCAGTGTTCCGCTCCGTGTGTGAGCCGCTCTGTGTGCTCAGTGTTCCGTTTCGTGTGTGAGCCGCACTCTCTGCTCAGTGTTCCGCTCTGTGTGTGAGCCGCACTCTCTGCTCAGTGTTCCGTTCCGTGTGTGAGCCGCACTCTCTGCTCAGTGTTCCGCTCCATGTGTGAGCCGCACTCTCTGCTCAGTGTTCCGCTCTTTGTGTGCGTCGCACTCTCTGCTCAGTGTTCCGCTCCGTGTGTGAGCCGCACTCTCTGCACAGTGTTCCGCTCTGTGTGTCCGTCGCACTCTCTGTTCAGTGTTCCGCTCCGTGTGTGAGCCGCACTCTCTGCTCAGTGTTCCGCTCCGTGTGTGAGCCGCTCTGTGTGCTCATTGTTCCGTTCCGTGTGTGAGCCTCACTCTCTGCTCAGTGTTCCGCTCTGTGTGTGCTTCGCACTCTCTGCTCAGTGTTCTGCTCCGTGTGTGAGCCGCACTCTCTGCTCAGTGTTCCGCTCTTTGTGTGCGTCGCACTCTCTGCTCAGTGTTCCGCTCCGTGTGTGAGCCGCACTCTCTGCACAGTGTTCCGCTCTGTGTGTCCGTCGCACTCTCTGCTCAGTGTTCCGCTCCGTGTGTGAGCCGCACTCTCTGCTCAGTGTTCCGCTCTTTGTGTGCGTCGCACTCTCTGCTCAGTGTTCCGCTCCGTGTGTGAGCCGCACTCTCTGCTCAGTGTTCCGCTCTGTGTGTGAGCCGCTCTGTGTGCTCATTGTTCCGTTCCATGTGTGCGTCACACACTCTGCTCAGTGTTCCGCTCTGTGTATGCTTCGCACTCTCTGCTCAGTGTTCTGCTCCGTGTGTGAGCCGCACTCTCTGCTCAGTGTTCCGCTCCGTGTGTGCGCCGCACTCTCTGCTCAGTGTTCCGCTCCGTGTGTGCGCCGCACTCTCTGCTCAGTGTTCCGCTCCGTGTGCTTCGCACTCTCTGTTCAGTGTTCCGCTCTGTGTGTGCGCCGCACTCTCTGCTCAGTGTTCCGCTCCGTGTGTGCGCCGCACTCTCTGTTCAGTGTTCCGCTCCGTGTGCTTCGCACTCTCTGTTCAGTGTTCCGCTCTGTGTGTGAGCCGCACTCTCTGCTCAGTGTTCCGCTTTGTGTGTGTGTCGCACTCTCTGCTCAGTGTTCCGCTCTGTGTGTGAGCCGCACTCTCTGCTCAGTGTTCCGCTCTGTGTGTGCTTCGCACTCTCTGCTCAGTGTTCCGCTCCGTGTGTGCGTCGCACTCTCTGTTCAGTGTTCCGCTCCGTGTGCTTCGCACTCTCTGTTCAGTGTTCCGCTCTGTGTGTGAGCCGCACTCTCTGCTCAGTGTTCCGCTCTGTGTGTGCTTCGCACTCTCTGCTCAGTGTTCCGCTTTGTGTGTGTGTCGCACTCTCTGTTCAGTGTTCCGCTCTGTGTGTGAGCCGCACTCTCTGCTCAGTGTTCCGCTCTGTGTGTGCTTCGCACTCTCTGCTCAGTGTTCCGCTCAGTGTGTGAGCTGCACTCTCTGCTCAGTGTTCCGCTCCGTGTGTTAGCCGCACTCTCTGCTAAGTGTTCCGTTCCGTGTGTTAGCCGCACTCTCTGCTCAGTGTTCCGCTCTGTGTGTGCGTCGCACTCTCTGCTCAGTGTTCCACTCTGTGTGTGAGCCGCACTCTCTGCTCAGTGTTCTGCTCTGCTCAGTATTCCGTTCCGTGTGTGATCCGCACTCTCTGCTCAGTGTTCCGCTCCGTGTGTGAGCCGCACTCTCTGCTCAGTGTTCCGCTCTGTGTGTGCGTCGCACTCTCTGCTCAGTGTTCCACTCTGTGTGTGAGCCGCACTCTCTGCTCAGTGTTCTGCTCTGCTCAGTATTCCGTTCCGTGTGTGATCCGCACTCTCTGCTCAGTGTTCCGCTCCGTGTGTGAGCCGCACTCTCTGCTCAGTGTTCCGCTCTGCTCAGTATTCCGTTCCGTGTGTGATCCGCACTCTCTGCTCAGTGTTCCGCTCTGTGTGTGCGTCGCACTCTCTGCTCAGTGTTCCGTTCCGTATCAGAGCCGCACTCTCTGCTCAGTGTTCCGCTCCGTGTGTGCGTCGCACTCTCTGCTCAGTGTTCCGCTCCGTGTGTGCGTCGCACTCTCTGCTCAGTGTTCTGCTCTGTGTGTGAGTGTCACAATCTCTGCTCAGTGTTCCGCTCTGTGTGTGAGCCGCACTCTCTGCTCAGTGTTCCGCTCCGTGTGTGCGTCGCACTCTCTGCTCAGTGTTCCGCTCCGTGTGTGAGCCGCACTCTCTGCTCAGTGCTCCATGTGTGAGTCGCGCTCTCTGTTCCGTGTGTGAGCCGCACTATCTGCTCAGTGTTCCGCTCTGTGTGTGAGCCGCACTATCTGCTCAGTGTTCCGCTCTGTGTGTGAGCCGCACTCTCTGCTCAGTGTTCCGCTCCGTGTGTGAGCCGCACTCTCTGCTCAGTGTTCCGCTCCGTGTGTGCGTCGCACTCTCTGCTCAGTGTTCCGCTCCGTGTGTGAGCCGCACTCTCTGCTCAGTGTTCCGCTCCGTGTGTGAGCCGCACTCTCTGCTCAGTGTTCCGCTCTGTGTGAGGCGCACTCTCTGCTCAGTGTTCCGCTCCGTGTGTGCGTCGCACTCTCTGCTCAGTGTTCCGCTCCGTGTGTGAGTCGCGTTCTCTGTTCCGTGTGTGAGCCGCACTCTCTGCTCAGTGTTCCGCTCCGTGTGTGAGCCGCACTCTCTGCTCAGTGTTCCGCTCTGTGTGTGAGCCGCACTCTCTGCTCAGTGTTCTGCTCTGTGTGTGAGCCGCACTCTCTGCTCAGTGTTCCGCTCTGTGTGAGCCGCACTCTCTGCTCAGTGTTCTGCTCTGTGTGTGAGCCGCACTCTCTGCTCAGTGTTCTGCTCTGTGTGTGAGCCGCACTCTCTGCTCAGTGTTCCGCTCTGTGTGTGAGCCGCACTCTCTGCTCAGTGTTCCGCTCTGTGTGAGCCGCACTCTCTGCTCAGTGTTCCGTTCCGTGTGAGAGCCGCACTCTCTGCTCAGTGTTCCGCTCCGTGTGTGCGTCGCACTCTCTGCTCAGTGTTCTGCTCTGTGTGTGTGTCGCACTCTCTGCTCAGTGTTCCGTTCTGTGTGTGCGTCACAATCTCTGCTCAGTGTTCCACTCCGTGTGTGAGCCGAACTCTCTGTTCAGTGTTCTGCTCCGTGTGTGCGTCGCACTCTCTGCTCAGTGTTCCGCTCTGTGTGTGTGTCGCACTCTCTGCTCAGTGTTCCACTCCGTGTGTGAGCCGCACTCTCTGCTCAGTGTTCCGCTCCGTGTGTGAGCCGCACTCTCTGCTCAGTGTTCCGTTCTGTGTGTGCGTCACAATCTCTGTTCAGTGTTCCGCTCTGTATGTGAGCCGCACTCTCTGCTCAGTGTTCCACTCCGTGTGTGAGCCGCACTCTCTGCTCAGTGTTCCGCTCTGTGTGTGAGCCGCACTTTCTGCTCAGTGTTCCGCTCTGCGTGTGAGTCACACTCTCTGCTCAGTGTTCCGCTCGGTGTGTGAGCCGCACTCTCTGCTCAGTGTTCCGCTCTGTGTGTGAGCCGCACTCTTTGCTCAGTGTTCCGTTCCGTGTGTGAGCCGCACTCTCTGTTCAGTGTTCCGCTCCGTGTGTGAGCCGCACTCTCTGTTCAGTGTTCCGCTCTGTGTGTGAGCCGCACTCTTTGCTCAGTGTTCCGTTCCGTGTGTGAGCCGCACTCTCTGCTCAGTGTTCCGCTCCGTGTGTGAGCTGCACTCTCTGTTCAGTGTTCCGCACCGTGTGTGAGCCGCACTCTCTGCTCAGTGTTCCGCTCTGTGTGTGAGCCGCACTCTCTGCTCAGTGTTCCGCTCTGTGTGAGCCAAACTCTCTGCTCAGTGTTCCGCTCCGTGTGTGATCCGCATTCTCTGCTCAGTGTTCTGCTCTGTGTGTGAGCCGCACTCTCTGCTCAGTGTTCCGCTCCGTGTGTGAGCCGCACTCTCTGCTCAGTGTTCCGCTCCGTGTGTGCGTCGCACTCTCTACTCAGTGTTCCGCTCCGTGTGTGAGTCGCGTTCTCTGTTCCGTGTGTGAGCCGCACTCTCTGCTCAGTGTTCCGCTCCGTGTGTGAGCCGCACTCTCTGCTCAGTGTTCTGCTCTGTGTGTGAGCCACACTCTCTGCTCAGTGTTCCGCTCTGTGTGAGTCGCACTCTCTGCTCAGTGTTCCGTTCCGTGTGAGAGCCGCACTCTCTGCTCAGTGTTCTGCTCTGTGTGTGTGTGTCGCACTCTCTGCTCAGTGTTCCGCTCCTTGTGTGCGTCGCACTCTCTGCTCAGTGTTCCGCTCTGTGTGTGAGCCGCACTCTCTGCTCAGTGTTCCGTTCTGTGTGTGCGTCACAATCTCTGCTCAGTGTTCCGCTCTGTGTGTGCTTCGCACTCTCTGCTCAGTGTTCCGCTCTGTGTGTGTGTCGCACTCTCTGCTCAGTGTTCCACTCCGTGTGTGAGCCGCACTCTCTGTTCAGTGTTCCGCTCCGTGTGTGCGTCGCACTCTCTGCTCAGTGTTCCGCTCTGTGTGTGAGCCGCACTCTCTGCTCAGTGTTCTGCTCTGTGTGTGAGCCGCACTCTCTGCTCAGTGTTCTGCTCTGTGTGTGCTTCGCACTCTCTGCTCAGTGTTCCGCTTTGTGTGTGTGTCGCACTCTCTGCTCAGTGTTCCGCTCAGTGTGTGAGCTGCACTCTCTGCTCAGTGTTCCGCTCCGTGTGTTAGCCGCACTCTCTGCTCAGTGTTCCGTTCCGTGTGTTAGCCGCACTCTCTGCTCAGTGTTCCGCTCTGTGTGTGCGTCGCACTCTCTGCTCAGTGTTCCACTCTGTGTGTGAGCCGCACTCTCTGCTCAGTGTTCTGCTCTGCTCAGTATTCCGTTCCGTGTGTGATCCGCACTCTCTGCTCAGTGTTCCGCTCCGTGTGTGAGCCGCACTCTCTGCTCAGTGTTCCGCTCTGTGTGTGCGTCGCACTCTCTGCTCAGTGTTCCACTTTGTGTGTGAGCCGCACTCTCTGCTCAGTGTTCTGCTCTGCTCAGTATTCCGTTCCGTGTGTGATCCGCACTCTCTGCTCAGTGTTCCGCTCCGTGTGTGAGCCGCACTCTCTGCTCAGTGTTCCACTTTGTGTTTGTGCCGCACTCTCTGCTCAGTTTTCCGCTCTGTGTGTGAGCCGCACTCTCTGCTCGGTGTTCCGCTCTGTGTGTGAGCCGCACTCTCTGCTCAGTGTTCCGCTTTGTGTGCTCAGTGTTCGGTTTCGTGTGTGAGCCGCACTCTCTGCTCAGTGTTCCGCTCTGTGTGTGAGCCGCAATCTCTGCTCAGTGTTCCGTTCCGTGTGTGAGCCGCACTCTCTGCTCAGTGTTCCGCTCTGTGTGTGCGTCGCACTCTCTGCTCAGTGTTCCGCTCCGTGTATGAGTCGCGATCTCTGTTCCGTGTGTGAGCCGCACTATCTGCTCAGTGTTCCGCTCTGTGTGTGAGCCGCACTCTCTGCTCAGTGTTCCGCTCTGCTCAGTGTTCCGCTCCGTGTGTGATCCGCACTCTCTGTTCAGTGTTCTGCTCCGTGTGTGAGTCGCGATCTCTGTTCCGTGTGTGAGCCGCACTATCTGCTCAGTGTTCCGCTCTGTGTGTGAGCCGCACTCTCTGCTCAGTGTTCCGCTCCGTGTGTGAGCCGCACTCTCTGCTCAGTGTTCCGCTCCGTGTGTGCGTCGCACTCTCTGCTCAGTGTTCCGCTCCGTGTGTGAGCCGCACTCTCTGCTCAGTGTTCCGCTCCGTGTGTGAGCCGCACTCTCTGCTCAGTGTTCCGCTCTGTGTGAGGCGCACTCTCTGCTCAGTGTTCCGCTCCGTGTGTGCGTCGCACTCTCTGCTCAGTGTTCCGCTCCGTGTGTGAGTCGCGTTCTCTGTTCCGTGTGTGAGCCGCACTCTCTGCTCAGTGTTCCGCTCCGTGTGTGAGCCGCACTCTCTGCTCAGTGTTCCGCTCTGTGTGTGAGCCGCACTCTCTGCTCAGTGTTCTGCTCTGTGTGTGAGCCGCACTCTCTGCTCAGTGTTCCGCTCTGTGTGAGCCGCACTCTCTGCTCAGTGTTCTGCTCTGTGTGTGAGCCGCACTCTCTGCTCAGTGTTCTGCTCTGTGTGTGAGCCGCACTCTCTGCTCAGTGTTCCGCTCTGTGTGTGAGCCGCACTCTCTGCTCAGTGTTCCGCTCTGTGTGAGCCGCACTCTCTGCTCAGTGTTCCGTTCCGTGTGAGAGCCGCACTCTCTGCTCAGTGTTCCGCTCCGTGTGTGCGTCGCACTCTCTGCTCAGTGTTCTGCTCTGTGTGTGTGTCGCACTCTCTGCTCAGTGTTCCGTTCTGTGTGTGCGTCACAATCTCTGCTCAGTGTTCCACTCCGTGTGTGAGCCGAACTCTCTGTTCAGTGTTCTGCTCCGTGTGTGCGTCGCACTCTCTGCTCAGTGTTCCGCTCTGTGTGTGTGTCGCACTCTCTGCTCAGTGTTCCACTCCGTGTGTGAGCCGCACTCTCTGCTCAGTGTTCCGCTCCGTGTGTGAGCCGCACTCTCTGCTCAGTGTTCCGTTCTGTGTGTGCGTCACAATCTCTGTTCAGTGTTCCGCTCTGTGTGTGAGCCGCACTCTCTGCTCAGTGTTCCACTCCGTGTGTGAGCCGCACTCTCTGCTCAGTGTTCCGCTCTGTGTGTGAGCCGCACTTTCTGCTCAGTGTTCCGCTCTGCGTGTGAGTCACACTCTCTGCTCAGTGTTCCGCTCGGTGTGTGAGCCGCACTCTCTGCTCAGTGTTCCGCTCTGTGTGTGAGCCGCACTCTTTGCTCAGTGTTCCGTTCCGTGTGTGAGCCGCACTCTCTGTTCAGTGTTCCGCTCCGTGTGTGAGCCGCACTCTCTGTTCAGTGTTCCGCTCTGTGTGTGAGCCGCACTCTTTGCTCAGTGTTCCGTTCCGTGTGTGAGCCGCACTCTCTGCTCAGTGTTCCGCTCCGTGTGTGAGCTGCACTCTCTGTTCAGTGTTCCGCACCGTGTGTGAGCCGCACTCTCTGCTCAGTGTTCCGCTCTGTGTGTGAGCCGCACTCTCTGCTCAGTGTTCCGCTCTGTGTGAGCCAAACTCTCTGCTCAGTGTTCCGCTCCGTGTGTGATCCGCATTCTCTGCTCAGTGTTCTGCTCTGTGTGTGAGCCGCACTCTCTGCTCAGTGTTCCGCTCCGTGTGTGAGCCGCACTCTCTGCTCAGTGTTCCGCTCCGTGTGTGCGTCGCACTCTCTACTCAGTGTTCCGCTCCGTGTGTGAGTCGCGTTCTCTGTTCCGTGTGTGAGCCGCACTCTCTGCTCAGTGTTCCGCTCCGTGTGTGAGCCGCACTCTCTGCTCAGTGTTCTGCTCTGTGTGTGAGCCACACTCTCTGCTCAGTGTTCCGCTCTGTGTGAGTCGCACTCTCTGCTCAGTGTTCCGTTCCGTGTGAGAGCCGCACTCTCTGCTCAGTGTTCCGCTCCGTGTGTGCGTCGCACTCTCTGCTCAGTGTTCTGCTCTGTGTGTGTGTGTCGCACTCTCTGCTCAGTGTTCCGCTCCTTGTGTGCGTCGCACTCTCTGCTCAGTGTTCCGCTCTGTGTGTGAGCCGCACTCTCTGCTCAGTGTTCCGTTCTGTGTGTGCGTCACAATCTCTGCTCAGTGTTCCGCTCTGTGTGTGCTTCGCACTCTCTGCTCAGTGTTCCGCTCTGTGTGTGTGTCGCACTCTCTGCTCAGTGTTCCACTCCGTGTGTGAGCCGCACTCTCTGTTCAGTGTTCCGCTCCGTGTGTGCGTCGCACTCTCTGCTCAGTGTTCCGCTCTGTGTGTGAGCCGCACTCTCTGCTCAGTGTTCTGCTCTGTGTGTGAGCCGCACTCTCTGCTCAGTGTTCTGCTCTGTGTGTGAGCCGCACTCTCTGCTCAGTGTTCCGCTCTGTGTGAGCCGCACTCTCTGCTCAGTGTTCCGCTCTGTGTGAGTCGCACTCTCTGCTCAGTGTTCCGTTCCGTGTGAGAGCCGCACTCTCTGCTCAGTGTTCCGCTCCGTGTGTGCGTCGCACTCTCTGCTCAGTGTTCCGCTCCGTGTGTGAGCCGCACTCTCTGCTCAGTGTTCCGCTCTGTGTGAGTCGCACTCTCTGCTCAGTGTTCCGTTCCGTGTGAGAGCCGCACTCTCTGCTCAGTGTTCCGCTCCTTGTGTGCGTCGCACTCTCTGCTCAGTGTTCCGCTCTGTGTGTGAGCTGCACTCTCTGCTCAGTGTTCCGTTCTGTGTGTGCGTCACAATCTCTGCTCAGTGTTCCGCTCTGTGTGTGCTTCGCACTCTCTGCTCAGTGTTCCGCTCTGTGTGTGTGTCGCACTCTCTGCTCAGTGTTCCACTCCGTGTGTGAGCCGCACTCTCTGTTCAGTGTTCCGCTCCGTGTGTGCGTCGCACTCTCTGCTCAGTGTTCCGCTCTGTGTGTGAGCCGCACTCTCTGCTCAGTGTTCTGCTCTGTGTGTGAGCCGCTCTCTCTGCTCAGTGTTCCGTTCCGTGTGAGAGCCGCACTCTCTGCTCAGTGTTCTGCTCTGTGTGTGTGTGTCGCATTCTCTGCTCAGTGTTCCGCTCCGTGTGTGAGCCGCACTCTCTGCTCAGTGTTCCGCTCTGTGTGTGAGCCGCACTCTCTGTTCAGTGTTCCGCTCTGTGTGTGCGTCGCACTCTCTGCTCAGTGTTCCACTCTGTGTGTGAGCCGCACTCTCTGCTCAGTGTTCTGCTCTGCTCAGTATTCCGTTCCGTGTGTGATCCGCACTCTCTGCTCAGTGTTCCGCTCCGTGTGTGAGCCGCACTCTCTGCTCAGTGTTCCGCTCTGTGTGTGCGTCGCACTCTCTGCTCAGTGTTCCACTTTGTGTGTGAGCCGCACTCTCTGCTCAGTGTTCTGCTCTGCTCAGTATTCCGTTCCGTGTGTGATCCGCACTCTCTGCTCAGTGTTCCGCTCCGTGTGTGAGCCGCACTCTCTGCTCAGTGTTCCACTTTGTGTTTGTGCCGCACTCTCTGCTCAGTTTTCCGCTCTGTGTGTGAGCCGCACTCTCTGCTCGGTGTTCCGCTCTGTGTGTGAGCCGCACTCTCTGCTCAGTGTTCCGCTTTGTGTGCTCAGTGTTCGGTTTCGTGTGTGAGCCGCACTCTCTGCTCAGTGTTCCGCTCTGTGTGTGAGCCGCAATCTCTGCTCAGTGTTCCGTTCCGTGTGTGAGCCGCACTCTCTGCTCAGTGTTCCGCTCTGTGTGTGCGTCGCACTCTCTGCTCAGTGTTCCGCTCCGTGTATGAGTCGCGATCTCTGTTCCGTGTGTGAGCCGCACTATCTGCTCAGTGTTCCGCTCCGTGTGTGATCCGCACTCTCTGTTCAGTGTTCTGCTCCGTGTGTGAGTCGCGATCTCTGTTCCGTGTGTGAGCCGCACTATCTGCTCAGTGTTCCGCTCTGTGTGTGAGCCGCACTCTCTGCTCAGTGTTCCGCTCCGTGTGTGAGCCGCACTCTCTGCTCAGTGTTCCGCTCCGTGTGTGCGTCGCACTCTCTGCTCAGTGTTCCGCTCCGTGTGTGAGCCGCACTCTCTGCTCAGTGTTCCGCTCCGTGTGTGAGCCGCACTCTCTGCTCAGTGTTCCGCTCTGTGTGAGGCGCACTCTCTGCTCAGTGTTCCGCTCCGTGTGTGCGTCGCACTCTCTGCTCAGTGTTCCGCTCCGTGTGTGAGTCGCGTTCTCTGTTCCGTGTGTGAGCCGCACTCTCTGCTCAGTGTTCCGCTCCGTGTGTGAGCCGCACTCTCTGCTCAGTGTTCCGCTCTGTGTGTGAGCCGCACTCTCTGCTCAGTGTTCTGCTCTGTGTGTGAGCCGCACTCTCTGCTCAGTGTTCCGCTCTGTGTGAGCCGCACTCTCTGCTCAGTGTTCTGCTCTGTGTGTGAGCCGCACTCTCTGCTCAGTGTTCTGCTCTGTGTGTGAGCCGCACTCTCTGCTCAGTGTTCCGCTCTGTGTGTGAGCCGCACTCTCTGCTCAGTGTTCCGCTCTGTGTGAGCCGCACTCTCTGCTCAGTGTTCCGTTCCGTGTGAGAGCCGCACTCTCTGCTCAGTGTTCCGCTCCGTGTGTGCGTCGCACTCTCTGCTCAGTGTTCTGCTCTGTGTGTGTGTCGCACTCTCTGCTCAGTGTTCCGTTCTGTGTGTGCGTCACAATCTCTGCTCAGTGTTCCACTCCGTGTGTGAGCCGAACTCTCTGTTCAGTGTTCTGCTCCGTGTGTGCGTCGCACTCTCTGCTCAGTGTTCCGCTCTGTGTGTGTGTCGCACTCTCTGCTCAGTGTTCCACTCCGTGTGTGAGCCGCACTCTCTGCTCAGTGTTCCGCTCCGTGTGTGAGCCGCACTCTCTGCTCAGTGTTCCGTTCTGTGTGTGCGTCACAATCTCTGTTCAGTGTTCCGCTCTGTGTGTGAGCCGCACTCTCTGCTCAGTGTTCCACTCCGTGTGTGAGCCGCACTCTCTGCTCAGTGTTCCGCTCTGTGTGTGAGCCGCACTTTCTGCTCAGTGTTCCGCTCTGCGTGTGAGTCACACTCTCTGCTCAGTGTTCCGCTCGGTGTGTGAGCCGCACTCTCTGCTCAGTGTTCCGCTCTGTGTGTGAGCCGCACTCTTTGCTCAGTGTTCCGCTCTGTGTGTGAGCCGCACTCTCTGCTCAGTGTTCCGCTCGGTGTGTGAGCCGCACTCTTTGCTCAGTGTTCCGTTCCGTGTGTGAGCCGCACTCTCTGTTCAGTGTTCCGCTCCGTGTGTGAGCCGCACTCTCTGTTCAGTGTTCCGCTCTGTGTGTGAGCCGCACTCTTTGCTCAGTGTTCCGTTCCGTGTGTGAGCCGCACTCTCTGCTCAGTGTTCCGCTCCGTGTGTGAGCTGCACTCTCTGTTCAGTGTTCCGCACCGTGTGTGAGCCGCACTCTCTGCTCAGTGTTCCGCTCTGTGTGTGAGCCGCACTCTCTGCTCAGTGTTCCGCTCTGTGTGAGCCAAACTCTCTGCTCAGTGTTCCGCTCCGTGTGTGATCCGCATTCTCTGCTCAGTGTTCTGCTCTGTGTGTGAGCCGCACTCTCTGCTCAGTGTTCCGCTCCGTGTGTGAGCCGCACTCTCTGCTCAGTGTTCCGCTCCGTGTGTGCGTCGCACTCTCTACTCAGTGTTCCGCTCCGTGTGTGAGTCGCGTTCTCTGTTCCGTGTGTGAGCCGCACTCTCTGCTCAGTGTTCCGCTCCGTGTGTGAGCCGCACTCTCTGCTCAGTGTTCTGCTCTGTGTGTGAGCCACACTCTCTGCTCAGTGTTCCGCTCTGTGTGAGTCGCACTCTCTGCTCAGTGTTCCGTTCCGTGTGAGAGCCGCACTCTCTGCTCAGTGTTCCGCTCCGTGTGTGCGTCGCACTCTCTGCTCAGTGTTCTGCTCTGTGTGTGTGTGTCGCACTCTCTGCTCAGTGTTCCGCTCCTTGTGTGCGTCGCACTCTCTGCTCAGTGTTCCGCTCTGTGTGTGAGCCGCACTCTCTGCTCAGTGTTCCGTTCTGTGTGTGCGTCACAATCTCTGCTCAGTGTTCCGCTCTGTGTGTGCTTCGCACTCTCTGCTCAGTGTTCCGCTCTGTGTGTGTGTCGCACTCTCTGCTCAGTGTTCCACTCCGTGTGTGAGCCGCACTCTCTGTTCAGTGTTCCGCTCCGTGTGTGCGTCGCACTCTCTGCTCAGTGTTCCGCTCTGTGTGTGAGCCGCACTCTCTGCTCAGTGTTCTGCTCTGTGTGTGAGCCGCACTCTCTGCTCAGTGTTCTGCTCTGTGTGTGAGCCGCACTCTCTGCTCAGTGTTCCGCTCTGTGTGAGCCGCACTCTCTGCTCAGTGTTCCGCTCTGTGTGAGTCGCACTCTCTGCTCAGTGTTCCGTTCCGTGTGAGAGCCGCACTCTCTGCTCAGTGTTCCGCTCCGTGTGTGCGTCGCACTCTCTGCTCAGTGTTCCGCTCCGTGTGTGAGCCGCACTCTCTGCTCAGTGTTCCGCTCTGTGTGAGTCGCACTCTCTGCTCAGTGTTCCGTTCCGTGTGAGAGCCGCACTCTCTGCTCAGTGTTCCGCTCCTTGTGTGCGTCGCACTCTCTGCTCAGTGTTCCGCTCTGTGTGTGAGCTGCACTCTCTGCTCAGTGTTCCGTTCTGTGTGTGCGTCACAATCTCTGCTCAGTGTTCCGCTCTGTGTGTGCTTCGCACTCTCTGCTCAGTGTTCCGCTCTGTGTGTGTGTCGCACTCTCTGCTCAGTGTTCCACTCCGTGTGTGAGCCGCACTCTCTGTTCAGTGTTCCGCTCCGTGTGTGCGTCGCACTCTCTGCTCAGTGTTCCGCTCTGTGTGTGAGCCGCACTCTCTGCTCAGTGTTCTGCTCTGTGTGTGAGCCGCTCTCTCTGCTCAGTGTTCCGTTCCGTGTGAGAGCCGCACTCTCTGCTCAGTGTTCTGCTCTGTGTGTGTGTGTCGCATTCTCTGCTCAGTGTTCCGCTCCGTGTGTGAGCCGCACTCTCTGCTCAGTGTTCCGCTCTGTGTGTGAGCCGCACTCTCTGTTCAGTGTTCCGCTTCGTGTGTGAGCCGCACTCTCTGCTCAGTGTTCCGATCCGTGTGTGAGCCGCACTCTCTACTCAGTGTTCCGCTCCGTGTGTGAGCCGCACTCTCTGCTCAGTGTTCCGCTCCGTGTGTGCGTCGCACTCTCTGCTCAGTGTTCCGCTCCGTGTTTGCGTCGCACTCTATGCTCAGTGTTCCGCTCCGTGTGTGCGTCGCACTCTCTGCTCAGTGTTCCGCTCCGTGTGTGAGTCGCGTTCTCTGTTCCGTGTGTGACCCGCACTCTCTGCTCAGTGTTCCGCTCCGTGTGTGAGCCGCACTCTCTGCTCAGTGTTCCGCTCTGTGTGTGAGCCGCACTCTCTGCTCAGTGTTCTGCTCTGTGTGTGAGACGCACTCTCTGCTCAGTGTTCCGCTCTGTGTGAGCCGCACTCTCTGCTCAGTGTTCCGCTCCGTGTGTGCGTCGCACTCTCTGCTCAGTGTTCCGCTCCGTGTGTGAGTCGCGTTCTCTGTTCCGTGTGTGAGCCGCACTCTCTGCTCAGTGTTCTGCTCTGTGTGTGAGACGCACTCTCTGCTCAGTGTTCCGCTCTGTGTGAGCCGCACTCTCTGCTCAGTGTTCCGCTCTGTGTGTGAGCCGCACTCTCTGCTCAGTGTTCTGCTCTGTGTGTGAGACGCACTCTCTGCTCAGTGTTCCGCTCTGTGTGAGCCGCACTCTCTGCTCAGTGTTCCGTTCTGTGTGAGAGCCGCACTCTCTGCTCAGTGTTCCGCTCCGTGTGTGCGTCGCACTCTCTGCTCAGTGTTCCGCTCCGTGTGTGCGTCGCACTCTCTGCTCAGTGTTCTGCTCTGTGTGTGAGACGCACTCTCTGCTCAGTGTTCCGTTCTGTGTGAGAGCCGCACTCTCTGCTCAGTGTTCCGCTCCGTGTGTGCGTCGCACTCTCTGCTCAGTGTTCTGCTCTGTGTGTGAGCCGCACTCTCTGCTCAGTGTTCCGTTCTGTGTGAGAGCCGCACTCTCTGCTCAGTGTTCCGCTCCGTGTGTGCGTCGCACTCTCTGCTCAGTGTTCTGCTCTGTGTGTGAGACGCACTCTCTGCTCAGTGTTCCGCTCTGTGTGAGCCGCACTCTCTGCTCAGTGTTCCGTTCCGTGTGAGAGCCGCACTCTCTGCTCAGTGTTCCGCTCCGTGTGTGCGTCGCACTCTCTGCTCAGTGTTCCGCTCCGTGTGTGCGTCGCACTCTCTGCTCAGTGTTCTGCTCTGTGTGTGTGTGTCGCACTCTCTGCTCAGTGTTCCGCACCGTGTGTGAGCCGCACTCTCTGTTCAGTGTTCCGCACCGTGTGTGAGCCGCACTCTCTGCTCAGTGTTCTGCTCTGCTCAGTATTCCGTTCCGTGTGTGATCCGCACTCTCTGCTCAGTGTTCCGCTCCGTGTGTGAGCCGCACTCTCTGCTCAGTGTTCCGCTCTGTGTGTGCGTCGCACTCTCTGCTCAGTGTTCCACTCTGTGTGTGAGCCGCACTCTCTGCTCAGTGTTCTGCTCTGCTCAGTATTCCGTTCCGTGTGTGATCCGCACTCTCTGCTCAGTGTTCCGCTCCGTGTGTGAGCCGCACTCTCTGCTCAGTGTTCCGCTCTGCTCAGTATTCCGTTCCGTGTGTGATCCGCACTCTCTGCTCAGTGTTCCGCTCTGCTCAGTATTCCGTTCCGTGTGTGATCCGCACTCTCTGCTCAGTGTTCCGCTCTGTGTGTGCGTCGCACTCTCTGCTCAGTGTTCCGTTCCGTATCAGAGCCGCACTCTCTGCTCAGTGTTCCGCTCCGTGTGTGCGTCGCACTCTCTGCTCAGTGTTCCGCTCCGTGTGTGCGTCGCACTCTCTGCTCAGTGTTCTGCTCTGTGTGTGAGTGTCACAATCTCTGCTCAGTGTTCCGCTCTGTGTGTGAGCCGCACTCTCTGCTCAGTGTTCCGCTCCGTGTGTGCGTCGCACTCTCTGCTCAGTGTTCCGCTCCGTGTGTGAGCCGCACTCTCTGCTCAGTGCTCCATGTGTGAGTCGCGCTCTCTGTTCCGTGTGTGAGCCGCACTCTCTGCTCAGTGTTCCGCTCTGTGTGTGAGTCGCACTCTCTGCTCAGTGTTCCGCTCCGTGTGTGAGCCGCACTCTCTGCTCAGTGTTCCGCTCTGTGTGTGCGTCGCACTCTCTGCTCAGTGTTCCGCTCTGTGTGTGAGCTGCACTCTCTGCTCAGTGTTCTGCTCTGTGTGTGAGCCGCACTCTCTGCTCAGTTTTCCGCTCTGTGTGAGTCGCACTCTCTGCTCAGTGTTCCGTTCCGTGTGAGAGCCGCACTCTCTGCTCAGTTTTCCGCTTCGTGTGTGCGTCGCACTCTCTGCTCAGTGTTCCGCTCCGTGTATGCGTCGCACTCTCTGCTCAGTGTTCCGCTCCGTGTATGCGTCGCACTCTCTGCTCAGTGTTCTGCTCTGTGTGTGTGAGCCGCACTCTCTGTTCAGTGTTCCGCTCTGTGTGTGAGTCACACTCTCTGCTCAGTGTTCCGCTCTGTGTGTGAGTCACACTCTCTGCTCAGTGTTCCGCTCTGTGTGTGAGTCACACTCTCTGCTCAGTGTTCCGCTCCGTGTGTGAGCCGCACTCTCTGTTCAGTGTTCCGCACCGTATGTGAGCCGCACTCTCTGCTCAGTTTTCCGCTCTGTGTGTGCGTCGCACTCTCTGCTCAGTGTTCCGCTCCGTGTGTGAGCCGCACTCTCTGCTCAGTGTTCCGCTCCGTGTGTGAGCCGCACTCTCTGCTCAGTGTTCTGCTCTGTGTGTGAGCCGCACTCTCTGCTCAGTGTTCCGCTCTGTGTGTTAGCCGCACTCTCTGCTCAGTGTTCCGCTCCGTGTGTGAGTCGCGATCTCTGTTCCGTGTGTGAGCCGCACTCTCTGCTCAGTGTTCCGCTCCGTGTGTGAGCCGCACTCTCTGCTCAGTGTTCCGCTCTGTGTGTGAGCCGCACTCTCTGCTCAGTGTTCCGCTCTGTGTGTAAGTCACACTCTCTGCTCAGTGTTCCGCTCCTTGTGAGAGCCGCACTCTCTGCTCAGTGTTCCGCTCCGTGTGTGCGTCGCACTCTCTGCTCAGTGTTCCGCTCCGTGTGTGAGTCGCGATCTCTGTTCCGTGTGTGCGTCGCACTCTCTGCTCAGTGTTCTGCTCTGTGTGAGAGCCGCACTCTCTGCTCAGTGTTCCGCTCCGTGTGTGCGTCGCACTCTCTGCTCAGTGTTCTGCTCCGTGTGTGCGTCGCACTCTCTGCTCAGTGTTCTGCTCCGTGTGTGCGTCGCACTCTCTGCTCAGTGTTCTGCTCTGTGTGTGTGTGTCGCACTCTCTACTCAGTGTTCCGGTCCGTGTGTGAGCCGCACTCTCTACTCAGTGTTCTGCTCCGTGTGTGAGCCGCACTCTCTGCTCAGTGTTCCGCTCCGTGTGTGAGCCGCACTCTCTGCTCAGTGTTCCGCTCCGTGTGTGAGCCGCACTCTCTGCTCAGTGTTCCGCTCCGTGTGTGAGCCGCACTCTCTGTTCAGTGTTCCGCACCATGTGTGAGCCGCACTCTCTGTTCAGTGTTCCGCACCGTGTGTGAGCCGCACTCTCTGCTCAGTGTTCCGCTCTGTGTGTGAGCCGCACTCTCTGTTCAGTGTTCCGCTCCGTGTGTGAGCCGCACTCTCTGCTCAGTGTTCCGCTCCGTGTGTGAGCCGCACTCTCTGCTCAGTGTTCCGCTCCGTGTGTGAGCCGCACTCTATGTTCAGTGTTCCGCTCCGTGTGTGCGTCGCACTCTCTGCTCAGTGTTCCGCTCCGTGTGTGAGCCGCACTCTCTGTTCAGTGTTCCGCACCGTGTGTGAGCCGCACTCTCTGCTCAGTGTTCTGCTCCATGTGTGAGCCGCACTCTCTGCTCAGTGTTCCACTTTGTGTTTGTGCCGCACTCTCTGCTCAGTTTTCCGCTCTGTGTGTGAGCCGCACTCTCTGCTCGGTGTTCCGCTCTGTGTGTGAGCCGCACTCTCTGCTCAGTGTTCCGCTTTGTGTGCTCAGTGTTCGGTTTCGTGGGTGAGCCGCACTCTCTGCTCAGTGTTCCGCTCTGTGTGTGAGCCGCAATCTCTGCTCAGTGTTCCGTTCCGTGTGTGAGCCGCACTCTCTGCTCAGTGTTCCGCTCTGTGTGTGCGTCGCACTCTCTGCTCAGTGTTCCGCTCCGTGTGTGAGCCGCACTCTCTGCTCAGTGTTCCGCTCTGTGTGTCCGTCGCACTCTCTGTTCAGTGTTCCGCTCTGTGTGTGAGCCGCACTCTCTGCTCAGTTTTCCGCTCTGTGTGTGCGTCGCACTCTCTGCTCAGTGTTCCGCTCCGTGTGTGAGTCGCACTCTCTGCTCAGTATTCCGCTCTGTGTGTCCGTCGCACTCTCTGTTCAGTGTTCCGCTCTGTGTGTGAGCCGCACTCTCTGCTCATTGTTACGCTCTGTGTGTGAGCCGCACTCTCTGCTCAGTGTTCCGCTCCGTGTGTGAGTCGCACTCTCTGCTCAGTGTTCCGCTCCGTGTGTGATCCGCACTCTCTGTTCAGTGTTCCGCTCCGTGTGTGCGTCGCACTCTCTGCTCAGTGTTCCGCTCTGTGTGTGAGTCGCACTCTCTGCTCAGTGTTCCGCTCCGTGTGTGAGTCGCGATCTCTGTTCCGTGTGTGAGCCGCACTATCTGCTCAGTGTTCCGCTCTGTGTGTGAGCCGCACTCTCTGCTCAGTGTTCCGCTCTGCTCAGTGTTCCGCTCCGTGTGTGATCCGCACTCTCTGTTCAGTGTTCTGCTCCGTGTGTGAGTCGCGATCTCTGTTCCGTGTGTGAGCCGCACTATCTGCTCAGTGTTCCGCTCTGTGTGTGAGCCGCACTCTCTGCTCAGTGTTCCGCTCTGCTCAGTGTTCCGCTCCGTGTGTGATCCGCACTCTCTGTTCAGTGTTCTGCTCCGTGTGTGAGTCGCGATCTCTGTTCCGTGTGTGAGCCGCACTATCTGCTCAGTGTTCCGCTCTGTGTGTGAGCCGCACTCTCTGCTCAGTGTTCCGCTCTGCTCAGTGTTCCACTCCGTGTGTGATCCGCACTCTCTGTTCAGTGTTCCGCTCCGTGTGTGCGTCGCACTCTCTGCTCAGTGTTCCGCTCTGTGTGTGAGCCGCACTCTCTGCTCAGTGTTCCGCTCTGTGTGTGAGTCGCACTCTCTGCTCAGTGTTCCCCTCCGTGTGTGAGCCGCACTCTCTGTTCAGTGTTCCGCTCCGTGTGTGCGTCGCACTCTCTGCTCAGTGTTCCGCTCTGTGTGTGAGCCGCACTCTCTGCTCAGTGTTCCGCTCCGTGTGTGAGTCGCGATCTCTGTTCCGTGTGTGAGCCGCACTCTCTGCTCAGTGTTCCGCTCTGTGTGCTTCGCACTCTCTGCTCAGTGTTCCGTTCCGTGTGAGAGCCGCATTCTCTGCTCAGTGTTCCGCTCCGTGTGTGCGTCGCACTCTCTGCTCAGTGTTCCGCTCCGTGTGTGAGTCGCGATCTCTGTTCCGTGTGTGAGCCGCACTCTCTGCTCAGTGTTCCGCTCTGTGTGCTTCGCACTCTCTGCTCAGTGTTCCGTTCCGTGTGAGAGCCGCATTCTCTGCTCAGTGTTCCGCTCCGTGTGTGCGTCGCACTCTCTGCTCAGTGTTCCGCTCCGTGTGTGAGTCGCGATCTCTGTTCCGTGTGTGAGCCGCACTATCTGCTCAGTGTTCCGCTCTGTGTGTGAGCCGCACTCTCTGCTCAGTGTTCCGCTCTGTGTGTGAGTCGCACTCTCTGCTCAGTGTTCCCCTCCGTGTGTGAGCCGCACTCTCTGTTCAGTGTTCCGCTCCGTGTGTGCGTCGCACTCTCTGCTCAGTGTTCCGCTCTGTGTGTGAGCCGCACTCTCTGCTCAGTGTTCCGCTCCGTGTGTGAGTCGCGATCTCTGTTCCGTGTGTGAGCCGCACTCTCTGCTCAGTGTTCCGCTCTGTGTGCTTCGCACTCTCTGCTCAGTGTTCCGTTCCGTGTGAGAGCCGCATTCTCTGCTCAGTGTTCCGCTCCGTGTGTGCGTCGCACTCTCTGTTCCGTGTGTGAGCCGCACTATCTGCTCAGTGTTCCGCTCTGTGTGTGAGCCGCACTCTCTGCTCAGTGTTCCGCTCTGCTCAGTGTTCCGCTCCGTGTGTGATCCGCACTCTCTGTTCAGTGTTCCGCTCCGTGTGTGCGTCGCACTCTCTGCTCAGTGTTCCGCTCTGTGTGTGAGCCGCACTCTCTGCTCAGTGTTCCGCTCTGTGTGTGAGTCGCACTCTCTGCTCAGTGTT
The DNA here is from genome assembly GCA_039654105.1 of Coreius guichenoti. Lineage (NCBI taxonomy): Eukaryota > Metazoa > Chordata > Actinopteri > Cypriniformes > Gobionidae > Coreius > Coreius guichenoti. Next base: position 193,314 of record JBAPCB010000061.1, read on the forward strand.
CCCCTCCGTGTGTGAGCCGCACTCTCTGTTCAGTGTTCCGCTCCGTGTGTGCATCGCACTCTCTGCTCAGTGTTCCGCTCTGTGTGTGAGCCGCACTCTCTGCTCAGTGTTCCGCTCCGTGTGTGAGTCGCGATCTCTGTTCCGTGTGTGAGCCGCACTCTCTGCTCAGTGTTCCGCTCTGTGTGCTTCGCACTCTCTGCTCAGTGTTCCGTTCCGTGTGAGAGCCGCATTCTCTGCTCAGTGTTCCGCTCCGTGTGTGCGTCGCACTCTCTGCTCAGTGTTCCGCTCCGTGTGTGAGTCGCGATCTCTGTTCCGTGTGTGAGCCGCACTCTCTGCTCAGTGTTCCGCTCTGTGTGCTTCGCACTCTCTGCTCAGTGTTCCGTTCCGTGTGAGAGCCGCATTCTCTGCTCAGTGTTCCGCTCCGTGTGTGCGTCGCACTCTCTGCTCAGTGTTCCGCTCCGTGTGTGAGTCGCGATCTCTGTTCCGTGTGTGAGCCGCACTATCTGCTCAGTGTTCCGCTCTGTGTGTGAGCCGCACTCTCTGCTCAGTGTTCCGCTCTGTGTGTGAGTCGCACTCTCTGCTCAGTGTTCCCCTCCGTGTGTGAGCCGCACTCTCTGTTCAGTGTTCCGCTCCGTGTGTGCGTCGCACTCTCTGCTCAGTGTTCCGCTCTGTGTGTGAGCCGCACTCTCTGCTCAGTGTTCCGCTCCGTGTGTGAGTCGCGATCTCTGTTCCGTGTGTGAGCCGCACTCTCTGCTCAGTGTTCCGCTCTGTGTGCTTCGCACTCTCTGCTCAGTGTTCCGTTCCGTGTGAGAGCCGCATTCTCTGCTCAGTGTTCCGCTCCGTGTGTGAGTCGCGATCTCTGTTCCGTGTGTGAGCCGCACTCTCTGCTCAGTGTTCCGCTCTGTGTGCTTCGCACTCTCTGCTCAGTGTTCCGTTCTGTGTGTGCGTCACAATCTCTGCTCAGTGTTCCGCTCTGTGTGTGAGCCGCACTCTCTGCTCAGTGTTCCGCTCTGTGTGTGTCGCACTCTCTGCTCAGTGTTCCGTTCCGTGTGTGCGTCGCACTCTCTGCTCAGTGTTCCGCTCCGTGTCTGAGCCGCACTCTCTGCTCAGTTTTCCGCTCCGTGTGTGAGCCGCACTCTCTGCTCAGTGTTCCGCTTCGTGTGTGTGCCGCACTCTCTGCTCAGTTTTCCGCTCTGTGTGTGAGCCGCACTCTCTGCTCGGTGTTCCGCTCTGTGTGCTCAGTGTTCCGTTTTGTGTGTGAGCCGCACTCTCTGCTCAGTGTTCCGCTCTGTGTGCTCAGTGTTCCGTTTTGTGTGTGAGCCGCACTCTCTGCTCAGTGTTCCGTTCCGTGTGTGAGCCGCACTCTCTGCTCAGTGTTCTGCTCTGTGTGTGAGCCGCACTCTCTGTTCAGTGTTCCGCACCGTCTGTGAGCCGCACTCTCTGCTCAGTGTTCCGCTCTGTGTGTGAGCCGCACTCTCTGCTCAGTGTTCCGCTCCGTGTGTGATCCGCACTCTCTGCTCAGTGTTCGGCTCTGTGTGTGAGCCGCACTCTCTGCTCAGTGTTCGGCTCTGTGTGTGAGCCGCACTCTCTGCTCAGTGTTCCGCTCCGTGTGTGAGCCGCACTCTCTGCTCAGTGTTCCGCTCCGTGTGTGCGTCGCACTCTCTGCTCAGTGTTCCGCTCTGTGTGAGCCAAACTCTCTGCTCAGTGTTCCGCTCCGTGTGTGATCCGCACTCTCTGCTCACTGTTCTGCTCTGTGTGTGAGCCGCACTCTCTGCTCAGTGTTCCGCTCCGTGTGTGAGCCGCACTCTCTGCTCAGTGTTCCGCTCCGTGTGTGCGTCGCACTCTCTGCTCAGTGTTCCGCTCCGTGTGTGAGCCGCACTCTCTGCTCAGTGTTCCGCTCCGTGTGTGAGCCGCACTCTCTGCTCAGTGTTCCGCTCTGTGTGAGCCGCACTCTCTGCTCAGTGTTCCGCTCCGTGTGTGCGTCGCACTCTCTGCTCAGTGTTCCGCTCCGTGTGTGAGTCGCGTTCTCTGTTCCGTGTGTGAGCCGCACTCTCTGCTCAGTGTTCCGCTCCGTGTGTGAGCCGCACTCTCTGCTCAGTGTTCCGCTCTGTGTGTGAGCCGCACTCTCTGCTCAGTGTTCTGCTCTGTGTGTGAGCCGCACTCTCTGTTCAGTGTTCCGCACCGTGTGTGAGCCGCACTCTCTGCTCAGTGTTCCGCTCTGTGTGTGAGCCGCACTCTCTGCTCAGTGTTCCGCTCCGTGTGTGATCCGCACTCTCTGCTCAGTGTTCGGCTCTGTGTGTGAGCCGCACTCTCTGCTCAGTGTTCCGCTCCGTGTGTGAGCCGCACTCTCTGCTCAGTGTTCCGCTCCGTGTGTGCGTCGCACTCTCTGCTCAGTGTTCCGCTCCGTGTGAGCCAAACTCTCTGCTCAGTGTTCCGCTCCGTGTGTGATCCGCACTCTCTGCTCACTGTTCTGCTCCGTGTGTGAGCCGCACTCTCTGCTCAGTGTTCCGCTCCGTGTGTGAGCCGCACTCTCTTCTCAGTGTTCCGCTCCGTGTGTGCGTCGCACTCTCTGCTCAGTGTTCCGCTCCGTGTGTGAGCCGCACTCTCTGCTCAGTGTTCCGCTCCGTGTGTGAGCCGCACTCTCTGCTCAGTGTTCCGCTCTGTGTGAGCCGCACTCTCTGCTCAGTGTTCCGCTCCGTGTGTGCGTCGCACTCTCTGCTCAGTGTTCCGCTCCGTGTGTGAGTCGCGTTCTCTGTTCCGTGTGTGAGCCGCACTCTCTGCTCAGTGTTCCGCTCCGTGTGTGAGCCGCACTCTCTGCTCAGTGTTCCGCTCTGTGTGTGAGCCGCACTCTCTGCTCAGTGTTCTGCTCTGTGTGTGAGCCGCACTCTCTGCTCAGTGTTCCGCTCTGTGTGAGCCGCACTCTCTGCTCAGTGTTCTGCTCTGTGTGTGAGCCGCACTCTCTGCTCAGTGTTCTGCTCTGTGTGTGAGCCGCACTCTCTGCTCAGTGTTCCGCTCTGTGTGTGAGCCGCACTCTCTGCTCAGTGTTCCGCTCTGTGTGTGTCGCACTCTCTGCTCAGTGTTCCGTTCCGTGTGTGCGTCGCACTCTCTGCTCAGTGTTCCGCTCCGTGTCTGAGCCGCACTCTCTGCTCAGTTTTCCGCTCCGTGTGTGAGCCGCACTCTCTGCTCAGTGTTCCGCTTCGTGTGTGTGCCGCACTCTCTGCTCAGTTTTCCGCTCTGTGTGTGAGCCGCACTCTCTGCTCGGTGTTCCGCTCTGTGTGTGAGCCGCACTCTCTGCTCAGTGTTCCGCTCTGTGTGCTCAGTGTTCCGTTTTGTGTGTGAGCCGCACTCTCTGCTCAGTGTTCCGTTCCGTGTGTGAGCCGCACTCTCTGCTCAGTGTTCTGCTCTGTGTGTGAGCCGCACTCTCTGTTCAGTGTTCCGCACCGTGTGTGAGCCGCACTCTCTGCTCAGTGTTCCGCTCTGTGTGTGAGCCGCACTCTCTGCTCAGTGTTCCGCTCCTTGTGTGATCCGCACTCTCTGCTCAGTGTTCGGCTCTGTGTGTGAGCCGCACTCTCTGCTCAGTGTTCCGCTCCGTGTGTGAGCCGCACTCTCTGCTCAGTGTTCCGCTCCGTGTGTGCGTCGCACTCTCTGCTCAGTGTTCCGCTCTGTGTGAGCCAAACTCTCTGCTCAGTGTTCCGCTCCGTGTGTGATCCGCACTCTCTGCTCACTGTTCTGCTCTGTGTGTGAGCCGCACTCTCTGCTCAGTGTTCCGCTCCGTGTGTGAGCCGCACTCTCTGCTCAGTGTTCCGCTCCGTGTGTGCGTCGCACTCTCTGCTCAGTGTTCCGCTCCGTGTGTGAGCCGCACTCTCTGCTCACTGTTCCGCTCTGTGTGAGCCGCACTCTCTGCTCAGTGTTCCGCTCCGTGTGTGCGTCGCACTCTCTGCTCAGTGTTCCGCTCCGTGTGTGAGTCGCGTTCTCTGTTCCGTGTGTGAGCCGCACTCTCTGCTCAGTGTTCCGCTCCGTGTGTGAGCCGCACTCTCTGCTCAGTGTTCCGCTCTGTGTGTGAGCCGCACTCTCTGCTCAGTGTTCTGCTCTGTGTGTGAGCCGCACTCTCTGCTCAGTGTTCCGCTCTGTGTGAGCCGCACTCTCTGCTCAGTGTTCTGCTCTGTGTGTGAGCCGCACTCTCTGCTCAGTGTTCTGCTCTGTGTGTGAGCCGCACTCTCTGCTCAGTGTTCCGCTCTGTGTGTGAGCCGCACTCTCTGCTCAGTGTTCCGCTCTGTGTGAGCCGCACTCTCTGCTCAGTGTTCCGTTCCGTGTGAGAGCCGCACTCTCTGCTCAGTGTTCCGCTCCGTGTGTGCGTCGCACTCTCTGCTCAGTGTTCTGCTCTGTGTGTGTGTCGCACTCTCTGCTTAGTGTTCCGTTCTGTGTGTGCGTCACAATCTCTGCTCAGTGTTCCACTCCGTGTGTGAGCCGAACTCTCTGTTCAGTGTTCTGCTCCGTGTGTGCGTCGCACTCTCTGCTCAGTGTTCCGCTCTGTGTGTGTGTCGCACTCTCTGCTCAGTGTTCCACTCCGTGTGTGAGCCGCACTCTCTGCTCAGTGTTCCGCTCCGTGTGTGAGCCGCACTCTCTGCTCAGTGTTCCGTTCTGTGTGTGCGTCACAATCTCTGCTCAGTGTTCCGCTCTGTGTGTGAGCCGCACTCTCTGCTCAGTGTTCCACTCCGTGTGTGAGCCGCACTCTCTGCTCAGTGTTCCGCTCTGTGTGTGAGCCGCACTTTCTGCTCAGTGTTCCGCTCTGTGTGTGAGTCACACTCTCTGCTCAGTGTTCCGCTCGGTGTGTGAGCCGCACTCTCTGCTCAGTGTTCCGCTCTGTGTGTGAGCCGCACTCTTTGCTCAGTGTTCCGTTCCGTGTGTGAGCCGCACTCTCTGTTCAGTGTTCCGCTCCGTGTCTGAGCCGCACTCTCTGCTCGGTGTTCCGCTCCGTTTGTGTGAGCCGCACTCTCTGCTCAGTGTTCTGCTCTGTGTGTGTGTGTCGCACTCTCTGCTCAGTGTTCCGCTCCGTGTGTGAGCCGCACTCTCTGCTCAGTGTTCCGCTCTGTGTGTGAGCCACACTCTCTGTTCAGTGTTCCGCTCCGTGTGTGCGTCGCACTCTCTGCTCAGTGTTCCGTTCCGTGTGAGAGCTGCATTCTCTGCTCAGTGTTCCGCTCCGTGTGTGAGTCGCGCTCTCTGTTCCGTGTGTGAGCCGCACTCTCTGCTCAATGTTCCGCTCCGTGTGTGAGCCGCACTCTCTGTTCAGTGTTCCGCTCCGTGTGTGCGTCGCACTCTCTGCTCAGTGTTCCGCTCTGTGTGTGAGCCGCACTCTCTGCTCAGTGTTCCGCTCTGTGTGTGAGTCGCACTCTCTGCTCAGTGTTCCCCTCCGTGTGTGAGCCGCACTCTCTGTTCAGTGTTCCGCTCCGTGTGTGCATCGCACTCTCTGCTCAGTGTTCCGCTCTGTGTGTGAGCCGCACTCTCTGCTCAGTGTTCCGCTCCGTGTGTGAGTCGCGATCTCTGTTCCGTGTGTGAGCCGCACTCTCTGCTCAGTGTTCCGCTCTGTGTGCTTCGCACTCTCTGCTCAGTGTTCCGTTCCGTGTGAGAGCCGCATTCTCTGCTCAGTGTTCCGCTCCGTGTGTGCGTCGCACTCTCTGCTCAGTGTTCCGCTCCGTGTGTGAGTCGCGATCTCTGTTCCGTGTGTGAGCCGCACTCTCTGCTCAGTGTTCCGCTCTGTGTGCTTCGCACTCTCTGCTCAGTGTTCCGTTCCGTGTGAGAGCCGCATTCTCTGCTCAGTGTTCCGCTCCGTGTGTGCGTCGCACTCTCTGCTCAGTGTTCCGCTCCGTGTGTGAGTCGCGATCTCTGTTCCGTGTGTGAGCCGCACTATCTGCTCAGTGTTCCGCTCTGTGTGTGAGCCGCACTCTCTGCTCAGTGTTCCGCTCTGTGTGTGAGTCGCACTCTCTGCTCAGTGTTCCCCTCCGTGTGTGAGCCGCACTCTCTGTTCAGTGTTCCGCTCCGTGTGTGCGTCGCACTCTCTGCTCAGTGTTCCGCTCTGTGTGTGAGCCGCACTCTCTGCTCAGTGTTCCGCTCCGTGTGTGAGTCGCGATCTCTGTTCCGTGTGTGAGCCGCACTCTCTGCTCAGTGTTCCGCTCTGTGTGCTTCGCACTCTCTGCTCAGTGTTCCGTTCCGTGTGAGAGCCGCATTCTCTGCTCAGTGTTCCGCTCCGTGTGTGAGTCGCGATCTCTGTTCCGTGTGTGAGCCGCACTCTCTGCTCAGTGTTCCGCTCTGTGTGCTTCGCACTCTCTGCTCAGTGTTCCGTTCTGTGTGTGCGTCACAATCTCTGCTCAGTGTTCCGCTCTGTGTGTGAGCCGCACTCTCTGCTCAGTGTTCCGCTCTGTGTGTGTCGCACTCTCTGCTCAGTGTTCCGTTCCGTGTGTGCGTCGCACTCTCTGCTCAGTGTTCCGCTCCGTGTCTGAGCCGCACTCTCTGCTCAGTTTTCCGCTCCGTGTGTGAGCCGCACTCTCTGCTCAGTGTTCCGCTTCGTGTGTGTGCCGCACTCTCTGCTCAGTTTTCCGCTCTGTGTGTGAGCCGCACTCTCTGCTCGGTGTTCCGCTCTGTGTGCTCAGTGTTCCGTTTTGTGTGTGAGCCGCACTCTCTGCTCAGTGTTCCGCTCTGTGTGCTCAGTGTTCCGTTTTGTGTGTGAGCCGCACTCTCTGCTCAGTGTTCCGTTCCGTGTGTGAGCCGCACTCTCTGCTCAGTGTTCTGCTCTGTGTGTGAGCCGCACTCTCTGTTCAGTGTTCCGCACCGTCTGTGAGCCGCACTCTCTGCTCAGTGTTCCGCTCTGTGTGTGAGCCGCACTCTCTGCTCAGTGTTCCGCTCCGTGTGTGATCCGCACTCTCTGCTCAGTGTTCGGCTCTGTGTGTGAGCCGCACTCTCTGCTCAGTGTTCGGCTCTGTGTGTGAGCCGCACTCTCTGCTCAGTGTTCCGCTCCGTGTGTGAGCCGCACTCTCTGCTCAGTGTTCCGCTCCGTGTGTGCGTCGCACTCTCTGCTCAGTGTTCCGCTCTGTGTGAGCCAAACTCTCTGCTCAGTGTTCCGCTCCGTGTGTGATCCGCACTCTCTGCTCACTGTTCTGCTCTGTGTGTGAGCCGCACTCTCTGCTCAGTGTTCCGCTCCGTGTGTGAGCCGCACTCTCTGCTCAGTGTTCCGCTCCGTGTGTGCGTCGCACTCTCTGCTCAGTGTTCCGCTCCGTGTGTGAGCCGCACTCTCTGCTCAGTGTTCCGCTCCGTGTGTGAGCCGCACTCTCTGCTCAGTGTTCCGCTCTGTGTGAGCCGCACTCTCTGCTCAGTGTTCCGCTCCGTGTGTGCGTCGCACTCTCTGCTCAGTGTTCCGCTCCGTGTGTGAGTCGCGTTCTCTGTTCCGTGTGTGAGCCGCACTCTCTGCTCAGTGTTCCGCTCCGTGTGTGAGCCGCACTCTCTGCTCAGTGTTCCGCTCTGTGTGTGAGCCGCACTCTCTGCTCAGTGTTCTGCTCTGTGTGTGAGCCGCACTCTCTGTTCAGTGTTCCGCACCGTGTGTGAGCCGCACTCTCTGCTCAGTGTTCCGCTCTGTGTGTGAGCCGCACTCTCTGCTCAGTGTTCCGCTCCGTGTGTGATCCGCACTCTCTGCTCAGTGTTCGGCTCTGTGTGTGAGCCGCACTCTCTGCTCAGTGTTCCGCTCCGTGTGTGAGCCGCACTCTCTGCTCAGTGTTCCGCTCCGTGTGTGCGTCGCACTCTCTGCTCAGTGTTCCGCTCCGTGTGAGCCAAACTCTCTGCTCAGTGTTCCGCTCCGTGTGTGATCCGCACTCTCTGCTCACTGTTCTGCTCCGTGTGTGAGCCGCACTCTCTGCTCAGTGTTCCGCTCCGTGTGTGAGCCGCACTCTCTTCTCAGTGTTCCGCTCCGTGTGTGCGTCGCACTCTCTGCTCAGTGTTCCGCTCCGTGTGTGAGCCGCACTCTCTGCTCAGTGTTCCGCTCCGTGTGTGAGCCGCACTCTCTGCTCAGTGTTCCGCTCTGTGTGAGCCGCACTCTCTGCTCAGTGTTCCGCTCCGTGTGTGCGTCGCACTCTCTGCTCAGTGTTCCGCTCCGTGTGTGAGTCGCGTTCTCTGTTCCGTGTGTGAGCCGCACTCTCTGCTCAGTGTTCCGCTCCGTGTGTGAGCCGCACTCTCTGCTCAGTGTTCCGCTCTGTGTGTGAGCCGCACTCTCTGCTCAGTGTTCTGCTCTGTGTGTGAGCCGCACTCTCTGCTCAGTGTTCCGCTCTGTGTGAGCCGCACTCTCTGCTCAGTGTTCTGCTCTGTGTGTGAGCCGCACTCTCTGCTCAGTGTTCTGCTCTGTGTGTGAGCCGCACTCTCTGCTCAGTGTTCCGCTCTGTGTGTGAGCCGCACTCTCTGCTCAGTGTTCCGCTCTGTGTGTGTCGCACTCTCTGCTCAGTGTTCCGTTCCGTGTGTGCGTCGCACTCTCTGCTCAGTGTTCCGCTCCGTGTCTGAGCCGCACTCTCTGCTCAGTTTTCCGCTCCGTGTGTGAGCCGCACTCTCTGCTCAGTGTTCCGCTTCGTGTGTGTGCCGCACTCTCTGCTCAGTTTTCCGCTCTGTGTGTGAGCCGCACTCTCTGCTCGGTGTTCCGCTCTGTGTGTGAGCCGCACTCTCTGCTCAGTGTTCCGCTCTGTGTGCTCAGTGTTCCGTTTTGTGTGTGAGCCGCACTCTCTGCTCAGTGTTCCGTTCCGTGTGTGAGCCGCACTCTCTGCTCAGTGTTCTGCTCTGTGTGTGAGCCGCACTCTCTGTTCAGTGTTCCGCACCGTGTGTGAGCCGCACTCTCTGCTCAGTGTTCCGCTCTGTGTGTGAGCCGCACTCTCTGCTCAGTGTTCCGCTCCTTGTGTGATCCGCACTCTCTGCTCAGTGTTCGGCTCTGTGTGTGAGCCGCACTCTCTGCTCAGTGTTCCGCTCCGTGTGTGAGCCGCACTCTCTGCTCAGTGTTCCGCTCCGTGTGTGCGTCGCACTCTCTGCTCAGTGTTCCGCTCTGTGTGAGCCAAACTCTCTGCTCAGTGTTCCGCTCCGTGTGTGATCCGCACTCTCTGCTCACTGTTCTGCTCTGTGTGTGAGCCGCACTCTCTGCTCAGTGTTCCGCTCCGTGTGTGAGCCGCACTCTCTGCTCAGTGTTCCGCTCCGTGTGTGCGTCGCACTCTCTGCTCAGTGTTCCGCTCCGTGTGTGAGCCGCACTCTCTGCTCACTGTTCCGCTCTGTGTGAGCCGCACTCTCTGCTCAGTGTTCCGCTCCGTGTGTGCGTCGCACTCTCTGCTCAGTGTTCCGCTCCGTGTGTGAGTCGCGTTCTCTGTTCCGTGTGTGAGCCGCACTCTCTGCTCAGTGTTCCGCTCCGTGTGTGAGCCGCACTCTCTGCTCAGTGTTCCGCTCTGTGTGTGAGCCGCACTCTCTGCTCAGTGTTCTGCTCTGTGTGTGAGCCGCACTCTCTGCTCAGTGTTCTGCTCTGTGTGTGAGCCGCACTCTCTGCTCAGTGTTCCGCTCTGTGTGAGCCGCACTCTCTGCTCAGTGTTCTGCTCTGTGTGTGAGCCGCACTCTCTGCTCAGTGTTCTGCTCTGTGTGTGAGCCGCACTCTCTGCTCAGTGTTCCGCTCTGTGTGTGAGCCGCACTCTCTGCTCAGTGTTCCGCTCTGTGTGAGCCGCACTCTCTGCTCAGTGTTCCGTTCCGTGTGAGAGCCGCACTCTCTGCTCAGTGTTCCGCTCCGTGTGTGCGTCGCACTCTCTGCTCAGTGTTCTGCTCTGTGTGTGTGTCGCACTCTCTGCTTAGTGTTCCGTTCTGTGTGTGCGTCACAATCTCTGCTCAGTGTTCCACTCCGTGTGTGAGCCGAACTCTCTGTTCAGTGTTCTGCTCCGTGTGTGCGTCGCACTCTCTGCTCAGTGTTCCGCTCTGTGTGTGTGTCGCACTCTCTGCTCAGTGTTCCACTCCGTGTGTGAGCCGCACTCTCTGCTCAGTGTTCCGCTCCGTGTGTGAGCCGCACTCTCTGCTCAGTGTTCCGTTCTGTGTGTGCGTCACAATCTCTGCTCAGTGTTCCGCTCTGTGTGTGAGCCGCACTCTCTGCTCAGTGTTCCACTCCGTGTGTGAGCCGCACTCTCTGCTCAGTGTTCCGCTCTGTGTGTGAGCCGCACTTTCTGCTCAGTGTTCCGCTCTGTGTGTGAGTCACACTCTCTGCTCAGTGTTCCGCTCGGTGTGTGAGCCGCACTCTCTGCTCAGTGTTCCGCTCTGTGTGTGAGCCGCACTCTTTGCTCAGTGTTCCGTTCCGTGTGTGAGCCGCACTCTCTGTTCAGTGTTCCGCTCCGTGTCTGAGCCGCACTCTCTGCTCGGTGTTCCGCTCCGTTTGTGTGAGCCGCACTCTCTGCTCAGTGTTCTGCTCTGTGTGTGTGTGTCGCACTCTCTGCTCAGTGTTCCGCTCCGTGTGTGAGCCGCACTCTCTGCTCAGTGTTCCGCTCTGTGTGTGAGCCACACTCTCTGTTCAGTGTTCCGCTCCGTGTGTGCGTCGCACTCTCTGCTCAGTGTTCCGTTCCGTGTGAGAGCTGCATTCTCTGCTCAGTGTTCCGCTCCGTGTGTGAGTCGCGCTCTCTGTTCCGTGTGTGAGCCGCACTCTCTGCTCAATGTTCCGCTCCGTGTGTGAGCCGCACTCTCTGCTCAGTGTTCCGCTCTGTGTGTGAGCCGCACTCTCTGCTCAGTGTTCCGCTCTGTGTGAGCCGCACTCTCTGCTCAGTGTTCCGTTCCGTGTGAGAGCCGCACTCTCTGCTCAGTGTTCCGCTCCGTGTGTGCGTCGCACTCTCTGCTCAGTGTTCCGCTCTGTGTGTGAGCCGCAATCTCTGCTCAGTGTTCCGTTCCGTGTGTGAGCCGCACTCTCTGCTCAGTGTTCCGCTCTGTGTGTGCGTCGCACTCTCTGCTCAGTGTTCCGCTCCGTGTGTGAGCCGCACTCTCTGCTCAGTGTTCCGCTCTGTGTGTCCGTCGCACTCTCTGTTCAGTGTTCCGCTCTGTGTGTGAGCCGCACTCTCTGCTCAGTTTTCCGCTCTGTGTGTGCGTCGCACTCTCTGCTCAGTGTTCCGCTCCGTGTGTGAGTCGCACTCTCTGCTCAGTGTTCCGCTCTGTGTGTCCGTCGCACTCTCTGTTCAGTGTTCCGCTCTGTGTGTGAGCCGCACTCTCTGCTCATTGTTACGCTCTGTGTGTGAGCCGCACTCTCTGCTCAGTGTTCCGCTCCGTGTGTGAGTCGCACTCTCTGCTCAGTGTTCCGCTCCGTGTGTGATCCGCACTCTCTGTTCAGTGTTCCGCTCCGTGTGTGCGTCGCACTCTCTGCTCAGTGTTCCGCTCTGTGTGTGAGTCGCACTCTCTGCTCAGTGTTCCGCTCCGTGTGTGAGTCGCGATCTCTGTTCCGTGTGTGAGCCGCACTATCTGCTCAGTGTTCCGCTCTGTGTGTGAGCCGCACTCTCTGCTCAGTGTTCCGCTCTGCTCAGTGTTCCGCTCCGTGTGTGATCCGCACTCTCTGTTCAGTGTTCTGCTCCGTGTGTGAGTCGCGATCTCTGTTCCGTGTGTGAGCCGCACTATCTGCTCAGTGTTCCGCTCTGTGTGTGAGCCGCACTCTCTGCTCAGTGTTCCGCTCTGCTCAGTGTTCCGCTCCGTGTGTGATCCGCACTCTCTGTTCAGTGTTCCGCTCCGTGTGTGCGTCGCACTCTCTGCTCAGTGTTCCGCTCTGTGTGTGAGCCGCACTCTCTGCTCAGTGTTCCGCTCTGTGTGTGAGTCGCACTCTCTGCTCAGTGTTCCCCTCCGTGTGTGAGCCGCACTCTCTGTTCAGTGTTCCGCTCCGTGTGTGCGTCGCACTCTCTGCTCAGTGTTCCGCTCTGTGTGTGAGCCGCACTCTCTGCTCAGTGTTCCGCTCCGTGTGTGAGTCGCGATCTCTGTTCCGTGTGTGAGCCGCACTCTCTGCTCAGTGTTCCGCTCTGTGTGCTTCGCACTCTCTGCTCAGTGTTCCGTTCCGTGTGAGAGCCGCATTCTCTGCTCAGTGTTCCGCTCCGTGTGTGCGTCGCACTCTCTGCTCAGTGTTCCGCTCCGTGTGTGAGTCGCGATCTCTGTTCCGTGTGTGAGCCGCACTCTCTGCTCAGTGTTCCGCTCTGTGTGCTTCGCACTCTCTGCTCAGTGTTCCGTTCCGTGTGAGAGCCGCATTCTCTGCTCAGTGTTCCGCTCCGTGTGTGCGTCGCACTCTCTGCTCAGTGTTCCGCTCCGTGTGTGAGTCGCGATCTCTGTTCCGTGTGTGAGCCGCACTATCTGCTCAGTGTTCCGCTCTGTGTGTGAGCCGCACTCTCTGCTCAGTGTTCCGCTCTGTGTGTGAGTCGCACTCTCTGCTCAGTGTTCCCCTCCGTGTGTGAGCCGCACTCTCTGTTCAGTGTTCCGCTCCGTGTGTGCGTCGCACTCTCTGCTCAGTGTTCCGCTCTGTGTGTGAGCCGCACTCTCTGCTCAGTGTTCCGCTCCGTGTGTGAGTCGCGATCTCTGTTCCGTGTGTGAGCCGCACTCTCTGCTCAGTGTTCCGCTCTGTGTGCTTCGCACTCTCTGCTCAGTGTTCCGTTCCGTGTGAGAGCCGCATTCTCTGCTCAGTGTTCCGCTCCGTGTGTGCGTCGCACTCTCTGCTCAGTGTTCCGCTCCGTGTGTGAGTCGCGATCTCTGTTCCGTGTGTGAGCCGCACTCTCTGCTCAGTGTTCCGCTCTGTGTGCTTCGCACTCTCTGCTCAGTGTTCCGTTCTGTGTGTGCGTCACAATCTCTGCTCAGTGTTCCGCTCTGTGTGTGAGCCGCACTCTCTGCTCAGTGTTCCGCTCTGTGTGTGTCGCACTCTCTGCTCAGTGTTCCGTTCCGTGTGTGCGTCGCACTCTCTGCTCAGTGTTCCGCTCCGTGTCTGAGCCGCACTCTCTGCTCAGTTTTCCGCTCCGTGTGTGAGCCGCACTCTCTGCTCAGTGTTCCGCTTCGTGTGTGTGCCGCACTCTCTGCTCAGTTTTCCGCTCTGTGTGTGAGCCGCACTCTCTGCTCGGTGTTCCGCTCTGTGTGTGAGCCGCACTCTCTGCTCAGTGTTCCGCTCTGTGTGCTCAGTGTTCCGTTTTGTGTGTGAGCCGCACTCTCTGCTCAGTGTTCCGTTCCGTGTGTGAGCCGCACTCTCTGCTCAGTGTTCTGCTCTGTGTGTGAGCCGCACTCTCTGTTCAGTGTTCCGCACCGTGTGTGAGCCGCACTCTCTGCTCAGTGTTCCGCTCTGTGTGTGAGCCGCACTCTCTGCTCAGTGTTCCGCTCCGTGTGTGATCCGCACTCTCTGCTCAGTGTTCGGCTCTGTGTGTGAGCCGCACTCTCTGCTCAGTGTTCCGCTCCGTGTGTGAGCCGCACTCTCTGCTCAGTGTTCCGCTCCGTGTGTGCGTCGCACTCTCTGCTCAGTGTTCCGCTCTGTGTGAGCCAAACTCTCTGCTCAGTGTTCCGCTCCGTGTGTGATCCGCACTCTCTGCTCACTGTTCTGCTCTGTGTGTGAGCCGCACTCTCTGCTCAGTGTTCCGCTCCGTGTGTGAGCCGCACTCTCTGCTCAGTGTTCCGCTCCGTGTGTGCGTCGCACTCTCTGCTCAGTGTTCCGCTCCGTGTGTGAGCCGCACTCTCTGCTCAGTGTTCCGCTCCGTGTGTGAGCCGCACTCTCTGCTCAGTGTTCCGCTCTGTGTGAGCCGCACTCTCTGCTCAGTGTTCCGCTCCGTGTGTGCGTCGCACTCTCTGCTCAGTGTTCCGCTCCGTGTGTGAGTCGCGTTCTCTGTTCCGTGTGTGAGCCGCACTCTCTGCTCAGTGTTCCGCTCCGTGTGTGAGCCGCACTCTCTGCTCAGTGTTCCGCTCTGTGTGTGAGCCGCACTCTCTGCTCAGTGTTCTGCTCTGTGTGTGAGCCGCACTCTCTGTTCAGTGTTCCGCACCGTGTGTGATCCGCACTCTCTGCTCAGTGTTCCGCTCTGTGTGTGAGCCGCACTCTCTGCTCAGTGTTCCGCTCCGTGTGTGATCCGCACTCTCTGCTCAGTGTTCGGCTCTGTGTGTGAGCCGCACTCTCTGCTCAGTGTTCCGCTCCGTGTGTGAGCCGCACTCTCTGCTCAGTGTTCCGCTCCGTGTGTGCGTCGCACTCTCTGCTCAGTGTTCCGCTCCGTGTGAGCCAAACTCTCTGCTCAGTGTTCCGCTCCGTGTGTGATCCGCACTCTCTGCTCACTGTTCTGCTCCGTGTGTGAGCCGCACTCTCTGCTCAGTGTTCCGCTCCGTGTGTGAGCCGCACTCTCTGCTCAGTGTTCCGCTCCGTGTGTGCGTCGCACTCTCTGCTCAGTGTTCCGCTCCGTGTGTGAGCCGCACTCTCTGCTCAGTGTTCCGCTCCGTGTGTGAGCCGCACTCTCTGCTCAGTGTTCCGCTCTGTGTGAGCCGCACTCTCTGCTCAGTGTTCCGCTCCGTGTGTGCGTCGCACTCTCTGCTCAGTGTTCCGCTCCGTGTGTGAGTCGCGTTCTCTGTTCCGTGTGTGAGCCGCACTCTCTGCTCAGTGTTCCGCTCCGTGTGTGAGCCGCACTCTCTGCTCAGTGTTCCGCTCTGTGTGTGAGCCGCACTCTCTGCTCAGTGTTCTGCTCTGTGTGTGAGCCGCACTCTCTGCTCAGTGTTCCGCTCTGTGTGAGCCGCACTCTCTGCTCAGTGTTCTGCTCTGTGTGTGAGCCGCACTCTCTGCTCAGTGTTCTGCTCTGTGTGTGAGCCGCACTCTCTGCTCAGTGTTCCGCTCTGTGTGTGAGCCGCACTCTCTGCTCAGTGTTCCGCTCTGTGTGTGTCGCACTCTCTGCTCAGTGTTCCGTTCCGTGTGTGCGTCGCACTCTCTGCTCAGTGTTCCGCTCCGTGTCTGAGCCGCACTCTCTGCTCAGTTTTCCGCTCCGTGTGTGAGCCGCACTCTCTGCTCAGTGTTCCGCTTCGTGTGTGTGCCGCACTCTCTGCTCAGTTTTCCGCTCTGTGTGTGAGCCGCACTCTCTGCTCGGTGTTCCGCTCTGTGTGTGAGCCGCACTCTCTGCTCAGTGTTCCGCTCTGTGTGCTCAGTGTTCCGTTTTGTGTGTGAGCCGCACTCTCTGCTCAGTGTTCCGTTCCGTGTGTGAGCCGCACTCTCTGCTCAGTGTTCTGCTCTGTGTGTGAGCCGCACTCTCTGTTCAGTGTTCCGCACCGTGTGTGAGCCGCACTCTCTGCTCAGTGTTCCGCTCTGTGTGTGAGCCGCACTCTCTGCTCAGTGTTCCGCTCCGTGTGTGATCCGCACTCTCTGCTCAGTGTTCGGCTCTGTGTGTGAGCCGCACTCTCTGCTCAGTGTTCCGCTCCGTGTGTGAGCCGCACTCTCTGCTCAGTGTTCCGCTCCGTGTGTGCGTCGCACTCTCTGCTCAGTGTTCCGCTCTGTGTGAGCCAAACTCTCTGCTCAGTGTTCCGCTCCGTGTGTGATCCGCACTCTCTGCTCACTGTTCTGCTCTGTGTGTGAGCCGCACTCTCTGCTCAGTGTTCCGCTCCGTGTGTGAGCCGCACTCTCTGCTCAGTGTTCCGCTCCGTGTGTGCGTCGCACTCTCTGCTCAGTGTTCCGCTCCGTGTGTGAGCCGCACTCTCTGCTCAGTGTTCCGCTCCGTGTGTGAGCCGCACTCTCTGCTCAGTGTTCCGCTCTGTGTGAGCCGCACTCTCTGCTCAGTGTTCCGCTCCGTGTGTGCGTCGCACTCTCTGCTCAGTGTTCCGCTCCGTGTGTGAGTCGCGTTCTCTGTTCCGTGTGTGAGCCGCACTCTCTGCTCAGTGTTCCGCTCCGTGTGTGAGCCGCACTCTCTGCTCAGTGTTCCGCTCTGTGTGTGAGCCGCACTCTCTGCTCAGTGTTCCGCTCTGTGTGTGAGCCGCACTCTCTGCTCAGTGTTCTGCTCTGTGTTTGAGCCGCACTCTCTGCTCAGTGTTCCGCTCTGTGTGAGCCGCACTCTCTGCTCAGTGTTCTGCTCTGTGTGTGAGCCGCACTCTCTGCTCAGTGTTCTGCTCTGTGTGTGAGCCGCACTCTCTGCTCAGTGTTCCGCTCTGTGTGTGAGCCGCACTCTCTGCTCAGTGTTCCGCTCTGTGTGAGCCGCACTCTCTGCTCAGTGTTCCGTTCCGTGTGAGAGCCGCACTCTCTGCTCAGTGTTCCGCTCCGTGTGTGCGTCGCACTCTCTGCTCAGTGTTCTGCTCTGTGTGTGTGTCGCACTCTCTGCTTAGTGTTCCGTTCTGTGTGTGCGTCACAATCTCTGCTCAGTGTTCCACTCCGTGTGTGAGCCGAACTCTCTGTTCAGTGTTCTGCTCCGTGTGTGCGTCGCACTCTCTGCTCAGTGTTCCGCTCTGTGTGTGTGTCGCACTCTCTGCTCAGTGTTCCACTCCGTGTGTGAGCCGCACTCTCTGCTCAGTGTTCCGCTCCGTGTGTGAGCCGCACTCTCTGCTCAGTGTTCCGTTCTGTGTGTGCGTCACAATCTCTGCTCAGTGTTCCGCTCTGTGTGTGAGCCGCACTCTCTGCTCAGTGTTCCACTCCGTGTGTGAGCCGCACTCTCTGCTCAGTGTTCCGCTCTGTGTGTGAGCCGCACTTTCTGCTCAGTGTTCCGCTCTGTGTGTGAGTCACACTCTCTGCTCAGTGTTCCGCTCGGTGTGTGAGCCGCACTCTCTGCTCAGTGTTCCGCTCTGTGTGTGAGCCGCACTCTTTGCTCAGTGTTCCGTTCCGTGTGTGAGCCGCACTCTCTGTTCAGTGTTCCGCTCCGTGTCTGAGCCGCACTCTCTGCTCGGTGTTCCGCTCCGTTTGTGTGAGCCGCACTCTCTGCTCAGTGTTCTGCTCTGTGTGTGTGTGTCGCACTCTCTGCTCAGTGTTCCGCTCCGTGTGTGAGCCGCACTCTCTGCTCAGTGTTCCGCTCTGTGTGTGAGCCACACTCTCTGTTCAGTGTTCCGCTCCGTGTGTGCGTCGCACTCTCTGCTCAGTGTTCCGTTCCGTGTGAGAGCTGCATTCTCTGCTCAGTGTTCCGCTCCGTGTGTGAGTCGCGTTCTCTGTTCCGTGTGTGAGCCGCACTCTCTGCTCAGTGTTCCGCTCCGTGTGTGAGCCGCACTCTCTGCTCAGTGTTCCGCTCTGTGTGTGAGCCGCACTCTCTGCTCAGTGTTCCGCTCTGTGTGAGCCGCACTCTCTGCTCAGTGTTCCGTTCCGTGTGAGAGCCGCACTCTCTGCTCAGTGTTCCGCTCCGTGTGTGCGTCGCACTCTCTGCTCAGTGTTCCGCTCCGTGTGTGCGTCGCACTCTCTGCTCAGTGTTCTGCTCTGTGTGTGTGTGTCGCACTCTCTGCTCAGTGTTCCGCTCTGTGTGAGCCGCACTCTCTGCTCAGTGTTCCGCTCCGTGTGTGAGCCGCACTCTCTGTTCAGTGTTCCGCTCCGTGTGTGCGTCGCACTCTCTGCTCAGTGTTCTGCTCTGTGTGTGAGCCGCACTCTCTGCTCAGTGTTCTGCTCTGTGTGTGAGCCGCTCTGTGTGCTCATTGTTCCGTTCCGTGTGTGAGCCGCACTCTCTGCTCAGTGTTCCGCTCCGTGTGTGAGTCGCACTCTCTGCTCAGTGTTCCGCTCCGTGTATGCGTCGCACTCTCTGGTCAGTGTTCCGCTCCGTGTGTGAGCCGCACTCTCTGCTCAGTGTTCCGCTCCGTGTGTGAGCCGCTCTGTGTGCTCATTGTTCCGTTCCGTGTGTGAGCCGCACTCTCTGCTCAGTGTTCCGCTCTGTGTGTGAGTCGCACTCTCTGCTCAGTGTTCTGCTCTGTGTGTGCGTGTCGAACTCTCTGCTCGGTGTTCCGCTCCGTGTGAGCCGCACTCTCTGTTCAGTGTTCCGCTCTGTGTGTGAGCCGCACTCTCTGTTCAGTGTTCCGCTCCATGTGTGCGTCGCACTCTCTGCTCAGTGTTCCGCTCCGTGTGTGTGTCGCACTCTCTGTTCAGTGTTCCGCTCCGTGTGTGAGCCGCACTCTCTGCTCAGTGTTCCGCTCCGTGTGTGCGTCGCACTCTCTGTTCAGTGTTCCGCTCCGTGTGCGTCGCACTCTCTGTTCAGTGTTCCGCTCTGTGTGTGAGCCGCACTCTCTGCGCAGTGTTCCGCTCTGTGTGTGCTTCGCACTCTCTGCTCAGTGTTCCGCTCTGTGTGTGTGTCGCACTCTCTGCTCAGTGTTCCGCTCCGTGTGTGAGCCGCACTCTCTGCTCAGTGTTCCGCTCCGTGTTTGAGCCGCTCTCTCTGCACAGTGTTCCGCTCCGTGTGTGAGCTGCACTCTCTGCTCAGTGTTCCGTTCCGTGTGAGAGACGCACTCTCTGCTCAGTGTTCCGCTCCGTGTGTGAGCCGCACTCTCTGCTCAGTGTTCCGCTCCGTGTGTGCGTCGCACTCTCTGCTCAGTGTTCCGCTCCGTGTGTGAGCCGCACTCTCTGCTCAGTGTTCCGCTCCGTGTGTGAGCCGCACTCTCTGCTCAGTGTTCCGCTCTGTGTGAGCCGCACTCTCTGCTCAGTGTTCCGCTCCGTGTGTGCGTCGCACTCTCTGCTCAGTGTTCCGCTCCGTGTGTGAGTCGCGTTCTCTGTTCCGTGTGTGAGCCGCACTCTCTGCTCAGTGTTCCGCTCCGTGTGTGAGCCGCACTCTCTGCTCAGTGTTCCGCTCTGTGTGTGAGCCGCACTCTCTGCTCAGTGTTCCGCTCTGTGTGTGAGCCGCACTCTCTGCTCAGTGTTCTGCTCTGTGTTTGAGCCGCACTCTCTGCTCAGTGTTCCGCTCTGTGTGAGCCGCACTCTCTGCTCAGTGTTCTGCTCTGTGTGTGAGCCGCACTCTCTGCTCAGTGTTCTGCTCTGTGTGTGAGCCGCACTCTCTGCTCAGTGTTCCGCTCTGTGTGTGAGCCGCACTCTCTGCTCAGTGTTCCGCTCTGTGTGAGCCGCACTCTCTGCTCAGTGTTCCGTTCCGTGTGAGAGCCGCACTCTCTGCTCAGTGTTCCGCTCCGTGTGTGCGTCGCACTCTCTGCTCAGTGTTCTGCTCTGTGTGTGTGTCGCACTCTCTGCTTAGTGTTCCGTTCTGTGTGTGCGTCACAATCTCTGCTCAGTGTTCCACTCCGTGTGTGAGCCGAACTCTCTGTTCAGTGTTCTGCTCCGTGTGTGCGTCGCACTCTCTGCTCAGTGTTCCGCTCTGTGTGTGTGTCGCACTCTCTGCTCAGTGTTCCACTCCGTGTGTGAGCCGCACTCTCTGCTCAGTGTTCCGCTCCGTGTGTGAGCCGCACTCTCTGCTCAGTGTTCCGTTCTGTGTGTGCGTCACAATCTCTGCTCAGTGTTCCGCTCTGTGTGTGAGCCGCACTCTCTGCTCAGTGTTCCACTCCGTGTGTGAGCCGCACTCTCTGCTCAGTGTTCCGCTCTGTGTGTGAGCCGCACTTTCTGCTCAGTGTTCCGCTCTGTGTGTGAGTCACACTCTCTGCTCAGTGTTCCGCTCGGTGTGTGAGCCGCACTCTCTGCTCAGTGTTCCGCTCTGTGTGTGAGCCGCACTCTTTGCTCAGTGTTCCGTTCCGTGTGTGAGCCGCACTCTCTGTTCAGTGTTCCGCTCCGTGTCTGAGCCGCACTCTCTGCTCGGTGTTCCGCTCCGTTTGTGTGAGCCGCACTCTCTGCTCAGTGTTCTGCTCTGTGTGTGTGTGTCGCACTCTCTGCTCAGTGTTCCGCTCCGTGTGTGAGCCGCACTCTCTGCTCAGTGTTCCGCTCTGTGTGTGAGCCACACTCTCTGTTCAGTGTTCCGCTCCGTGTGTGCGTCGCACTCTCTGCTCAGTGTTCCGTTCCGTGTGAGAGCTGCATTCTCTGCTCAGTGTTCCGCTCCGTGTGTGAGTCGCGTTCTCTGTTCCGTGTGTGAGCCGCACTCTCTGCTCAGTGTTCCGCTCCGTGTGTGAGCCGCACTCTCTGCTCAGTGTTCCGCTCTGTGTGTGAGCCGCACTCTCTGCTCAGTGTTCCGCTCTGTGTGAGCCGCACTCTCTGCTCAGTGTTCCGTTCCGTGTGAGAGCCGCACTCTCTGCTCAGTGTTCCGCTCCGTGTGTGCGTCGCACTCTCTGCTCAGTGTTCCGCTCCGTGTGTGCGTCGCACTCTCTGCTCAGTGTTCTGCTCTGTGTGTGTGTGTCGCACTCTCTGCTCAGTGTTCCGCTCTGTGTGAGCCGCACTCTCTGCTCAGTGTTCCGCTCCGTGTGTGAGCCGCACTCTCTGTTCAGTGTTCCGCTCCGTGTGTGCGTCGCACTCTCTGCTCAGTGTTCTGCTCTGTGTGTGAGCCGCACTCTCTGCTCAGTGTTCTGCTCTGTGTGTGAGCCGCTCTGTGTGCTCATTGTTCCGTTCCGTGTGTGAGCCGCACTCTCTGCTCAGTGTTCCGCTCCGTGTGTGAGTCGCACTCTCTGCTCAGTGTTCCGCTCCGTGTATGCGTCGCACTCTCTGGTCAGTGTTCCGCTCCGTGTGTGAGCCGCACTCTCTGCTCAGTGTTCCGCTCCGTGTGTGAGCCGCTCTGTGTGCTCATTGTTCCGTTCCGTGTGTGAGCCGCACTCTCTGCTCAGTGTTCCGCTCTGTGTGTGAGTCGCACTCTCTGCTCAGTGTTCTGCTCTGTGTGTGCGTGTCGAACTCTCTGCTCGGTGTTCCGCTCCGTGTGAGCCGCACTCTCTGTTCAGTGTTCCGCTCTGTGTGTGAGCCGCACTCTCTGTTCAGTGTTCCGCTCCATGTGTGCGTCGCACTCTCTGCTCAGTGTTCCGCTCCGTGTGTGTGTCGCACTCTCTGTTCAGTGTTCCGCTCCGTGTGTGAGCCGCACTCTCTGCTCAGTGTTCCGCTCCGTGTGTGCGTCGCACTCTCTGTTCAGTGTTCCGCTCCGTGTGCGTCGCACTCTCTGTTCAGTGTTCCGCTCTGTGTGTGAGCCGCACTCTCTGCGCAGTGTTCCGCTCTGTGTGTGCTTCGCACTCTCTGCTCAGTGTTCCGCTCTGTGTGTGTGTCGCACTCTCTGCTCAGTGTTCCGCTCCGTGTGTGAGCCGCACTCTCTGCTCAGTGTTCCGCTCCGTGTTTGAGCCGCTCTCTCTGCACAGTGTTCCGCTCCGTGTGTGAGCTGCACTCTCTGCTCAGTGTTCCGTTCCGTGTGAGAGACGCACTCTCTGCTCAGTGTTCCGTTCCGTGTGTTAGCCGCACTATCTGCTCAGTGTTCCGCTCTGTGTGTGAGCCGCACTCTCTGCTCAGTGTTCCGTTCCGTGTGTGAGCCGCACTCTCTGCTCAGTGTTCCGTCCATGTGTGAGCCGCACTCTCTGCTCAGTGTTCCGCTCTTTGTGTGCGTCGCACTCTCTGCTCAGTGTTCCGCTCCGTGTGTGAGCCGCACTCTCTGCTCAGTGTTCCGCTCCGTGTGTGAGCCGCACTCTCTGCACAGTGTTCCGCTCTGTGTGTCCGTCGCACTCTCTGTTCAGTGTTCCGCTCCGTGTGTGAGCCGCACTCTCTGCTCAGTGTTCCGCTCCGTGTGTGAGCCGCTCTGTGTGCTCATTGTTCCGTTCCGTGTGTGAGCCGCACTCTCTGTTCAGTGTTCCGCTCCGTGTGTGAGCCGCACTCTCTGCTCAGTGTTCCGCTCCGTGTGTGAGCCGCTCTGTGTGCTCAGTGTTCCGTTTCGTGTGTGAGCCGCACTCTCTGCTCAGTGTTCCGCTCCGTGTGTGAGCCGCACTCTCTGCTCAGTGTTCCGCTCTGTGTGTGCGTCACACTCTCTGCTCAGTGTTCCGCTCTTTGTGTGCGTCACACTCTCTGCTCAGTGTTCCGCTCTGTGTGTGAGCCGCACTCTCTGCTCAGTGTTCCGCTCTGTGTGTGCGTCACACTCTCTGCTCAGTGTTCCGCTCTTTGTGTGCTTCGCACTCTCTGCTCAGTGTTCCGCTCCGTGTGTGAGCCGCACTCTCTGCTCAGTGTTCCGCTCTGTGTGTGAGTCGCACTCTCTACTCAGTGTTCCGCTCCGTGTGTGAGCCGCACTCTCTGTTCAGTGTTCCGCTCCGTGTGTGCGTCGCACTCTCTGCTCAGTGTTCCGCTCTGTGTGTGAGCCGCACTCTCTGCTCAGTGTTCCGCTCTGTGTTTGTCGCACTCTCTGCTCAGTGTTCCGTTCCATGTGAGAGCCGCACTCTCTGCTCAGTGTTCAGCTCCGTGTGTGCGTCGCACTCTCTGCTCAGTGTTCCGCTCTGTGTGTGAGCCGCACTCTCTGCTCAGTGTTCCGCTCTGTGTGTGCGTCACACTCTCTGCTCAGTGTTCCGCTCTGTGTGTGCTTCGCACTCTCTGCTCAGTGTTCCGCTCTGTGTGTGTGTCGCACTCTCTGCTCAGTGTTCTGCTCTGTGTGTGTGTGTCGCACTCTCATCTCAGTGTTCCGCTCCGTGTGTGAGCCGCACTCTGTTCAGTGTTCCGCTCCGTGTGTGCGTCGCACTCTCTGCTCAGTGTTCCGCTCTGTGTGTGAGCCGCACTCTCTGCTCAGTGTTCCGCTCTGTGTGTGCGTCACACTCTCTGCTCAGTGTTCCGCTCTGTGTGTGCTTCGCACTCTCTGCTCAGTGTTCTGCTCTGTGTGTGCGTCACACTCTCTGCTCAGTGTTCCGCTCTTTGTGTGCTTCGCACTCTCTGCTCAGTGTTCCGCTCCGTGTGTGAGCCGCACTCTCTGCTCAGTGTTCCGCTCTGTGTGTGAGCCGCACTCTCTGCTCAGTGTTCTGCTCTGTGTGTGAGCCGCTCTGTGTGCTCATTGTTCCGTTCCGTGTGTGAGCCGCACTCTCTGCTCAGTGTTCCGCTCCGTGTGTGAGTCGCACTCTCTGCTCAGTGTTCCGCTCCGTGTATGCGTCACACTCTCTGGTCAGTGTTCCGCTCCGTGTGTGAGCCGCACTCTCTGCTCAGTGTTCCGCTCCGTGTGTGAGCCGCTCTGTGTGCTCATTGTTCCGTTCCGTGTGTGAGCCGCACTCTCTGCTCAGTGTTCCGCTCTGTGTGTGAGTCGCACTCTCTGCTCAGTGTTCTGCTCTGTGTGTGCGTGTCGAACTCTCTGCTCAGTGTTCCGCTCCGTGTGAGCCGCACTCTCTGTTCAGTGTTCCGCTCTGTGTGTGAGCCGCACTCTCTGTTCAGTGTTCCGCTCCATGTGTGCGTCGCACTCTCTGCTCAGTGTTCCGCTCCGTGTGTGTGTCGCACTCTCTGTTCAGTGTTCCGCTCCGTGTGTGAGCCGCACTCTCTGCTCAGTGTTCCGCTCCGTGTGTGCGTCGCACTCTCTGTTCAGTGTTCCGCTCCGTGTGCGTCGCACTCTCTGTTCAGTGTTCCGCTCTGTGTGTGAGCCGCACTCTCTGCGCAGTGTTCCGCTCTGTGTGTGCTTCGCACTCTCTGCTCAGTGTTCCGCTCTGTGTGTGTGTCGCACTCTCTGCTCAGTGTTCCGCTCCGTGTGTGAGCCGCACTCTCTGCTCAGTGTTCCGCTCCGTGTTTGAGCCGCTCTCTCTGCACAGTGTTCCGCTCCGTGTGTGAGCTGCACTCTCTGCTCAGTGTTCCGTTCCGTGTGAGAGACGCACTCTCTGCTCAGTGTTCCGTTCCGTGTGTTAGCCGCACTATCTGCTCAGTGTTCCGCTCTGTGTGTGAGCCGCACTCTCTGCTCAGTGTTCCGTTCCGTGTGTGAGCCGCACTCTCTGCTCAGTGTTCCGTCCATGTGTGAGCCGCACTCTCTGCTCAGTGTTCCGCTCTTTGTGTGCGTCGCACTCTCTGCTCAGTGTTCCGCTCCGTGTGTGAGCCGCACTCTCTGCTCAGTGTTCCGCTCCGTGTGTGAGCCGCACTCTCTGCACAGTGTTCCGCTCTGTGTGTCCGTCGCACTCTCTGTTCAGTGTTCCGCTCCGTGTGTGAGCCGCACTCTCTGCTCAGTGTTCCGCTCCGTGTGTGAGCCGCTCTGTGTGCTCATTGTTCCGTTCCGTGTGTGAGCCGCACTCTCTGTTCAGTGTTCCGCTCCGTGTGTGAGCCGCACTCTCTGCTCAGTGTTCCGCTCCGTGTGTGAGCCGCTCTGTGTGCTCAGTGTTCCGTTTCGTGTGTGAGCCGCACTCTCTGCTCAGTGTTCCGCTCCGTGTGTGAGCCGCACTCTCTGCTCAGTGTTCCGCTCTGTGTGTGCGTCACACTCTCTGCTCAGTGTTCCGCTCTTTGTGTGCGTCACACTCTCTGCTCAGTGTTCCGCTCTGTGTGTGAGCCGCACTCTCTGCTCAGTGTTCCGCTCTGTGTGTGCGTCACACTCTCTGCTCAGTGTTCCGCTCTTTGTGTGCTTCGCACTCTCTGCTCAGTGTTCCGCTCCGTGTGTGAGCCGCACTCTCTGCTCAGTGTTCCGCTCTGTGTGTGAGTCGCACTCTCTACTCAGTGTTCCGCTCCGTGTGTGAGCCGCACTCTCTGTTCAGTGTTCCGCTCCGTGTGTGCGTCGCACTCTCTGCTCAGTGTTCCGCTCTGTGTGTGAGCCGCACTCTCTGCTCAGTGTTCCGCTCTGTGTTTGTCGCACTCTCTGCTCAGTGTTCCGTTCCATGTGAGAGCCGCACTCTCTGCTCAGTGTTCAGCTCCGTGTGTGCGTCGCACTCTCTGCTCAGTGTTCCGCTCTGTGTGTGAGCCGCACTCTCTGCTCAGTGTTCCGCTCTGTGTGTGCGTCACACTCTCTGCTCAGTGTTCCGCTCTGTGTGTGCTTCGCACTCTCTGCTCAGTGTTCCGCTCTGTGTGTGTGTCGCACTCTCTGCTCAGTGTTCTGCTCTGTGTGTGTGTGTCGCACTCTCATCTCAGTGTTCCGCTCCGTGTGTGAGCCGCACTCTGTTCAGTGTTCCGCTCCGTGTGTGCGTCGCACTCTCTGCTCAGTGTTCCGCTCTGTGTGTGAGCCGCACTCTCTGCTCAGTGTTCCGCTCTGTGTGTGCGTCACACTCTCTGCTCAGTGTTCCGCTCTGTGTGTGCTTCGCACTCTCTGCTCAGTGTTCTGCTCTGTGTGTGCGTCACACTCTCTGCTCAGTGTTCCGCTCTTTGTGTGCTTCGCACTCTCTGCTCAGTGTTCCGCTCCGTGTGTGAGCCGCACTCTCTGCTCAGTGTTCCGCTCTGTGTGTGAGTCGCACTCTCTGCTCAGTGTTCCGCTCCGTGTGTGAGCCGCACTCTCTGTTCAGTGTTCCGCTCCGTGTGTGCGTCGCACTCTCTGCTCAGTGTTCCGCTCTGTGTGTGAGCCGCACTCTCTGCTCAGTGTTCCGCTCTGTGTTTGTCGCACTCTCTGCTCACTGTTCCGTTCCATGTGAGAGCCGCACTCTCTGCTCGGTGTTCCGCTCCGTGTGTGAACCGCACTCTCTGTTCAGTGTTCCGCTCCGTGTGTGAGTCGCGCTCTCTGTGTTAGCCGCACTCTCTGCCGCACTCTCTGCTCAGTGTTCCGCTCTGTGTGCTCATTGTTCCATTTCGTGTGTGAGCCGCACTCTCTGCTCAGTGTTCCGCTCCGTGTGTGAGCCGCACTCTCTGCTCAGTGCTCCGCTCCGTGTGTGCGTCGCACTCTCTGCTCAGTGTTCCGCTCTGTGTGAGCCGCACTCTCTGCTCAGTGTTCCGCTCTGTGTGTGCGTCACACTCTCTGCTCAGTGTTCCGCTCTGTGTGTGCGTCAAACTCTCTGCTCAGTGTTCTGCTCTGTATGTGTGTGTCGCACTCTCTGCTCAGTGTTCCGCTCCGTGTGTGAGCCGCACTCTCTGTTCAGTGTTCCGCTCCGTGTGTGCGTCGCACTCTCTGCTCAGTGTTCCGCTCCGTGTGTGAGCCGCACTCTCTGTTCAGTGTTCCGCTCTGTGTGTGCGTCGCACTCTCTGCTCAGTGTTCCGCTCTGTGTGTGAGCCGCACTCTCTGCTCAGTGTTCCGCTCTGTGTGTGCGTCACACTCTCTGCTCAGTGTTCCGCTCTGTGTGTGCTTCGCACTCTCTGCTCAGTGTTCTGCTCCGTGTGTGAGCCGCACTCTCTGCTCAGTGTTCCGCTCCGTGTGTGCGCCGCACTCTCTGCTCAGTGTTCCGCTCTGTGTGTGAGTCGCACTCTCTGCTCAGTGTTCTGCTCTGTGTGTGTGTGTCGCACTCTCTGCTCGGTGTTCCGCTCCGTGTGTGAGCCGCACTCTCTGTTCAGTGTTCCGCTCCGTGTGTGAGTCGCGCTCTCTGTTCCGTGTGTGAGCCGCACTCTCTGCTCAGTGTTCCGCTCCGTGTGTGCGCCGCACTCTCTGCTCAGTGTTCCGCTCTGTGTGTGAGTCGCACTCTCTGCTCAGTGTTCTGCTCTGTGTGTGTGTGTCGCACTCTCTGCTCGGTGTTCCGCTCCGTGTGTGAGCCGCACTCTCTGTTCAGTGTTCCGCTCCGTGTGTGAGTCGCGCTCTCTGTTCCGTGTGTGAGCCGCACTCTCTGCTCAGTGTTCCGCTCCGTGTGTGAGCCGCACTCTCTGCTCAGTGTTCTGCTCTGTGTGTGAGCCGCACTCTCTGCTCAGTGTTCCGCTCTGTGTGTGAGTCGCACTCTCTGCTCAGTGTTCTGCTCTGTGTGTGTTTGTCGCACTCTCTGCTCAGTGTTCCGCTCCGTGTGTGAGCCGCACTCTCTGCTCAGTGTTCCGCTCCGTGTGTGAGCCGCACTCTCTGCTCAGTGTTCCGCTCCGTGTGTGAGTCGCACTCTCTGCTCAGTGTTCCGCTCCGTGTGTGAGCCGCACTCTCTGCTCAGTGCTCCGCTCCGTGTGTGAGCCGCACTCTCTGCTCAGTGTTCCGCTTTGTGTGTCCGTCGCACTCTCTGTTCAGTGTTCCGCTCTGTGTGTGAGCCGCACTCTCTGCTCATTGTTCCACTCTGTGTGTGAGCCGCACTCTCTGCTCAGTGTTCCGCTCTGTGTGTGAGCCGCACTCTCTGCTCAGTGTTCCGCTCCGTGTGTGAGCCGCTCTCTCTGCTCAGTGTTCCGCTCCGTGTGAGAGCCGCACTCTCTGCTCAGTGTTCCGCTCCGTGTGTGAGCCGCACTCTCTGCTCAGTGCTCCGCTCCGTGTGTGAGCCGCACTCTCTGCTCAGTGTTCCGCTTTGTGTGTCCGTCGCACTCTCTGTTCAGTGTTCCGCTCTGTGTGTGAGCCGCACTCTCTGCTCATTGTTCCACTCTGTGTGTGAGCCGCACTCTCTGCTCAGTGTTCCGCTCCGTGTGTGAGCCGCACTCTCTGCTCAGTGTTCCGCTCCGTGTGTGAGTCGCACTCTCTGCTCAGTGTTCCGCTCCGTGTATGCGTCGCACTCTCTGGTCAGTGTTCCGCTCCGTGTGTGAGCCGCACTCTCTGCTCAGTGTTCCGCTCTGTGTGCTCATTGTTCCGTTCCGTGTGTGAGCCGCACTCTCTGCTCAGTGTTCCGCTCTGTGTGTGAGTCGCACTCTCTGCTCAGTGTTCTGCTCTGTGTGTGCGTGTCGCACTCTCTGCTCGGTGTTCCGCTCCGTGTGTGAGCCGCACTCTCTGTTCAGTGTTCCGCTCTGTGTGTGAGCCGCACTCTCTGTTCAGTGTTCCGCTCCATGTGTGCGTCGCACTCTCTGCTCAGTGTTCCGCTCTGTGTTTGTCGCACTCTCTGCTCAGTGTTCCGCTCTGTGTGTCCGTCGCACTCTCTGTTCAGTGTTCCGCTCTGTGTGTGAGCCGCACTCTCTGCTCATTGTTCCACTCTGTGTGTGAGCCGCACTCTCTGCTCAGTGTTCCGCTCCGTGTGTGAGCCGCTCTCTCTGCACAGTTTTCCGCTCCGTGTGTGAGCTGCACTCTCTGCTCAGTGTTCCGTTCCGTGTGAGAGACGCACTCTCTGCTCAGTGTTCCGCTCCGTGTGTTAGCCGCACTCTCTTCTCAGTGTTCCGTTCCGTGTGTTAGCCGCACTATCTGCTCAGTGTTCCGCTCTGTGTGCTCAGTGTTCCGTTTCGTGTGTGAGCCGCACTCTCTGCTCAGTGTTCCGCTCTGTGTGTGAGCCGCACTCTCTGCTCAGTGTTCCGTTCCGTGTGTGAGCCGCACTCTCTGCTCAGTGTTCCGCTCCATGTGTGAGCCGCACTCTCTGCTCAGTGTTCCGCTCTTTGTGTGCGTCGCACTCTCTGCTCAGTGTTCCGCTCTGTGTGTCCGTCGCACTCTCTGTTCAGTGTTCCGCTCTGTGTGTGAGCCGCACTCTCTGCTCATTGTTCCACTCTGTGTGTCCGCCGCACTCTCTGCTCAGTGTTCCACTCCATGTGTGAGCCGCACTCTCTGCTCAGTGTTCCGCTCTTTGTGTGCGTCGCACTCTCTGCTCAGTGTTCCGCTCTGTGTGTCCGTCGCACTCTCTGTTCAGTGTTCCGCTCTGTGTGTGCGTCGCACTCTCTGCTCAGTGTTCCGCTCTGTGTGTCCGCCGCACTCTCTGCTCAGTGTTCCGCTCCATGTGTGAGCCGCACTCTCTGCACAGTGTTCCGCTCTGTGTGTCCGTCGCACTCTCTGTTCAGTGTTCCGCTCTGTGTGTGAGCCGCACTCTCTGCTCATTGTTCCACTCTGTGTGTGAGCCGCACTCTCTGCTCAGTGTTCCGCTCCGTGTGTGAGCCGCTCTCTCTGCACAGTTTTCCTCTCCGTGTGTGAGCTGCACTCTCTGCTCAGTGTTCCGTTCCGTGTGAGAGACGCACTCTCTGCTCAGTGTTCCGCTCCGTGTGTTAGCCGCACTCTCTTCTCAGTGTTCCGTTCCGTGTGTTAGCCGCACTATCTGCTCAGTGTTCCGCTCTGTGTGCTCAGTGTTCCGTTTCGTGTGTGAGCCGCACTCTCTGCTCAGTGTTCCGCTCTGTGTGTGAGCCGCACTCTCTGCTCAGTGTTCCGTTCCGTGTGTGAGCCGCACTCTCTGCTCAGTGTTCCGCTCCATGTGTGAGCCGCACTCTCTGCTCAGTGTTCCGCTCTTTGTGTGCGTCGCACTCTCTGCTCAGTGTTCCGCTCTGTGTGTCCGTCGCACTCTCTGTTCAGTGTTCCGCTCTGTGTGTGAGCCGCACTCTCTGCTCATTGTTCCACTCTGTGTGTCCGCCGCACTCTCTGCTCAGTGTTCCGCTCCATGTGTGAGCCGCACTCTCTGCTCAGTGTTCCGCTCTTTGTGTGCGTCGCACTCTCTGCTCAGTGTTCCGCTCTGTGTGTCCGTCGCACTCTCTGTTCAGTGTTCCGCTCTGTGTGTGCGTCGCACTCTCTGCTCAGTGTTCCGCTCTGTGTGTCCGCCGCACTCTCTGCTCAGTGTTCCGCTCCATGTGTGAGCCGCACTCTCTGCACAGTGTTCCGCTCTGTGTCCGTCGCACTCTCTGTTCAGTGTTCCGCTCTGTGTGTGAGCCGCACTCTCTGCTCATTGTTCCACTCTGTGTGTGAGCCGCACTCTCTGCTCAGTGTTCCGCTCCGTGTGTGAGCTGCACTCTCTGCTCAGTGTTCCGTTCCGTGTGAGAGACGCACTCTCTGCTCAGTGTTCCGCTCCGTGTGTTAGCCGCACTCTCTTCTCAGTGTTCCGTTCCGTGTGTTAGCCGCACTATCTGCTCAGTGTTCCGCTCTGTGTGCTCAGTGTTCCGTTTCGTGTGTGAGCCGCACTCTCTGCTCAGTGTTCCGCTCTGTGTGTGAGCCGCACTCTCTGCTCAGTGTTCCGTTCCGTGTGTGAGCCGCACTCTCTGCTCAGTGTTCCGCTCCATGTGTGAGCCGCACTCTCTGCTCAGTGTTCCGCTCTTTGTGTGCGTCGCACTCTCTGCTCAGTGTTCCGCTCTGTGTCCGTCGCACTCTCTGTTCAGTGTTCCGCTCTGTGTGTGAGCCGCACTCTCTGCTCATTGTTCCACTCTGTGTGTCCGCCGCACTCTCTGCTCAGTGTTCCGCTCCATGTGTGAGCCGCACTCTCTGCTCAGTGTTCCGCTCTTTGTGTGCGTCGCACTCTCTGCTCAGTGTTCCGCTCTGTGTGTCCGTCGCACTCTCTGTTCAGTGTTCCGCTCTGTGTGTGCGTCGCACTCTCTGCTCAGTGTTCCGCTCTGTGTGTCCGCCGCACTCTCTGCTCAGTGTTCCGCTCTGTGTGTCCGTCGCACTCTCTGTTCAGTGTTCCGCTCTGTGTGTGAGCCGCACTCTCTGCTCATTGTTCCACTCTGTGTGTGAGCCGCACTCTCTGCTCAGTGTTCCGCTCTGTGTGTCCGTCGCACTCTCTGTTCAGTGTTCCGCTCTGTGTGTGAGCCGCACTCTCTGCTCATTGTTCCACTCTGTGTGTGAGCCGCACTCTCTGCACAGTGTTCCGCTCTGTGTGTCCGTCGCACTCTCTGTTCAGTGTTCCGCTCTGTGTGTGAGCCGCACTCTCTGCTCATTGTTCCACTCTGTGTGTGAGCCGCACTCTCTGCTCAGTGTTCCGCTCCGTGTGTGAGCCGCTCTCTCTGCACAGTTTTCCGCTCCGTGTGTGAGCTGCACTCTCTGCTCAGTGTTCCGTTCCGTGTGAGAGACGCACTCTCTGCTCAGTGTTCCGCTCCGTGTGTTAGCCGCACTCTCTGCTCAGTGTTCCGTTCCGTGTGAGAGACGCACTCTCTGCTCAGTGTTCCGCTCCGTGTGTTAGCCGCACTCTCTTCTCAGTGTTCCGTTCCGTGTGTTAGCCGCACTATCTGCTCAGTGTTCCGCTCTGTGTGCTCAGTGTTCCGTTTCGTGTGTGAGCCGCACTCTCTGCTCAGTGTTCCGCTCTGTGTGTGAGCCGCACTCTCTGCTCAGTGTTCCGTTCCGTGTGTGAGCCGCACTCTCTGCTCAGTGTTCCGCTCCATGTGTGAGCCGCACTCTCTGCTCAGTGTTCCGCTCTTTGTGTGCGTCGCACTCTCTGCTCAGTGTTCCGCTCTGTGTGTCCGTCGCACTCTCTGTTCAGTGTTCCGCTCTGTGTGTGAGCCGCACTCTCTGCTCATTGTTCCACTCTGTGTGTCCGCCGCACTCTCTGCTCAGTGTTCCGCTCCATGTGTGAGCCGCACTCTCTGCTCAGTGTTCCGCTCTTTGTGTGCGTCGCACTCTCTGCTCAGTGTTCCGCTCTGTGTGTCCGTCGCACTCTCTGTTCAGTGTTCCGCTCTGTGTGTGCGTCGCACTCTCTGCTCAGTGTTCCGCTCTGTGTGTCCGCCGCACTCTCTGCTCAGTGTTCCGCTCCATGTGTGAGCCGCACTCTCTGCACAGTGTTCCGCTCTGTGTGTCCGTCGCACTCTCTGTTCAGTGTTCCGCTCTGTGTGTGAGCCGCACTCTCTGCTCAGTGTTCCGCTCCGTGTGTGAGCCGCTCTGTGTGCTCATTGTTCCGTTCCGTGTGTGAGCCGCACTCTCTGCTCAGTGTTCCGCTCTGTGTGTGAGCCGCACTCTCTGCTCAGTGTTCCGCTCTGTGTGTGAGCCGCACTCTCTGCTCAGTGTTCCGCTCTGTGTGTGAGTCGCACTCTCTGCTCAGTGTTCCGCTCCGTGTGTGAGCCGCACTCTCTGTTCAGTGTTCCGCTCCGTGTGTGCTTCGCACTCTCTGCTCAGTGTTCCGCTCTGTGTGTGAGCCGCACTCTCTGCTCAGTGTTCCGCTCTGTGTTTGTCGCACTCTCTGCTCAGTGTTCCGTTCCGTGTGAGAGCCGCACTCTCTGCTCAGTGTTCCGCTCCGTGTGTGCGTCGCACTCTCTGCTCAGTGTTCCGCTCCGTGTGTGCGTCGCACTCTCTGCTCAGTGTTCCGCTCTGAGTGTGAGCCGCACTCTCTGTTCAGTGTTCAGCTCCGTGTATGCGTCGCACTCTCTGCTCAGTGTTCCGCTCTGTGTGTGAGCCGCACTCTCTGCTCAGTGTTCCGCTCTGTGTGTGCGTCACACTCTCTGCTCAGTGTTCCGCTCTTTGTGTGCTTCGCACTCTCTGCTCAGTGTTCCGCTCCGTGTGTGAGCCGCACTCTCTGCTCAGTGTTCCGCTCTGTGTGTTAGCCGCACTATCTGCTCAGTGTTCCGCTCTGTGTGCTCAGTGTTCCGTTTCGTGTGTGAGCCGCACTCTCTGCTCAGTGTTCCGCTCTTTGTGTGAGCCGCACTCTCTGCTCAGTGTTCCGCTCCGTGTGTGAGCCGCTCTGTGTGCTCATTGTTCCGTTCCGTGTGTGAGCCGCACTCTCTGCTCAGTGTTCCGCTCTGTGTGTGAGTCGCACTCTCTGCTCAGTGTTCCGCTCCGTGTGTGAGCCGCACTCTCTGTTCAGTGTTCCGCTCCGTGTGTGCTTCGCACTCTCTGTTCAGTGTTCCGCTCCGTGTGTGCTTCGCACTCTCTGCTCAGTGTTCCGCTCTGTGTGTGAGCCGCACTCTCTGCTCAGTGTTCCGCTCTGTGTTTGTCGCACTCTCTGCTCAGTGTTCCGTTCCGTGTGAGAGCCGCACTCTCTGCTCAGTGTTCCGCTCCGTGTGTGCGTCGCACTCTCTGCTCAGTGTTCCGCTCTGAGTGTGAGCCGCACTCTCTGTTCAGTGTTCAGCTCCGTGTATGCGTCGCACTCTCTGCTCAGTGTTCCGCTCTGTGTGTGAGCCGCACTCTCTGCTCAGTGTTCCGCTCTGTGTGTGCGTCACACTCTCTGCTCAGTGTTCCGCTCTGTGTTTGTCGCACTCTCTGCTCAGTGTTCCGTTCCATGTGAGAGCCGCACTCTCTGCTCAGTGTTCAGCTCCGTGTGTTTGTCGCACTCTCTGCTCAGTGTTCCGTTCCGTGTGTGAGCCGCACTCTCTGCTCAGTGTTCCGCTCTGTGTGTGAGTCGCACTCTCTGCTCAGTGTTCCGCTCCGTGTGTGAGCCGCACTCTCTGCTCAGTGTTCCGCTCTGTGTTTGTCGCACTCTCTGCTCAGTGTTCAGCTCCGTGTGTGCGTCGCACTCTCTGCTCAGTGTTCCGCTCTGAGTGTGAGTCGCACTCTCTGTTCAGTGTTCAGCTCCGTGTGTGCGTCGCACTCTCTGCTCAGTGTTCCGCTCTGTGTGTGAGCCGCACTCTCTGCTCAGTGTTCCGCTCTGTGTGTGAGCCGCACTCTCTGCTCAGTGTTCCGCTCTGTGTGTGCGTCGCACTCTCTGCTCAGTGTTCTGCTCTGTGTGTGTGTGTCGCACTCTCTGCTCAGTGTTCCGCTCCGTGTGTGAGCCGCACTCTCTGTTCAGTGTTCCGCTCCGTGTGTGCGTCGCACTCTCTGCTCAGTGTTCCGCTCCGTGTGTGAGCCGCACTCTCTGCTCAGTGTTCCGCTCCGTGTGTGCGTCGCACTCTCTGCTCAGTGTTCTGCTCTGTGTGTGTGTGTCGCACTCTCTGCTCAGTGTTCCGCTCCGTGTGTGCGTCGCACTCTCTGCTCAGTGTTCCGCTCTGTGTGTGAGCCGCACTCTCTGCTCAGTGTTCCGCTCTGTGTGTGAGCCACTCTGTGTGCTCATTGTTCCGTTCCGTGTGTGAGCCGCACTCTCTGCTCAGTGTTCCGCTCTGTGTGTGAGCCGCACTCTCTGCTCAGTTTTCCGCTCCGTGTGTGATCCGCACTCTCTGCTCAGTGTTCTGCTCTGTGTGCGAGCCGCACTCTCTGCTCAGTGTTCCTCTCTGTGTGTGAGCCGCACTCTCTGCTCAGTGTTCCGCTCCGTGTGTGAGTCGCGCTCTCTGTTCCGTGTGTGAGCCGCACTCTCTGCTCAGCGTTCCGCTCCGTGTGTGAGCCGCACTCTCTGCTCAGTGTTCCGCTCCGTGTGTGAGCCGCACTCTCTGCTCAGTGTTCCGCTCCGTGTGTGAGCCGCTCTGTGTGCTCAGTGTTCCGTTTCGTGTGTGAGCCGCACTCTCTGCTCAGTGTTCCGCTCTGTGTGAGCCGCACTCTCTGCTCAGTGTTCCGTTCCGTGTGTGAGCCGCACTCTCTGCTCAGTGTTCCGCTCCGTGTGTGAGCCGCTCTGTGTGCTCATTGTTCCGTTCCGTGTGTGAGCCGCACTCTCTGCTCAGTGTTCCGCTCTGTGTGTGCGTCACACTCTCTGCTCAGTGTTCCGCTCTGTGTGTGAGCCGCACTCTCTGCTCAGTGTTCCGCTCCGTGTGTGAGCCGCTCTGTGTGCTCATTGTTCCGTTCCGTGTGTGAGCCGCACTCTCTGCTCAGTGTTCCGCTCTGTGTGTGCGTCACACTCTCTGCTCAGTGTTCCGCTCTGTGTGTGCTTCGCACTCTCTGCTCAGTGTTCTGCTCCGTGTGTGAGCCGCACTCTCTGCTCAGTGTTCCGCTCCGTGTGTGCGCCGCACTCTCTGCTCAGTGTTCCGCTCCGTGTGTGCGCCGCACTCTCTGCTCAGTGTTCTGCTCTGTGTGTGTGTGTCGCACTCTCTGCTCAGTGTTCCGCTCCGTGTGTGAGCCGCACTCTCTGTTCAGTGTTCCGCTCCGTGTGTGCGTCGCACTCTCTGCTCAGTGTTCCGCTCCGTGTGTGAGCCGCACTCTCTGCTCAGTGTTCCGCTCCGTGTGTGCGTCGCACTCTCTGCTCAGTGTTCTGCTCTGTGTGTGTGTGTCGCACTCTCTGCTCAGTGTTCCGCTCCGTGTGTGCGTCGCACTCTCTGCTCAGTGTTCCGCTCTGTGTGTGAGCCGCACTCTCTGCTCAGTGTTCCGCTCTGTGTGTGCGTCACACTCTCTGCTCAGTGTTCCGCTCTGTGTGTGAGCCGCTCTGTGTGCTCATTGTTCCGTTCCGTGTGTGAGCCGCACTCTCTGCTCAGTGTTCCGCTCTGTGTGTGAGCCGCACTCTCTGCTCAGTGTTCCGTTCCGTGTGTGAGCCGCACTCTCTGCTCAGTGTTCCGCTCTGTGTGTGAGCCGCACTCTCTGCTCAGTTTTCCGTTCCGTGTGTGAGCCGCACTGTCTGCTCAGTGTTCCGCTCTGTGTGTGAACCGCACTCTCTGCTCAGTTTTCCGCTCCGTGTGTGATCCGCACTCTCTGCTCAGTGTTCTGCTCTGTGTGCGAGCCGCACTCTCTGCTCAGTGTTCCTCTCTGTGTGTGAGCCGCACTCTCTGCTCAGTGTTCCGCTCCGTGTGTGCGTCGCACTCTCTGCTCAGTGTTCCGCTCCGTGTGTGAGTCGCGCTCTCTGTTCCGTGTGTGAGCCGCACTCTCTGCTCAGCGTTCCGCTCCGTGTGTGAGCCGCACTCTCTGCTCCGTGTTCCGCTCCGTGTGTGCTTCGCACTCTCTACTTAGTGTTCCGCTCCGTGTGTGCGTCGCACTCTCTGCTCCGTGTTCCGCTCCGTGTGTGCTTCGCACTCTCTACTTAGTGTTCCGCTCCGTGTGTGCGTCGCACTCTCTGTTCAGTGTTCCGCTCTGTGTGTGAGCCGCACTCTCTGTTCAGTGTTCCGCTCCATGTGTGCGTCGCACTCTCTGCTCAGTGTTCCGCTCCGTGTGTGTGTCGCACTCTCTGTTCAGTGTTCCGCTCCGTGTGTGCGTCGCACTCTCTGTTCAGTGTTCCGCTCCGTGTGCGTCGCACTCTCTGCTCAGTGTTCCGCTCCGTGTGTGTGTCGCACTCTCTGCTCAGTGTTCCGCTCCGTGTGTGAGCCGCACTCTCTGCTCAGTGTTCCGCTCCGTGTGTGAGCCGCACTCTCTGCTCAGTGTTCCGCTCCGTGTGTGAGCCGCACTCTCTGCTCAGTGTTCAGCTCCGTGTGTTAGCCGCACTCTCTGCTCAGTGTTCCGTTCCGTGTGTTAGCCGCACTATCTGCTCAGTGTTCCGCTCTGTGTGTGAGCCGCACTCTCTGCTCAGTGTTCCGTTCCGTGTGAGAGACGCACTCTCTGCTCAGTGTTCAGCTCCGTGTGTTAGCCGCACTCTCTGCTCAGTGTTCCGTTCCGTGTGTTAGCCGCACTATCTGCTCAGTGTTCCGCTCTGTGTGTGAGCCGCACTCTCTGCTCAGTGTTCCGTTCCGTGTGTGAGCCGCACTCTCTGCTCAGTGTTCCGCTCCATGTGTGAGCCGCACTCTCTGCTCAGTGTTCCGCTCTTTGTGTGCGTCGCACTCTCTGCTCAGTGTTCCGCTCCGTGTGTGAGCCGCACTCTCTGCTCAGTGTTCCGCTCCATGTGTGAGCCGCACTCTCTGCTCAGTGTTCCGCTCTTTGTGTGCGTCGCACTCTCTGCTCAGTGTTCCGCTCTGTGTGTCCGTCGCACTCTCTGTTCAGTGTTCCGCTCTGTGTGTGAGCCGCACTCTCTGCTCATTGTTCCACTCTGTGTGTGAGCCGCACTCTCTGCTCAGTGTTCCGCTCCATGTGTGAGCCGCACTCTCTGCACAGTGTTCCGCTCTGTGTGTCCGTCGCACTCTCTGTTCAGTGTTCCGCTCTGTGTGTGAGCCGCACTCTCTGCTCAGTGTTCCGCTCTGTGTTTGTCGCACTCTCTGCTCAGTGTTCCGTTCCGTGTGAGAGCCGCACTCTCTGCTCAGTGTTCCGCTCCGTGTGTGCGTCGCACTCTCTGCTCAGTGTTCCGCTCCGTGTGTGCGTCGCACTCTCTGCTCAGTGTTCCGCTCTGAGTGTGTGCCGCACTCTCTGTTCAGTGTTCAGCTCCGTGTATGCGTCGCACTCTCTGCTCAGTGTTCCGCTCTGTGTGTGAGCCGCACTCTCTGCTCAGTGTTCCGCTCTGTGTGTGCGTCACACTCTCTGCTCAGTGTTCCGCTCTTTGTGTGCTTCGCACTCTCTGCTCAGTGTTCCGCTCCGTGTGTGAGCCGCACTCTCTGCTCAGTGTTCCGCTCTGTGTGTTAGCCGCACTATCTGCTCAGTGTTCCGCTCTGTGTGCTCAGTGTTCCGTTTCGTGTGTGAGCCGCACTCTCTGCTCAGTGTTCCGCTCTTTGTGTGAGCCGCACTCTCTGCTCAGTGTTCCGCTCCGTGTGTGAGCCGCTCTGTGTGCTCATTGTTCCGTTCCGTGTGTGAGCCGCACTCTCTGCTCAGTGTTCCGCTCTGTGTTTGTCGCACTCTCTGCTCAGTGTTCCGTTCCGTGTGAGAGCCGCACTCTCTGCTCAGTGTTCCGCTCCGTGTGTGCGTCGCACTCTCTGCTCAGTGTTCCGCTCTGAGTGTGAGCCGCACTCTCTGTTCAGTGTTCAGCTCCGTGTATGCGTCGCACTCTCTGCTCAGTGTTCCGCTCTGTGTGTGAGCCGCACTCTCTGCTCAGTGTTCCGCTCTGTGTGTGCGTCACACTCTCTGCTCAGTGTTCCGCTCTGTGTTTGTCGCACTCTCTGCTCAGTGTTCCGTTCCATGTGAGAGCCGCACTCTCTGCTCAGTGTTCAGCTCCGTGTGTTTGTCGCACTCTCTGCTCAGTGTTCCGTTCCGTGTGTGAGCCGCACTCTCTGCTCAGTGTTCCGCTCTGTGTGTGAGTCGCACTCTCTGCTCAGTGTTCCGCTCCGTGTGTGAGCCGCACTCTCTGCTCAGTGTTCCGCTCTGTGTTTGTCGCACTCTCTGCTCAGTGTTCAGCTCCGTGTGTGCGTCGCACTCTCTGCTCAGTGTTCCGCTCTGAGTGTGAGTCGCACTCTCTGTTCAGTGTTCAGCTCCGTGTGTGCGTCGCACTCTCTGCTCAGTGTTCCGCTCTGTGTGTGAGCCGTACTCTCTGCTCAGTATTCCGCTCTGTGTGTGAGCCGCACTCTCTGCTCAGTGTTCCGCTCTGTGTGTGCGTCGCACTCTCTGCTCAGTGTTCTGCTCTGTGTGTGTGTGTCGCACTCTCTGCTCAGTGTTCCGCTCCGTGTGTGAGCCGCACTCTCTGTTCAGTGTTCCGCTCCGTGTGTGCGTCGCACTCTCTGCTCAGTGTTCCGCTCCGTGTGTGAGCCGCACTCTCTGCTCAGTGTTCCGCTCCGTGTGTGCGTCGCACTCTCTGCTCAGTGTTCTGCTCTGTGTGTGTGTGTCGCACTCTCTGCTCAGTGTTCCGCTCCGTGTGTGCGTCGCACTCTCTGCTCAGTGTTCCGCTCTGTGTGTGAGCCGCACTCTCTGCTCAGTGTTCCGCTCTGTGTGTGAGCCACTCTGTGTGCTCATTGTTCCGTTCCGTGTGTGAGCCGCACTCTCTGCTCAGTGTTCCGCTCTGTGTGTGAGCCGCACTCTCTGCTCAGTTTTCCGCTCCGTGTGTGATCCGCACTCTCTGCTCAGTGTTCTGCTCTGTGTGCGAGCCGCACTCTCTGCTCAGTGTTCCTCTCTGTGTGTGAGCCGCACTCTCTGCTCAGTGTTCCGCTCCGTGTGTGAGTCGCGCTCTCTGTTCCGTGTGTGAGCCGCACTCTCTGCTCAGCGTTCCGCTCCGTGTGTGAGCCGCACTC
Source organism: Coreius guichenoti (assembly GCA_039654105.1). Taxonomy (NCBI): domain Eukaryota; kingdom Metazoa; phylum Chordata; class Actinopteri; order Cypriniformes; family Gobionidae; genus Coreius; species Coreius guichenoti. The sequence continues at coordinate 231,532 of JBAPCB010000061.1, forward strand.
TCTGCTCAGTGTTCCGCTCCGTGTGTGAGCCGCACTCTCTGCTCAGTGTTCCGCTCCGTGTGTGAGCCGCTCTGTGTGCTCAGTGTTCCGTTTCGTGTGTGAGCCGCACTCTCTGCTCAGTGTTCCGCTCTGTGTGAGCCGCACTCTCTGCTCAGTGTTCCGTTCCGTGTGTGAGCCGCACTCTCTGCTCAGTGTTCCGCTCCATGTGTGAGCCGCACTCTCTGCTCAGTGTTCCGCTCCGTGTGTGAGCCGCTCTGTGTGCTCATTGTTCCGTTCCGTGTGTGAGCCGCACTCTCTGCTCAGTGTTCCGCTCTGTGTGTGCGTCACACTCTCTGCTCAGTGTTCCGCTCTGTGTGTGAGCCGCACTCTCTGCTCAGTTTTCTGTTCCGTGTGTGAGCCGCACTGTCTGCTCAGTGTTCCGCTCTGTGTGTGAGCCGCACTCTCTGCTCAGTTTTCCGCTCCGTGTGTGCTTCGCACTCTCTACTTAGTGTTCCGCTCCGTGTGTAAGTCGCACTCTCTGCTCAGTGTTCCGCTCTGTGTGTGAGCCGCACTCTCTGCTCAGTGTTCCGCTCTGTGTGTGAGTCGCACTCTCTGCTCAGTGTTCTGCTCTGTGTGTGAGTGTCGCACTCTCTGTTCGGTGTTCCGCTCCGTGTGTGAGCCGCACTCTCTGTTCAGTGTTCCGCTCTGTGTGTGAGCCGCACTCTCTGTTCAGTGTTCCGCTCCATGTGTGCGTCGCACTCTCTGCTCAGTGTTCCGCTCCGTGTGTGTGTCGCACTCTCTGTTCAGTGTTCCGCTCCGTGTGTGAGCCGCACTCTCTGCTCAGTGTTCCGCTCCGTGTGTGCGTCGCACTCTCTGCTCAGTGTTCCGCTCCGTGTGTGCGTCGCACTCTCTGCTCAGTGTTCCGCTCCGTGTGTGCGTCGCACTCTCTGTTCAGTGTTCCGCTCCGTGTGCGTCGCACTCTCTGTTCAGTGTTCCGCTCTGTGTGTGAGCCGCACTCTCTGCGCAGTGTTCCGCTCTGTGTGTGCTTCGCACTCTCTGCTCAGTGTTCCGCTCCGTGTGTGTGTCGCACTCTCTGCTCAGTGTTCCGCTCCGTGTGTGAGCCGCACTCTCTGCTCAGTGTTCCGCTCCGTGTGTGAGCCGCACTCTCTGCTCAGTGTTCCGCTCCGTGTGTGAGCTGCACTCTCTGCTCAGTGTTCCGTTCCGTGTGAGAGACGCACTCTCTGCTCAGTGTTCAGCTCCGTGTGTTAGCCGCACTCTCTGCTCAGTGTTCCGCTCCGTGTGTGCGTCGCACTCTCTGTTCAGTGTTCCGCTCCGTGTGCTTCGCACTCTCTGTTCAGTGTTCCGCTCTGTGTGTGAGCCGCACTCTCTGCTCAGTGTTCCGCTCTGTGTGTGCTTCGCACTCTCTGCTCAGTGTTCCGCTCCGTGTGTGCGTCGCACTCTCTGCTCAGTGTTCCGCTCTGAGTGTGAGCCGCACTCTCTGTTCAGTGTTCAGCTCCGTGTATGCGTCGCACTCTCTGCTCAGTGTTCCGCTCTGTGTGTGAGCCGCACTCTCTGCTCAGTGTTCCGCTCTGTGTGTGCGTCACACTCTCTGCTCAGTGTTCCGCTCTGTGTTTGTCGCACTCTCTGCTCAGTGTTCCGTTCCATGTGAGAGCCGCACTCTCTGCTCAGTGTTCAGCTCCGTGTGTTTGTCGCACTCTCTGCTCAGTGTTCCGTTCCGTGTGTGAGCCGCACTCTCTGCTCAGTGTTCCGCTCTGTGTGTGAGTCGCACTCTCTGCTCAGTGTTCCGCTCCGTGTGTGAGCCGCACTCTCTGCTCAGTGTTCCGCTCTGTGTTTGTCGCACTCTCTGCTCAGTGTTCAGCTCCGTGTGTGCGTCGCACTCTCTGCTCAGTGTTCCGCTCTGAGTGTGAGTCGCACTCTCTGTTCAGTGTTCAGCTCCGTGTGTGCGTCGCACTCTCTGCTCAGTGTTCCGCTCTGTGTGTGAGCCGTACTCTCTGCTCAGTATTCCGCTCTGTGTGTGAGCCGCACTCTCTGCTCAGTGTTCCGCTCTGTGTGTGCGTCGCACTCTCTGCTCAGTGTTCTGCTCTGTGTGTGTGTGTCGCACTCTCTGCTCAGTGTTCCGCTCCGTGTGTGAGCCGCACTCTCTGTTCAGTGTTCCGCTCCGTGTGTGCGTCGCACTCTCTGCTCAGTGTTCCGCTCCGTGTGTGAGCCGCACTCTCTGCTCAGTGTTCCGCTCCGTGTGTGCGTCGCACTCTCTGCTCAGTGTTCTGCTCTGTGTGTGTGTGTCGCACTCTCTGCTCAGTGTTCCGCTCCGTGTGTGCGTCGCACTCTCTGCTCAGTGTTCCGCTCTGTGTGTGAGCCGCACTCTCTGCTCAGTGTTCCGCTCTGTGTGTGAGCCACTCTGTGTGCTCATTGTTCCGTTCCGTGTGTGAGCCGCACTCTCTGCTCAGTGTTCCGCTCTGTGTGTGAGCCGCACTCTCTGCTCAGTTTTCCGCTCCGTGTGTGATCCGCACTCTCTGCTCAGTGTTCTGCTCTGTGTGCGAGCCGCACTCTCTGCTCAGTGTTCCTCTCTGTGTGTGAGCCGCACTCTCTGCTCAGTGTTCCGCTCCGTGTGTGAGTCGCGCTCTCTGTTCCGTGTGTGAGCCGCACTCTCTGCTCAGCGTTCCGCTCCGTGTGTGAGCCGCACTCTCTGCTCAGTGTTCCGCTCCGTGTGTGAGCCGCACTCTCTGCTCAGTGTTCCGCTCCGTGTGTGAGCCGCTCTGTGTGCTCAGTGTTCCGTTTCGTGTGTGAGCCGCACTCTCTGCTCAGTGTTCCGCTCTGTGTGAGCCGCACTCTCTGCTCAGTGTTCCGTTCCGTGTGTGAGCCGCACTCTCTGCTCAGTGTTCCGCTCCATGTGTGAGCCGCACTCTCTGCTCAGTGTTCCGCTCCGTGTGTGAGCCGCTCTGTGTGCTCATTGTTCCGTTCCGTGTGTGAGCCGCACTCTCTGCTCAGTGTTCCGCTCTGTGTGTGCGTCACACTCTCTGCTCAGTGTTCCGCTCTGTGTGTGAGCCGCACTCTCTGCTCAGTTTTCTGTTCCGTGTGTGAGCCGCACTGTCTGCTCAGTGTTCCGCTCTGTGTGTGAGCCGCACTCTCTGCTCAGTTTTCCGCTCCGTGTGTGCTTCGCACTCTCTACTTAGTGTTCCGCTCCGTGTGTAAGTCGCACTCTCTGCTCAGTGTTCCGCTCTGTGTGTGAGCCGCACTCTCTGCTCAGTGTTCCGCTCTGTGTGTGAGTCGCACTCTCTGCTCAGTGTTCTGCTCTGTGTGTGAGTGTCGCACTCTCTGTTCGGTGTTCCGCTCCGTGTGTGAGCCGCACTCTCTGTTCAGTGTTCCGCTCTGTGTGTGAGCCGCACTCTCTGTTCAGTGTTCCGCTCCATGTGTGCGTCGCACTCTCTGCTCAGTGTTCCGCTCCGTGTGTGTGTCGCACTCTCTGTTCAGTGTTCCGCTCCGTGTGTGAGCCGCACTCTCTGCTCAGTGTTCCGCTCCGTGTGTGCGTCGCACTCTCTGCTCAGTGTTCCGCTCCGTGTGTGCGTCGCACTCTCTGCTCAGTGTTCCGCTCCGTGTGTGCGTCGCACTCTCTGTTCAGTGTTCCGCTCCGTGTGCGTCGCACTCTCTGTTCAGTGTTCCGCTCTGTGTGTGAGCCGCACTCTCTGCGCAGTGTTCCGCTCTGTGTGTGCTTCGCACTCTCTGCTCAGTGTTCCGCTCCGTGTGTGTGTCGCACTCTCTGCTCAGTGTTCCGCTCCGTGTGTGAGCCGCACTCTCTGCTCAGTGTTCCGCTCCGTGTGTGAGCCGCACTCTCTGCTCAGTGTTCCGCTCCGTGTGTGAGCTGCACTCTCTGCTCAGTGTTCCGTTCCGTGTGAGAGACGCACTCTCTGCTCAGTGTTCAGCTCCGTGTGTTAGCCGCACTCTCTGCTCAGTGTTCCGTTCCGTGTGTTAGCCGCACTATCTGCTCAGTGTTCCGCTCTGTGTGTGAGCCGCACTCTCTGCTCAGTGTTCCGTTCCGTGTGTGAGCCGCACTCTCTGCTCAGTGTTCCGCTCTTTGTGTGCGTCGCACTCTCTGCTCAGTGTTCCGCTCCGTGTGTGAGCCGCACTCTCTGCACAGTGTTCCGCTCCATGTGTGAGCCGCACTCTCTGCTCAGTGTTCCGCTCTTTGTGTGCGTCGCACTCTCTGCTCAGTGTTCCGCTCCGTGTGTGAGCCGCACTCTCTGCACAGTGTTCCGCTCTGTGTGTCCGTCGCACTCTCTGTTCAGTGTTCCGCTCCGTGTGTGAGCCGCACTCTCTGCTCAGTGTTCCGCTCCGTGTGTGAGCCGCTCTGTGTGCTCATTGTTCCGTTCCGTGTGTGAGCCGCACTCTCTGTTCAGTGTTCCGCTCCGTGTGTGAGCCGCACTCTCTGCTCAGTGTTCCGCTCCGTGTGTGAGCCGCTCTGTGTGCTCAGTGTTCCGTTTCGTGTGTGAGCCGCACTCTCTGCTCAGTGTTCCGCTCTGTGTGTGAGCCGCACTCTCTGCTCAGTGTTCCGTTCCGTGTGTGAGCCGCACTCTCTGCTCAGTGTTCCGCTCCATGTGTGAGCCGCACTCTCTGCTCAGTGTTCCGCTCTTTGTGTGCGTCGCACTCTCTGCTCAGTGTTCCGCTCCGTGTGTGAGCCGCACTCTCTGCACAGTGTTCCGCTCTGTGTGTCCGTCGCACTCTCTGTTCAGTGTTCCGCTCCGTGTGTGAGCCGCACTCTCTGCTCAGTGTTCCGCTCCGTGTGTGAGCCGCTCTGTGTGCTCATTGTTCCGTTCCGTGTGTGAGCCTCACTCTCTGCTCAGTGTTCCGCTCTGTGTGTGCTTCGCACTCTCTGCTCAGTGTTCTGCTCCGTGTGTGAGCCGCACTCTCTGCTCAGTGTTCCGCTCTTTGTGTGCGTCGCACTCTCTGCTCAGTGTTCCGCTCCGTGTGTGAGCCGCACTCTCTGCACAGTGTTCCGCTCTGTGTGTCCGTCGCACTCTCTGCTCAGTGTTCCGCTCCGTGTGTGAGCCGCACTCTCTGCTCAGTGTTCCGCTCTTTGTGTGCGTCGCACTCTCTGCTCAGTGTTCCGCTCCGTGTGTGAGCCGCTCTGTGTGCTCATTGTTCCGTTCCATGTGTGCGTCACACACTCTGCTCAGTGTTCCGCTCTGTGTGTGCTTCGCACTCTCTGCTCAGTGTTCTGCTCCGTGTGTGAGCCGCACTCTCTGCTCAGTGTTCCGCTTTTTGTGTGCGTCGCACTCTCTGCTCAGTGTTCCGCTCTGTGTGTGAGCCGCTCTGTGTGCTCATTGTTCCGTTCCATGTGTGCGTCACACACTCTGCTCAGTGTTCCGCTCTGTGTGTGCTTCGCACTCTCTGCTCAGTGTTCTGCTCCGTGTGTGAGCCGCACTCTCTGCTCAGTGTTCCGCTCCGTGTGTGCGCCGCACTCTCTGCTCAGTGTTCCGCTCCGTGTGTGCGCCGCACTCTCTGCTCAGTGTTCCGCTCCGTGTGCTTCGCACTCTCTGTTCAGTGTTCCGCTCTGTGTGTGCGCCGCACTCTCTGCTCAGTGTTCCGCTCCGTGTGTGCGCCGCACTCTCTGTTCAGTGTTCCGCTCCGTGTGCTTCGCACTCTCTGTTCAGTGTTCCGCTCTGTGTGTGAGCCGCACTCTCTGCTCAGTGTTCCGCTCTGTGTGTGCTTCGCACTCTCTGCTCAGTGTTCCGCTTTGTGTGTGTGTCGCACTCTCTGCTCAGTGTTCCGCTCTGTGTGTGAGCCGCACTCTCTGCTCAGTGTTCCGCTCTGTGTGTGCTTCGCACTCTCTGCTCAGTGTTCCGCTCCGTGTGTGCGTCGCACTCTCTGTTCAGTGTTCCGCTCCGTGTGCTTCGCACTCTCTGTTCAGTGTTCCGCTCTGTGTGTGAGCCGCACTCTCTGCTCAGTGTTCCGCTCTGTGTGTGCTTCGCACTCTCTGCTCAGTGTTCCGCTTTGTGTGTGTGTCGCACTCTCTGTTCAGTGTTCCGCTCTGTGTGTGAGCCGCACTCTCTGCTCAGTGTTCCGCTCTGTGTGCTTCGCACTCTCTGCTCAGTGTTCCGCTCAGTGTGTGAGCTGCACTCTCTGCTCAGTGTTCCGCTCCGTGTGTTAGCCGCGCTCTCTGCTAAGTGTTCCGTTCCGTGTGTTAGCCGCACTCTCTGCTCAGTGTTCCGCTCTGTGTGTGCGTCGCACTCTCTGCTCAGTGTTCCACTCTGTGTGTCAGCCGCACTCTCTGCTCAGTGTTCTGCTCTGCTCAGTATTCCGTTCCGTGTGTGATCCGCACTCTCTGCTCAGTGTTCCGCTCCGTGTGTGAGCCGCACTCTCTGCTCAGTGTTCCGCTCTGTGTGTGCGTCGCACTCTCTGCTCAGTGTTCCACTCTGTGTGTGAGCCGCACTCTCTGCTCAGTGTTCTGCTCTGCTCAGTATTCCGTTCCGTGTGTGATCCGCACTCTCTGCTCAGTGTTCCGCTCCGTGTGTGAGCCGCACTCTCTGCTCAGTGTTCCGCTCTGCTCAGTATTCCGTTCCGTGTGTGATCCGCACTCTCTGCTCAGTGTTCCGCTCTGTGTGTGCGTCGCACTCTCTGCTCAGTGTTCCGTTCCGTATCAGAGCCGCACTCTCTGCTCAGTGTTCCGCTCCGTGTGTGCGTCGCACTCTCTGCTCAGTGTTCCGCTCCGTGTGTGCGTCGCACTCTCTGCTCAGTGTTCTGCTCTGTGTGTGAGTGTCACAATCTCTGCTCAGTGTTCCGCTCTGTGTGTGAGCCGCACTCTCTGCTCAGTGTTCCGCTCCGTGTGTGCGTCGCACTCTCTGCTCAGTGTTCCGCTCCGTGTGTGAGCCGCACTCTCTGCTCAGTGCTCCATGTGTGAGTCGCGCTCTCTGTTCCGTGTGTGAGCCGCACTCTCTGCTCAGTGTTCCGCTCTGTGTGTGAGCCGCACTCTCTGCTCAGTGTTCCGCTCCGTTTGTGAGCCGCACTCTCTGCTCAGTGTTCCGCTCCGTGTGTGCGTCGCACTCTCTGCTCAGTGTTCCGCTCCGTGTGTTAGCCGCACTCTCTGCTCAGTGCTCCATGTGTGAGTCGCGCTCTCTGTTCCGTGTGTGAGCCGCACTCTCTGCTCAGTGTTCCGCTCTGTGTGTGAGTCGCACTCTCTGCTCAGTGTTCCGCTCCGTGTGTGAGCCGCACTCTCTGTTCAGTGTTCCGCTCCGTGTGTGCGTCGCACTCTCTGCTCAGTGTTCCGCTCTGTGTGTGAGCTGCACTCTCTGCTCAGTGTTCTGCTCTGTGTGTGAGCCGCACTCTCTGCTCAGTTTTCCGCTCTGTGTGAGTCGCACTCTCTGCTCAGTGTTCCGTTCCGTGTGAGAGCCGCACTCTCTGCTCAGTTTTCCGCTTCGTGTGTGCGTCGCACTCTCTGCTCAGTGTTCCGCTCCGTGTATGCGTCGCACTCTCTGCTCAGTGTTCTGCTCTGTGTGTGTGAGCCGCACTCTCTGTTCAGTGTTCCGCTCTGTGTGTGAGTCACACTCTCTGCTCAGTGTTCCGCTCTGTGTGTGAGTCACACTCTCTGCTCAGTGTTCCGCTCTGTGTGTGAGTCACACTCTCTGCTCAGTGTTCCGCTCCGTGTGTGAGCCGCACTCTCTGTTCAGTGTTCCGCACCGTATGTGAGCCGCACTCTCTGCTCAGTTTTCCGCTCTGTGTGCGTCGCACTCTCTGCTCAGTGTTCCGCTCCGTGTGTGAGCCGCACTCTCTGCTCAGTGTTCCGCTCCGTGTGTGAGCTGCACTCTCTGCTCAGTGTTCTGCTCTGTGTGTGAGCCGCACTCTCTGCTCAGTGTTCCGCTCTGTGTGTTAGCCGCACTCTCTGCTCAGTGTTCCGCTCCGTGTGTGAGTCGCGATCTCTGTTCCGTGTGTGAGCCGCACTCTCTGCTCAGTGTTCCGCTCCGTGTGTGAGCCGCACTCTCTGCTCAGTGTTCCGCTCTGTGTGTGAGCCGCACTCTCTGCTCAGTGTTCCGCTCTGTGTGTAAGTCACACTCTCTGCTCAGTGTTCCGCTCCTTGTGAGAGCCGCACTCTCTGCTCAGTGTTCCGCTCCGTGTGTGCGTCGCACTCTCTGCTCAGTGTTCCGCTCCGTGTGTGAGTCGCGATCTCTGTTCCGTGTGTGCGTCGCACTCTCTGCTCAGTGTTCTGCTCTGTGTGAGAGCCGCACTCTCTGCTCAGTGTTCCGCTCCGTGTGTGCGTCGCACTCTCTGCTCAGTGTTCTGCTCCGTGTGTGCGTCGCACTCTCTGCTCAGTGTTCTGCTCCGTGTGTGCGTCGCACTCTCTGCTCAGTGTTCTGCTCTGTGTGTGTGTGTCGCACTCTCTACTCAGTGTTCCGGTCCGTGTGTGAGCCGCACTCTCTACTCAGTGTTCTGCTCCGTGTGTGAGCCGCACTCTCTGCTCAGTGTTCCGCTCCGTGTGTGAGCCGCACTCTCTGCTCAGTGTTCCGCTCCGTGTGTGAGCCGCACTCTCTGCTCAGTGTTCCGCTCCGTGTGTGAGCCGCACTCTCTGTTCAGTGTTCCGCACCATGTGTGAGCCGCACTCTCTGTTCAGTGTTCCGCACCGTGTGTGAGCCGCACTCTCTGCTCAGTGTTCCGCTCTGTGTGTGAGCCGCACTCTCTGTTCAGTGTTCCGCTCCGTGTGTGAGCCGCACTCTCTGCTCAGTGTTCCGCTCCGTGTGTGAGCCGCACTCTATGTTCAGTGTTCCGCTCCGTGTGTGCGTCGCACTCTCTGCTCAGTGTTCCGCTCCGTGTGTGAGCCGCACTCTCTGTTCAGTGTTCCGCTCCGTGTGTGAGCCGCACTCTCTGCTCAGTGTTCCGCTCCGTGTGTGAGCCGCACTCTCTGCTCAGTGTTCCGCTCCGTGTGTGAGCCGCACTCTATGTTCAGTGTTCCGCTCCGTGTGTGCGTCGCACTCTCTGCTCAGTGTTCCGCTCCGTGTGTGAGCCGCACTCTCTGTTCAGTGTTCCGCACCGTGTGTGAGCCGCACTCTCTGCTCAGTGTTCTGCTCCATGTGTGAGCCGCACTCTCTGCTCAGTGTTCCACTTTGTGTTTGTGCCGCACTCTCTGCTCAGTTTTCCGCTCTGTGTGTGAGCCGCACTCTCTGCTCGGTGTTCCGCTCTGTGTGTGAGCCGCACTCTCTGCTCAGTGTTCCGCTCTGTGTGTCCGTCGCACTCTCTGTTCAGTGTTCCGCTCTGTGTGTGAGCCGCACTCTCTGCTCATTGTTACGCTCTGTGTGTGAGCCGCACTCTCTGCTCAGTGTTCCGCTCCGTGTGTGAGTCGCACTCTCTGCTCAGTGTTCCGCTCCGTGTGTGATCCGCACTCTCTGTTCAGTGTTCCGCTCCGTGTGTGCGTCGCACTCTCTGCTCAGTGTTCCGCTCTGTGTGTGAGTCGCACTCTCTGCTCAGTGTTCCGCTCCGTGTGTGAGTCGCGATCTCTGTTCCGTGTGTGAGCCGCACTATCTGCTCAGTGTTCCGCTCTGTGTGTGAGCCGCACTCTCTGCTCAGTGTTCCGCTCTGCTCAGTGTTCCGCTCCGTGTGTGATCCGCACTCTCTGTTCAGTGTTCTGCTCCGTGTGTGAGTCGCGATCTCTGTTCCGTGTGTGAGCCGCACTATCTGCTCAGTGTTCCGCTCTGTGTGTGAGCCGCACTCTCTGCTCAGTGTTCCGCTCTGCTCAGTGTTCCGCTCCGTGTGTGATCCGCACTCTCTGTTCAGTGTTCCGCTCCGTGTGTGCGTCGCACTCTCTGCTCAGTGTTCCACTCTGTGTGTGAGCCGCACTCTCTGCTCAGTGTTCCGCTCTGTGTGTGAGTCGCACTCTCTGCTCAGTGTTCCGCTCCGTGTGTGAGCCGCACTCTCTGCTCAGTGTTCCGCTCCGTGTGTGCGTCGCACTCTCTGTTCAGTGTTCCGCTCCGTGTGCTTCGCACTCTCTGTTCAGTGTTCCGCTCTGTGTGTGAGCCGCACTCTCTGCTCAGTGTTCCGCTCTGTGTGTGCTTCGCACTCTCTGCTCAGTGTTCCGCTTTGTGTGTGTGTCGCACTCTCTGCTCAGTGTTCCGCTCTGTGTGTGAGCCGCACTCTCTGCTCAGTGTTCCGCTCTGTGTGTGCTTTGCACTCTCTGCTCAGTGTTCCGCTCCGTGTGTGCGTCGCACTCTCTGTTCAGTGTTCCGCTCCGTGTGCTTCGCACTCTCTGTTCAGTGTTCCGCTCTGTGTGTGAGCCGCACTCTCTGCTCAGTGTTCCGCTCTGTGTGTGCTTCGCACTCTCTGCTCAGTGTTCCGCTTTGTGTGTGTGTCGCACTCTCTGTTCAGTGTTCCGCTCTGTGTGTGAGCCGCACTCTCTGCTCAGTGTTCCGCTCTGTGTGTGCTTCGCACTCTCTGCTCAGTGTTCCGCTTTGTGTGTGTGTCGCACTCTCTGCTCAGTGTTCCGCTCAGTGTGTGAGCTGCACTCTCTGCTCAGTGTTCCGCTCCGTGTGTTAGCCGCACTCTCTGCTCAGTGTTCCGTTCCGTGTGTTAGCCGCACTCTCTGCTCAGTGTTCCGCTCTGTGTGTGCGTCGCACTCTCTGCTCAGTGTTCCACTCTGTGTGTGAGCCGCACTCTCTGCTCAGTGTTCTGCTCTGCTCAGTATTCCGTTCCGTGTGTGATCCGCACTCTCTGCTCAGTGTTCCGCTCCGTGTGTGAGCCGCACTCTCTGCTCAGTGTTCCGCTCTGTGTGTGCGTCGCACTCTCTGCTCAGTGTTCCACTCTGTGTGTGAGCCGCACTCTCTGCTCAGTGTTCTGCTCTGCTCAGTATTCCGTTCCGTGTGTGATCCGCACTCTCTGCTCAGTGTTCCGCTCCGTGTGTGAGCCGCACTCTCTGCTCAGTGTTCCGCTCTGCTCAGTATTCCGTTCCGTGTGTGATCCGCACTCTCTGCTCAGTGTTCCGCTCTGTGTGTGCGTCGCACTCTCTGCTCAGTGTTCCGTTCCGTATCAGAGCCGCACTCTCTGCTCAGTGTTCCGCTCCGTGTGTGCGTCGCACTCTCTGCTCAGTGTTCCGCTCCGTGTGTGCGTCGCACTCTCTGCTCAGTGTTCTGCTCTGTGTGTGAGTGTCACAATCTCTGCTCAGTGTTCCACTCTGTGTGTGAGCCGCACTCTCTGCTCAGTGTTCCGCTCCGTGTGTGCGTCGCACTCTCTGCTCAGTGTTCCGCTCCGTGTGAGCCGCACTCTCTGCTCAGTGCTCCATGTGTGAGTCGCGCTCTCTGTTCCGTGTGTGAGCCGCACTCTCTGCTCAGTGTTCCGCTCTGTGTGTGAGCCGCACTCTCTGCTCAGTGTTCCGCTCCGTTTGTGAGCCGCACTCTCTGCTCAGTGTTCCGCTCCGTGTGTGCGTCGCACTCTCTGCTCAGTGTTCCGCTCCGTGTGTGAGCCGCACTCTCTGCTCAGTGCTCCATGTGTGAGTCGCGCTCTCTGTTCCGTGTGTGAGCCGCACTCTCTGCTCAGTGTTCCGCTCTGTGTGTGAGTCGCACTCTCTGCTCAGTGTTCCGCTCCGTGTGTGAGCCGCACTCTCTGTTCAGTGTTCCGCTCCGTGTGTGCGTCGCACTCTCTGCTCAGTGTTCCGCTCTGTGTGTGAGCTGCACTCTCTGCTCAGTGTTCTGCTCTGTGTGTGAGCCGCACTCTCTGCTCAGTTTTCCGCTCTGTGTGAGTCGCACTCTCTGCTCAGTGTTCCGTTCCGTGTGAGAGCCGCACTCTCTGCTCAGTTTTCCGCTTCGTGTGTGCGTCGCACTCTCTGCTCAGTGTTCCGCTCCGTGTATGCGTCGCACTCTCTGCTCAGTGTTCTGCTCTCTGTGTGTGAGTCACACTCTCTGCTCAGTGTTCCGCTCTGTGTGTGAGTCACACTCTCTGCTCAGTGCTCCGCTCTGTGTGTGAGTCACACTCTCTGCTCAGTGTTCCGCTCCGTGTGTGAGCCGCACTCTCTGTTCAGTGTTCCGCACCGTATGTGAGCCGCACTCTCTGCTCAGTTTTCCGCTCTGTGTGTGCGTCGCACTCTCTGCTCAGTGTTCCGCTCCGTGTGTGAGCCGCACTCTCTGCTCAGTGTTCCGCTCCGTGTGTGAGCCGCACTCTCTGCTCAGTGTTCTGCTCTGTGTGTGAGCCGCACTCTCTGCTCAGTGTTCCGCTCTGTGTGTTAGCCGCACTCTCTGCTCAGTGTTCCGCTCCGTGTGTGAGTCGCGATCTCTGTTCCGTGTGTGAGCCGCACTCTCTGCTCAGTGTTCCGCTCCGTGTGTGTGCCGCACTCTCTGCTCAGTGTTCCGCTCCTTGTGAGAGCCGCACTCTCTGCTCAGTGTTCCGCTCCGTGTGTGCGTCGCACTCTCTGCTCAGTGTTCCGCTCCGCGTGTGAGTCGCGATCTCTGTTCCGTGTGTGCGTCGCACTCTCTGCTCAGTGTTCCGCTCTGTGTGTGAGTCGCACTCTCTGCTCAGTGTTCCGCTCCGTGTGTGAGCCGCACTCTCTGTTCAGTGTTCCGCTCCGTGTGTGCGTCGCACTCTCTGCTCAGTGTTCCGCTCTGTGTGTGAGCTGCACTCTCTGCTCAGTGTTCTGCTCTGTGTGTGAGCCGCACTCTCTGCTCAGTTTTCCGCTCTGTGTGAGTCGCACTCTCTGCTCAGTGTTCCGTTCCGTGTGAGAGCCGCACTCTCTGCTCAGTTTTCCGCTTCGTGTGTGCGTCGCACTCTCTGCTCAGTGTTCCGCTCCGTGTATGCGTCGCACTCTCTGCTCAGTGTTCTGCTCTCTGTGTGTGAGTCACACTCTCTGCTCAGTGTTCCGCTCTGTGTGTGAGTCACACTCTCTGCTCAGTGCTCCGCTCTGTGTGTGAGTCACACTCTCTGCTCAGTGTTCCGCTCCGTGTGTGAGCCGCACTCTCTGCTCAGTGCTCCATGTGTGAGTCGCGCTCTCTGTTCCGTGTGTGAGCCGCACTCTCTGCTCAGTGTTCCGCTCTGTGTGTGAGTCGCACTCTCTGCTCAGTGTTCCGCTCCGTGTGTGAGCCGCACTCTCTGTTCAGTGTTCCGCTCCGTGTGTGCGTCGCACTCTCTGCTCAGTGTTCCGCTCTGTGTGTGAGCTGCACTCTCTGCTCAGTGTTCTGCTCTGTGTGTGAGCCGCACTCTCTGCTCAGTTTTCCGCTCTGTGTGAGTCGCACTCTCTGCTCAGTGTTCCGTTCCGTGTGAGAGCCGCACTCTCTGCTCAGTTTTCCGCTTCGTGTGTGCGTCGCACTCTCTGCTCAGTGTTCCGCTCCGTGTATGCGTCGCACTCTCTGCTCAGTGTTCTGCTCTCTGTGTGTGAGTCACACTCTCTGCTCAGTGTTCCGCTCTGTGTGTGAGTCACACTCTCTGCTCAGTGCTCCGCTCTGTGTGTGAGTCACACTCTCTGCTCAGTGTTCCGCTCCGTGTGTGAGCCGCACTCTCTGTTCAGTGTTCCGCACCGTATGTGAGCCGCACTCTCTGCTCAGTTTTCCGCTCTGTGTGTGCGTCGCACTCTCTGCTCAGTGTTCCGCTCCGTGTGTGAGCCGCACTCTCTGCTCAGTGTTCCGCTCCGTGTGTGAGCCGCACTCTCTGCTCAGTGTTCTGCTCTGTGTGTGAGCCGCACTCTCTGCTCAGTGTTCCGCTCTGTGTGTTAGCCGCACTCTCTGCTCAGTGTTCCGCTCCGTGTGTGAGTCGCGATCTCTGTTCCGTGTGTGAGCCGCACTCTCTGCTCAGTGTTCCGCTCCGTGTGTGTGCCGCACTCTCTGCTCAGTGTTCCGCTCCTTGTGAGAGCCGCACTCTCTGCTCAGTGTTCCGCTCCGTGTGTGCGTCGCACTCTCTGCTCAGTGTTCCGCTCCGCGTGTGAGTCGCGATCTCTGTTCCGTGTGTGCGTCGCACTCTCTGCTCAGTGTTCTGCTCTGTGTGAGAGCCGCACTCTCTGCTCAGTGTTCCGCTCCGTGTGTGCGTCGCACTCTCTGCTCAGTGTTCTGCTCCGTGTGTGCGTCGCACTCTCTGCTCAGTGTTCTGCTCCGTGTGTGCGTCGCACTCTCTGCTCAGTGTTCTGCTCTGTGTGTGTGTGTCGCACTCTCTACTCAGTGTTCCGGTCCGTGTGTGAGCCGCACTCTCTACTCAGTGTTCTGCTCCGTGTGTGAGCCGCACTCTCTGCTCAGTGTTCCGCTCCGTGTGTGAGCCGCACTCTCTGCTCAGTGTTCCGCTCCGTGTGTGAGCCGCACTCTCTGCTCAGTGTTCCGCTCCGTGTGTGAGCCGCACTCTCTGTTCAGTGTTCCGCACCATGTGTGAGCTGCACTCTCTGTTCAGTGTTCCGCACCGTGTGTGAGCCGCACTCTCTGCTCAGTGTTCCGCTCTGTGTGTGAGCCGCACTCTCTGTTCAGTGTTCCGCTCCGTGTGTGAGCCGCACTCTCTGCTCAGTGTTCCGCTTTGTGTGCTCAGTGTTCGGTTTCGTGTGTGAGCCGCACTCTCTGCTCAGTGTTCCGCTCTGTGTGTGAGCCGCAATCTCTGCTCAGTGTTCCGTTCCGTGTGTGAGCCGCACTCTCTGCTCAGTGTTCCGCTCTGTGTGTGCGTCGCACTCTCTGCTCAGTGTTCCGCTCCGTGTGTGAGCCGCACTCTCTGCTCAGTGTTCCGCTCTGTGTGTCCGTCGCACTCTCTTTTCAGTGTTCCGCTCTGTGTGTGAGCCGCACTCTCTGCTCAGTTTTCCGCTCTGTGTGTGCGTCGCACTCTCTGCTCAGTGTTCCGCTCCGTGTGTGAGTCGCACTCTCTGCTCAGTGTTCCGCTCTGTGTGTCCGTCGCACTCTCTGTTCAGTGTTCCGCTCTGTGTGTGAGCCGCACTCTCTGCTCATTGTTACGCTCTGTGTGTGAGCCGCACTCTCTGCTCAGTGTTCCGCTCCGTGTGTGAGTCGCACTCTCTGCTCAGTGTTCCGCTCCGTGTGTGATCCGCACTCTCTGTTCAGTGTTCCGCTCCGTGTGTGCGTCGCACTCTCTGCTCAGTGTTCCGCTCTGTGTGTGAGTCGCACTCTCTGCTCAGTGTTCCGCTCCGTGTGTGAGTCGCGATCTCTGTTCCGTGTGTGAGCCGCACTATCTGCTCAGTGTTCCGCTCTGTGTGTGAGCCGCACTCTCTGCTCAGTGTTCCGCTCTGCTCAGTGTTCCGCTCCGTGTGTGATCCGCACTCTCTGTTCAGTGTTCTGCTCCGTGTGTGTGTCGCGATCTCTGTTCCGTGTGTGAGCCGCACTATCTGCTCAGTGTTCCGCTCTGTGTGTGAGCCGCACTCTCTGCTCAGTGTTCCGCTCTGCTCAGTGTTCCGCTCCGTGTGTGATCCGCACTCTCTGTTCAGTGTTCCGCTCCGTGTGTGCGTCGCACTCTCTGCTCAGTGTTCCGCTCTGTGTGTGAGCCGCACTCTCTGCTCAGTGTTCCGCTCTGTGTGTGAGTCGCACTCTCTGCTCAGTGTTCCCCTCCGTGTGTGAGCCGCACTCTCTGTTCAGTGTTCCGCTCCGTGTGTGCGTCGCACTCTCTGCTCAGTGTTCCGCTCTGTGTGTGAGCCGCACTCTCTGCTCAGTGTTCCGCTCCGTGTGTGAGTCGCGATCTCTGTTCCGTGTGTGAGCCGCACTCTCTGCTCAGTGTTCCGCTCTGTGTGCTTCGCACTCTCTGCTCAGTGTTCCGTTCCGTGTGAGAGCCGCATTCTCTGCTCAGTGTTCCGCTCCGTGTGTGCGTCGCACTCTCTGCTCAGTGTTCCGCTCCGTGTGTGAGTCGCGATCTCTGTTCCGTGTGTGAGCCGCACTCTCTGCTCAGTGTTCCGCTCTGTGTGCTTCGCACTCTCTGCTCAGTGTTCCGTTCCGTGTGAGAGCCGCATTCTCTGCTCAGTGTTCCGCTCCGTGTGTGCGTCGCACTCTCTGCTCAGTGTTCCGCTCCGTGTGTGAGCCGCACTCTCTGTTCAGTGTTCCGCTCCGTGTGTGCGTCGCACTCTCTGCTCAGTGTTCCGCTCTGTGTGTGAGCTGCACTCTCTGCTCAGTGTTCTGCTCTGTGTGTGAGCCGCACTCTCTGCTCAGTTTTCCGCTCTGTGTGAGTCGCACTCTCTGCTCAGTGTTCCGTTCCGTGTGAGAGCCGCACTCTCTGCTCAGTTTTCCGCTTCGTGTGTGCGTCGCACTCTCTGC
This sequence comes from Coreius guichenoti, assembly GCA_039654105.1. Classification (NCBI taxonomy): domain Eukaryota; kingdom Metazoa; phylum Chordata; class Actinopteri; order Cypriniformes; family Gobionidae; genus Coreius; species Coreius guichenoti. The sequence goes on from JBAPCB010000061.1 coordinate 247,710, forward strand.
TCAGTGTTCCGCTCCGTGTATGCGTCGCACTCTCTGCTCAGTGTTCTGCTCTCTGTGTGTGAGTCACACTCTCTGCTCAGTGTTCCGCTCTGTGTGTGAGTCACACTCTCTGCTCAGTGTTCCGCTCTGTGTGTGAGTCACACTCTCTGCTCAGTGTTCCGCTCCGTGTGTGAGCCGCACTCTCTGTTCAGTGTTCCGCACCGTATGTGAGCCGCACTCTCTGCTCAGTTTTCCGCTCTGTGTGTGCGTCGCACTCTCTGCTCAGTGTTCCGCTCCGTGTGTGAGCCGCACTCTCTGCTCAGTGTTCCGCTCCGTGTGTGAGCCGCACTCTCTGCTCAGTGTTCCGCTCCGTGTGTGAGCCGCACTCTCTGCTCAGTGTTCTGCTCTGTGTGAGCCGCACTCTCTGCTCAGTGTTCCGCTCTGTGTGTTAGCCGCACTCTCTGCTCAGTGTTCCGCTCCGTGTGTGAGTCGCGATCTCTGTTCCGTGTGTGAGCCGCACTCTCTGCTCAGTGTTCCGCTCCGTGTGTGTGCCGCACTCTCTGCTCAGTGTTCCGCTCTGTGTGTGAGCCGCACTCTCTGCTCAGTGTTCCGCTCTGTGTGTAAGTCACACTCTCTGCTCAGTGTTCCGCTCCTTGTGAGAGCCGCACTCTCTGCTCAGTGTTCCGCTCCGTGTGTGCGTCGCACTCTCTGCTCAGTGTTCCGCTCCGCGTGTGAGTCGCGATCTCTGTTCCGTGTGTGCGTCGCACTCTCTGCTCAGTGTTCTGCTCTGTGTGAGAGCCGCACTCTCTGCTCAGTGTTCCGCTCCGTGTGTGCGTCGCACTCTCTGCTCAGTGTTCTGCTCCGTGTGTGCGTCGCACTCTCTGCTCAGTGTTCTGCTCCGTGTGTGCGTCGCACTCTCTGCTCAGTGTTCTGCTCTGTGTGTGTGTGTCGCACTCTCTACTCAGTGTTCCAGTCCGTGTGTGAGCCGCACTCTCTACTCAGTGTTCTGCTCCGTGTGTGAGCCGCACTCTCTGCTCAGTGTTCCGCTCCGTGTGTGAGCCGCACTCTCTGCTCAGTGTTCCGCTCCGTGTGTGAGCCGCACTCTCTGCTCAGTGTTCCGCTCCGTGTGTGAGCCGCACTCTCTGTTCAGTGTTCCGCACCATGTGTGAGCCGCACTCTCTGTTCAGTGTTCCGCACCGTGTGTGAGCCGCACTCTCTGCTCAGTGTTCCGCTCTGTGTGTGAGCCGCACTCTCTGTTCAGTGTTCCGCTCCGTGTGTGAGCCGCACTCTCTGCTCAGTGTTCCGCTCCGTGTGTGAGCCGCACTCTCTGCTCAGTGTTCCGCTCCGTGTGTGAGCCGCACTCTATGTTCAGTGTTCCGCTCCGTGTGTGCGTCGCACTCTCTGCTCAGTGTTCCGCTCCGTGTGTGAGCCGCACTCTCTGTTCAGTGTTCCGCACCGTGTGTGAGCCGCACTCTCTGCTCAGTGTTCTGCTCCATGTGTGAGCCGCACTCTCTGCTCAGTGTTCCACTTTGTGTTTGTGCCGCACTCTCTGCTCAGTTTTCCGCTCTGTGTGTGAGCCGCACTCTCTGCTCGGTGTTCCGCTCTGTGTGTGAGCCGCACTCTCTGCTCAGTGTTCCGCTTTGTGTGCTCAGTGTTCGGTTTCGTGTGTGAGCCGCACTCTCTGCTCAGTGTTCCGCTCTGTGTGTGAGCCGCAATCTCTGCTCAGTGTTCCGTTCCGTGTGTGAGCCGCACTCTCTGCTCAGTGTTCCGCTCTGTGTGTGCGTCGCACTCTCTGCTCAGTGTTCCGCTCCGTGTGTGAGCCGCACTCTCTGCTCAGTGTTCCGCTCTGTGTGTCCGTCGCACTCTCTGTTCAGTGTTCCGCTCTGTGTGTGAGCCGCACTCTCTGCTCAGTTTTCCGCTCTGTGTGTGCGTCGCACTCTCTGCTCAGTGTTCCGCTCCGTGTGTGAGTCGCACTCTCTGCTCAGTGTTCCGCTCTGTGTCCGTCGCACTCTCTGTTCAGTGTTCCGCTCTGTGTGTGAGCCGCACTCTCTGCTCATTGTTACGCTCTGTGTGTGAGCCGCACTCTCTGCTCAGTGTTCCGCTCCGTGTGTGAGTCGCACTCTCTGCTCAGTGTTCCGCTCCGTGTGTGATCCGCACTCTCTGTTCAGTGTTCCGCTCCGTGTGTGCGTCGCACTCTCTGCTCAGTGTTCCGCTCTGTGTGTGAGTCGCACTCTCTGCTCAGTGTTCCGCTCCGTGTGTGAGTCGCGATCTCTGTTCCGTGTGTGAGCCGCACTATCTGCTCAGTGTTCCGCTCTGTGTGTGAGCCGCACTCTCTGCTCAGTGTTCCGCTCTGCTCAGTGTTCCGCTCCGTGTGTGATCCGCACTCTCTGTTCAGTGTTCTGCTCCGTGTGTGAGTCGCGATCTCTGTTCCGTGTGTGAGCCGCACTATCTGCTCAGTGTTCCGCTCTGTGTGTGAGCCGCACTCTCTGCTCAGTGTTCCGCTCTGCTCAGTGTTCTCGCTCCGTGTGTGATCCGCACTCTCTGTTCAGTGTTCCGCTCCGTGTGTGCGTCGCACTCTCTGCTCAGTGTTCCGCTCTGTGTGTGAGCCGCACTCTCTGCTCAGTGTTCCGCTCTGTGTGTGAGTCGCACTCTCTGCTCAGTGTTCCCCTCCGTGTGTGAGCCGCACTCTCTGTTCAGTGTTCCGCTCCGTGTGTGCGTCGCACTCTCTGCTCAGTGTTCCGCTCTGTGTGTGAGCCGCACTCTCTGCTCAGTGTTCCGCTCCGTGTGTGAGTCGCGATCTCTGTTCCGTGTGTGAGCCGCACTCTCTGCTCAGTGTTCCGCTCTGTGTGCTTCGCACTCTCTGCTCAGTGTTCCGTTCCGTGTGAGAGCCGCATTCTCTGCTCAGTGTTCCGCTCCGTGTGTGCGTCGCACTCTCTGCTCAGTGTTCCGCTCCGTGTGTGAGTCGCGATCTCTGTTCCGTGTGTGAGCCGCACTCTCTGCTCAGTGTTCCGCTCTGTGTGCTTCGCACTCTCTGCTCAGTGTTCCGTTCCGTGTGAGAGCCGCATTCTCTGCTCAGTGTTCCGCTCCGTGTGTGCGTCGCACTCTCTGCTCAGTGTTCCGCTCTTTGTGTGCGTCGCACTCTCTGCTCAGTGTTCCGCTCCGTGTGTGAGCCGCACTCTCTGCTCAGTGTTCCGCTCCGTGTGTGAGCCGCTCTGTGTGCTCATTGTTCCGTTCCATGTGTGCGTCACACACTCTGCTCAGTGTTCCGCTCTGTGTGTGCTTCGCACTCTCTGCTCAGTGTTCTGCTCCGTGTGTGAGCCGCACTCTCTGCTCAGTGTTCCGCTCCGTGTGTGCGCCGCACTCTCTGCTCAGTGTTCCGCTCCGTGTGTGCGCCGCACTCTCTGCTCAGTGTTCCGCTCTGTGTGTGCTTCGCACTCTCTGCTCAGTGTTCCGCTCCGTGTGTGCGTCGCACTCTCTGTTCAGTGTTCCGCTCCGTGTGCTTCGCACTCTCTGTTCAGTGTTCCGCTCTGTGTGTGAGCCGCACTCTCTGCTCAGTGTTCCGCTCTGTGTGTGCTTCGCACTCTCTGCTCAGTGTTCTGCTTTGTGTGTGTGTCGCACTCTCTGTTCAGTGTTCCGCTCTGTGTGTGAGCCGCACTCTCTGCTCAGTGTTCCGCTCTGTGTGTGCTTCGCACTCTCTGCTCAGTGTTCCGCTTTGTGTGTGTGTCGCACTCTCTGCTCAGTGTTCCGCTCAGTGTGTGAGCTGCACTCTCTGCTCAGTGTTCCGCTCCGTGTGTTAGCCGCACTCTCTGCTCAGTGTTCCGTTCCGTGTGTTAGCCGCACTCTCTGCTCAGTGTTCCGCTCTGTGTGTGCGTCGCACTCTCTGCTCAGTGTTCCACTCTGTGTGTGAGCCGCACTCTCTGCTCAGTGTTCTGCTCTGCTCAGTATTCCGTTCCGTGTGTGATCCGCACTCTCTGCTCAGTGTTCCGCTCCGTGTGTGAGCCGCACTCTCTGCTCAGTGTTCCACTTTGTGTGTGAGCCGCACTCTCTGCTCAGTGTTCTGCTCTGCTCAGTATTCCGTTCCGTGTGTGATCCGCACTCTCTGCTCAGTGTTCCGCTCCGTGTGTGAGCCGCACTCTCTGCTCAGTGTTCCGCTCTGCTCAGTATTCCGTTCCGTGTGTGATCCGCACTCTCTGCTCAGTGTTCCGCTCTGTGTGTGCGTCGCACTCTCTGCTCAGTGTTCCGTTCCGTATCAGAGCCGCACTCTCTGCTCAGTGTTCCGCTCCGTGTGTGCGTCGCACTCTCTGCTCAGTGTTCCGCTCCGTGTGTGCGTCGCACTCTCTGCTCAGTGTTCTGCTCTGTGTGTGAGTGTCACAATCTCTGCTCAGTGTTCCGCTCTGTGTGTGAGCCGCACTCTCTGCTCAGTGTTCCGCTCCGTGTGTGCGTCGCACTCTCTGCTCAGTGTTCCGCTCCGTGTGTGAGCCGCACTCTCTGCTCAGTGCTCCATGTGTGAGTCGCGCTCTCTGTTCCGTGTGTGAGCCGCACTCTCTGCTCAGTGTTCCGCTCTGTGTGTGAGCCGCACTCTCTGCTCAGTGTTCCGCTCCGTTTGTGAGCCGCACTCTCTGCTCAGTGTTCCGCTCCGTGTGTGCGTCGCACTCTCTGCTCAGTGTTCCGCTCCGTGTGTGAGCCGCACTCTCTGCTCAGTGCTCCATGTGTGAGTCGCGCTCTCTGTTCCGTGTGTGAGCCGCACTCTCTGCTCAGTGTTCCGCTCTGTGTGTGAGTCGCACTCTCTGCTCAGTGTTCCGCTCCGTGTGTGAGCCGCACTCTCTGTTCAGTGTTCCGCTCCGTGTGTGCGTCGCACTCTCTGCTCAGTGTTCCGCACCGTATGTGAGCCGCACTCTCTGCTCAGTTTTCCGCTCTGTGTGTGCGTCGCACTCTCTGCTCAGTGTTCCGCTCCGTGTGTGAGCCGCACTCTCTGCTCAGTGTTCCGCTCCGTGTGTGAGCCGCACTCTCTGCTCAGTGTTCTGCTCTGTGTGTGAGCCGCACTCTCTGCTCAGTGTTCCGCTCTGTGTTAGCCGCACTCTCTGCTCAGTGTTCCGCTCCGTGTGTGTCGCGATCTCTGTTCCGTGTGTGAGCCGCACTCTCTGCTCAGTGTTCCGCTCCGTGTGTGAGCCGCACTCTCTGCTCAGTGTTCCGCTCTGTGTGTGAGCCGCACTCTCTGCTCAGTGTTCCGCTCTGTGTGTAAGTCACACTCTCTGCTCAGTGTTCCGCTCCTTGTGAGAGCCGAACTCTCTGCTCAGTGTTCCGCTCCGTGTGTGCGTCGCACTCTCTGCTCAGTGTTCCGCTCCGTGTGTGAGTCGCGATCTCTGTTCCGTGTGTGCGTCGCACTCTCTGCTCAGTGTTCTGCTCTGTGTGAGAGCCGCACTCTCTGCTCAGTGTTCCGCTCCGTGTGTGCGTCGCACTCTCTGCTCAGTGTTCTGCTCCGTGTGTGCGTCGCACTCTCTGCTCAGTGTTCCGCTCTGCTCAGTGTTCCGCTCCGTGTGTGATCCGCACTCTCTGTTCAGTGTTCTGCTCCGTGTGTGAGTCGCGATCTCTGTTCCGTGTGTGAGCCGCACTATCTGCTCAGTGTTCCGCTCTGTGTGTGAGCCGCACTCTCTGCTCAGTGTTCCGCTCTGCTCAGTGTTCCGCTCCGTGTGTGATCCGCACTCTCTGTTCAGTGTTCCGCTCCGTGTGTGCGTCGCACTCTCTGCTCAGTGTTCCGCTCTGTGTGTGAGCCGCACTCTCTGCTCAGTGTTCCGCTCTGTGTGTGAGTCGCACTCTCTGCTCAGTGTTCCCCTCCGTGTGTGAGCCGCACTCTCTGTTCAGTGTTCCGCTCCGTGTGTGCGTCGCACTCTCTGCTCAGTGTTCCGCTCTGTGTGTGAGCCGCACTCTCTGCTCAGTGTTCCGCTCCGTGTGTGAGTCGCGATCTCTGTTCCGTGTGTGAGCCGCACTCTCTGCTCAGTGTTCCGCTCTGTGTGCTTCGCACTCTCTGCTCAGTGTTCCGTTCCGTGTGAGAGCCGCATTCTCTGCTCAGTGTTCCGCTCCGTGTGTGCGTCGCACTCTCTGCTCAGTGTTCCGCTCCGTGTGTGAGTCGCGATCTCTGTTCCGTGTGTGAGCCGCACTCTCTGCTCAGTGTTCCGCTCTGTGTGCTTCGCACTCTCTGCTCAGTGTTCCGTTCCGTGTGAGAGCCGCATTCTCTGCTCAGTGTTCCGCTCCGTGTGTGCGTCGCACTCTCTGCTCAGTGTTCCGCTCCGTGTGTGAGTCGCGATCTCTGTTCCGTGTGTGAGCCGCACTATCTGCTCAGTGTTCCGCTCTGTGTGTGAGCCGCACTCTCTGCTCAGTGTTCCGCTCTGTGTGTGAGTCGCACTCTCTGCTCAGTGTTCCCCTCCGTGTGTGAGCCGCACTCTCTGTTCAGTGTTCCGCTCCGTGTGTGCGTCGCACTCTCTGCTCAGTGTTCCGCTCTGTGTGTGAGCCGCACTCTCTGCTCAGTGTTCCGCTCCGTGTGTGAGTCGCGATCTCTGTTCCGTGTGTGAGCCGCACTCTCTGCTCAGTGTTCCGCTCTGTGTGCTTCGCACTCTCTGCTCAGTGTTCCGTTCCGTGTGAGAGCCGCATTCTCTGCTCAGTGTTCCGCTCCGTGTGTGCGTCGCACTCTCTGCTCAGTGTTCCGCTCCGTGTGTGAGTCGCGATCTCTGTTCCGTGTGTGAGCCGCACTCTCTGCTCAGTGTTCCGCTCTGTGTGCTTCGCACTCTCTGCTCAGTTTTCCGTTCTGTGTGTGCGTCACAATCTCTGCTCAGTGTTCCGCTCTGTGTGTGCGTCGCACTCTCTGCTCAGTGTTCCGCTCCGTGTGTGAGCCGCACTCTCTGCTCAGTGTTCCGCTCTGTGTGTCCGTCGCACTCTCTGTTCAGTGTTCCGCTCTGTGTGTGAGCCGCACTCTCTGCTCAGTTTTCCGCTCTGTGTGTGCGTCGCACTCTCTGCTCAGTGTTCCGCTCCGTGTGTGAGTCGCACTCTCTGCTCAGTGTTCCGCTCTGTGTCCGTCGCACTCTCTGTTCAGTGTTCCGCTCTGTGTGTGAGCCGCACTCTCTGCTCATTGTTACGCTCTGTGTGTGAGCCGCACTCTCTGCTCAGTGTTCCGCTCCGTGTGTGAGTCGCACTCTCTGCTCAGTGTTCCGCTCCGTGTGTGATCCGCACTCTCTGTTCAGTGTTCCGCTCCGTGTGTGCGTCGCACTCTCTGCTCAGTGTTCCGCTCTGTGTGTGAGTCGCACTCTCTGCTCAGTGTTCCGCTCCGTGTGTGAGTCGCGATCTCTGTTCCGTGTGTGAGCCGCACTATCTGCTCAGTGTTCCGCTCTGTGTGTGAGCCGCACTCTCTGCTCAGTGTTCCGCTCTGCTCAGTGTTCCGCTCCGTGTGTGATCCGCACTCTCTGTTCAGTGTTCTGCTCCGTGTGTGAGTCGCGATCTCTGTTCCGTGTGTGAGCCGCACTATCTGCTCAGTGTTCCGCTCTGTGTGTGAGCCGCACTCTCTGCTCAGTGTTCCGCTCTGCTCAGTGTTCTCGCTCCGTGTGTGATCCGCACTCTCTGTTCAGTGTTCCGCTCCGTGTGTGCGTCGCACTCTCTGCTCAGTGTTCCGCTCTGTGTGTGAGCCGCACTCTCTGCTCAGTGTTCCGCTCTGTGTGTGAGTCGCACTCTCTGCTCAGTGTTCCCCTCCGTGTGTGAGCCGCACTCTCTGTTCAGTGTTCCGCTCCGTGTGTGCGTCGCACTCTCTGCTCAGTGTTCCGCTCTGTGTGTGAGCCGCACTCTCTGCTCAGTGTTCCGCTCCGTGTGTGAGTCGCGATCTCTGTTCCGTGTGTGAGCCGCACTCTCTGCTCAGTGTTCCGCTCTGTGTGCTTCGCACTCTCTGCTCAGTGTTCCGTTCCGTGTGAGAGCCGCATTCTCTGCTCAGTGTTCCGCTCCGTGTGTGCGTCGCACTCTCTGCTCAGTGTTCCGCTCCGTGTGTGAGTCGCGATCTCTGTTCCGTGTGTGAGCCGCACTCTCTGCTCAGTGTTCCGCTCTGTGTGCTTCGCACTCTCTGCTCAGTGTTCCGTTCCGTGTGAGAGCCGCATTCTCTGCTCAGTGTTCCGCTCCGTGTGTGCGTCGCACTCTCTGCTCAGTGTTCCGCTCTTTGTGTGCGTCGCACTCTCTGCTCAGTGTTCCGCTCCGTGTGTGAGCCGCACTCTCTGCTCAGTGTTCCGCTCCGTGTGTGAGCCGCTCTGTGTGCTCATTGTTCCGTTCCATGTGTGCGTCACACACTCTGCTCAGTGTTCCGCTCTGTGTGTGCTTCGCACTCTCTGCTCAGTGTTCTGCTCCGTGTGTGAGCCGCACTCTCTGCTCAGTGTTCCGCTCCGTGTGTGCGCCGCACTCTCTGCTCAGTGTTCCGCTCCGTGTGTGCGCCGCACTCTCTGCTCAGTGTTCCGCTCCGTGTGTGAGCCGCACTCTCTGCTCAGTGTTCCGCTCCGTGTGTGCGTCGCACTCTCTGTTCAGTGTTCCGCTCCGTGTGCTTCGCACTCTCTGTTCAGTGTTCCGCTCTGTGTGTGAGCCGCACTCTCTGCTCAGTGTTCCGCTCTGTCTGTGCTTCGCACTCTCTGCTCAGTGTTCCGCTTTGTGTGTGTGTCGCACTCTCTGCTCAGTGTTCCGCTCTGTGTGTGAGCCGCACTCTCTGCTCAGTGTTCCGCTCTGTGTGTGCTTCGCACTCTCTGCTCAGTGTTCCGCTCCGTGTGTGCGTCGCACTCTCTGTTCAGTGTTCCGCTCCGTGTGCTTCGCACTCTCTGTTCAGTGTTCCGCTCTGTGTGTGAGCCGCACTCTCTGCTCAGTGTTCCGCTCTGTGTGTGCTTCGCACTCTCTGCTCAGTGTTCTGCTTTGTGTGTGTGTCGCACTCTCTGTTCAGTGTTCCGCTCTGTGTGTGAGCCGCACTCTCTGCTCAGTGTTCCGCTCTGTGTGTGCTTCGCACTCTCTGCTCAGTGTTCCGCTTTGTGTGTGTGTCGCACTCTCTGCTCAGTGTTCCGCTCAGTGTGTGAGCTGCACTCTCTGCTCAGTGTTCCGCTCCGTGTGTTAGCCGCACTCTCTGCTCAGTGTTCCGTTCCGTGTGTTAGCCGCACTCTCTGCTCAGTGTTCCGCTCTGTGTGTGCGTCGCACTCTCTGCTCAGTGTTCCACTCTGTGTGTGAGCCGCACTCTCTGCTCAGTGTTCTGCTCTGCTCAGTATTCCGTTCCGTGTGTGATCCGCACTCTCTGCTCAGTGTTCCGCTCCGTGTGTGAGCCGCACTCTCTGCTCAGTGTTCCACTTTGTGTGTGAGCCGCACTCTCTGCTCAGTGTTCTGCTCTGCTCAGTATTCCGTTCCGTGTGTGATCCGCACTCTCTGCTCAGTGTTCCGCTCCGTGTGTGAGCCGCACTCTCTGCTCAGTGTTCCGCTCTGCTCAGTATTCCGTTCCGTGTGTGATCCGCACTCCTTGCTCAGTGTTCCGCTCTGTGTGTGCGTCGCACTCTCTGCTCAGTGTTCCGTTCCGTATCAGAGCCGCACTCTCTGCTCAGTGTTCCGCTCCGTGTGTGCGTCGCACTCTCTGCTCAGTGTTCCGCTCCGTGTGTGCGTCGCACTCTCTGCTCAGTGTTCTGCTCTGTGTGTGAGTGTCACAATCTCTGCTCAGTGTTCCGCTCTGTGTGTGAGCCGCACTCTCTGCTCAGTGTTCCGCTCCGTGTGTGCGTCGCACTCTCTGCTCAGTGTTCCGCTCCGTGTGTGAGCCGCACTCTCTGCTCAGTGCTCCATGTGTGAGTCGCGCTCTCTGTTCCGTGTGTGAGCCGCACTCTCTGCTCAGTGTTCCGCTCTGTGTGTGAGCCGCACTCTCTGCTCAGTGTTCCGCTCCGTTTGTGAGCCGCACTCTCTGCTCAGTGTTCCGCTCCGTGTGTGCGTCGCACTCTCTGCTCAGTGTTCCGCTCCGTGTGTGAGCCGCACTCTCTGCTCAGTGCTCCATGTGTGAGTCGCGCTCTCTGTTCCGTGTGTGAGCCGCACTCTCTGCTCAGTGTTCCGCTCTGTGTGTGAGTCGCACTCTCTGCTCAGTGTTCCGCTCCGTGTGTGAGCCGCACTCTCTGTTCAGTGTTCCGCTCCGTGTGTGCGTCGCACTCTCTGCTCAGTGTTCCGCACCGTATGTGAGCCGCACTCTCTGCTCAGTTTTCCGCTCTGTGTGTGCGTCGCACTCTCTGCTCAGTGTTCCGCTCCGTGTGTGAGCCGCACTCTCTGCTCAGTGTTCCGCTCCGTGTGTGAGCCGCACTCTCTGCTCAGTGTTCTGCTCTGTGTGTGAGCCGCACTCTCTGCTCAGTGTTCCGCTCTGTGTTAGCCGCACTCTCTGCTCAGTGTTCCGCTCCGTGTGTGTCGCGATCTCTGTTCCGTGTGTGAGCCGCACTCTCTGCTCAGTGTTCCGCTCCGTGTGTGAGCCGCACTCTCTGCTCAGTGTTCCGCTCTGTGTGTGAGCCGCACTCTCTGCTCAGTGTTCCGCTCTGTGTGTAAGTCACACTCTCTGCTCAGTGTTCCGCTCCTTGTGAGAGCCGAACTCTCTGCTCAGTGTTCCGCTCCGTGTGTGCGTCGCACTCTCTGCTCAGTGTTCCGCTCCGTGTGTGAGTCGCGATCTCTGTTCCGTGTGTGCGTCGCACTCTCTGCTCAGTGTTCTGCTCTGTGTGAGAGCCGCACTCTCTGCTCAGTGTTCCGCTCCGTGTGTGCGTCGCACTCTCTGCTCAGTGTTCTGCTCCGTGTGTGCGTCGCACTCTCTGCTCAGTGTTCTGCTCCGTGTGTGCGTCGCACTCTCTGCTCAGTGTTCTGCTCTGTGTGTGTGTGTCGCACTCTCTACTCAGTGTTCCGGTCCGTGTGTGAGCCGCACTCTCTACTCAGTGTTCTGCTCCGTGTGTGAGCCGCACTCTCTGCTCAGTGTTCCGCTCCGTGTGTGAGCCGCACTCTCTGCTCAGTGTTCCGCTCCGTGTGTGAGCCGCACTCTCTGTTCAGTGTTCCGCACCATGTGTGAGCCGCACTCTCTGTTCAGTGTTCCGCACCGTGTGTGAGCCGCACTCTCTGTTCAGTGTTCCGCACCGTGTGTGAGCCGCACTCTCTGCTCAGTGTTCCGCTCTGTGTGTGAGCCGCACTCTCTGTTCAGTGTTCCGCTCCGTGTGTGAGCCGCACTCTCTGCTCAGTGTTCCGCTCCGTGTGTGAGCCGCACTCTCTGCTCAGTGTTCCGCTCCGTGTGTGAGCCGCACTCTATGTTCAGTGTTCCGCTCCGTGTGTGCGTCGCACTCTCTGCTCAGTGTTCCGCTCCGTGTGTGAGCCGCACTCTCTGTTCAGTGTTCCGCACCGTGTGTGAGCCGCACTCTCTGCTCAGTGTTCTGCTCCATGTGTGAGCCGCACTCTCTGCTCAGTGTTCCACTTTGTGTTTGTGCCGCACTCTCTGCTCAGTTTTCCGCTCTGTGTGTGAGCCGCACTCTCTGCTCGGTGTTCCGCTCTGTGTGTGAGCCGCACTCTCTGCTCAGTGTTCCGCTTTGTGTGCTCAGTGTTCGGTTTCGTGTGTGAGCCGCACTCTCTGCTCAGTGTTCCGCTCTGTGTGTGAGCCGCAATCTCTGCTCAGTGTTCCGTTCCGTGTGTGAGCCGCACTCTCTGCTCAGTGTTCCGCTCTGTGTGTGCGTCGCACTCTCTGCTCAGTGTTCCGCTCCGTGTGTGAGTCGCGATCTCTGTTCCGTGTGTGAGCCGCACTATCTGCTCAGTGTTCCGCTCTGTGTGTGAGCCGCACTCTCTGCTCAGTGTTCCGCTCTGCTCAGTGTTCCGCTCCGTGTGTGATCCGCACTCTCTGTTCAGTGTTCTGCTCCGTGTGTGAGTCGCGATCTCTGTTCCGTGTGTGAGCCGCACTATCTGCTCAGTGTTCCGCTCTGTGTGTGAGCCGCACTCTCTGCTCAGTGTTCCGCTCTGCTCAGTGTTCCGCTCCGTGTGTGATCCGCACTCTCTGTTCAGTGTTCCGCTCCGTGTGTGCGTCGCACTCTCTGCTCAGTGTTCCGCTCTGTGTGTGAGCCGCACTCTCTGCTCAGTGTTCCGCTCTGTGTGTGAGTCGCACTCTCTGCTCAGTGTTCCCCTCCGTGTGTGAGCCGCACTCTCTGTTCAGTGTTCCGCTCCGTGTGTGCGTCGCACTCTCTGCTCAGTGTTCCGCTCTGTGTGTGAGCCGCACTCTCTGCTCAGTGTTCCGCTCCGTGTGTGAGTCGCGATCTCTGTTCCGTGTGTGAGCCGCACTCTCTGCTCAGTGTTCCGCTCTGTGTGCTTCGCACTCTCTGCTCAGTGTTCCGTTCCGTGTGAGAGCCGCATTCTCTGCTCAGTGTTCCGCTCCGTGTGTGCGTCGCACTCTCTGCTCAGTGTTCCGCTCCGTGTGTGAGTCGCGATCTCTGTTCCGTGTGTGAGCCGCACTCTCTGCTCAGTGTTCCGCTCTGTGTGCTTCGCACTCTCTGCTCAGTGTTCCGTTCCGTGTGAGAGCCGCATTCTCTGCTCAGTGTTCCGCTCCGTGTGTGCGTCGCACTCTCTGCTCAGTGTTCCGCTCCGTGTGTGAGTCGCGATCTCTGTTCCGTGTGTGAGCCGCACTATCTGCTCAGTGTTCCGCTCTGTGTGTGAGCCGCACTCTCTACTCAGTGTTCCGCTCTGTGTGTGAGTCGCACTCTCTGCTCAGTGTTCCCCTCCGTGTGTGAGCCGCACTCTCTGTTCAGTGTTCCGCTCCGTGTGTGCGTCGCACTCTCTGCTCAGTGTTCCGCTCTGTGTGTGAGCCGCACTCTCTGCTCAGTGTTCCGCTCCGTGTGTGAGTCGCGATCTCTGTTCCGTGTGTGAGCCGCACTCTCTGCTCAGTGTTCCGCTCTGTGTGCTTCGCACTCTCTGCTCAGTGTTCCGTTCCGTGTGAGAGCCGCATTCTCTGCTCAGTGTTCCGCTCCGTGTGTGCGTCGCACTCTCTGCTCAGTGTTCCGCTCCGTGTGTGAGTCGCGATCTCTGTTCCGTGTGTGAGCCGCACTCTCTGCTCAGTGTTCCGCTCTGTGTGCTTCGCACTCTCTGCTCAGTTTTCCGTTCTGTGTGTGCGTCACAATCTCTGCTCAGTGTTCCGCTCTGTGTGTGAGCCGCACTCTCTGCTCAGTGTTCCGCTCTGTGTGTGTCGCACTCTCTGCTCAGTGTTCCGTTCCGTGTGTGCGTCGCACTCTCTGCTCAGTGTTCCGCTCCGTGTCTGAGCCGCACTCTCTGCTCAGTTTTCCGCTCCGTGTGTGAGCCGCACTCTCTGCTCAGTGTTCCGCTTCGTGTGTGTGCCGCACTCTCTGCTCAGTTTTCCGCTCTGTGTGTGAGCCGCACTCTCTGCTCGGTGTTCCGCTCTGTGTGTGAGCCGCACTCTCTGCTCAGTGTTCCGCTCTGTGTGCTCAGTGTTCCGTTTTGTGTGTGAGCCGCACTCTCTGCTCAGTGTTCCGTTCCGTGTGTGAGCCGCACTCTCTGCTCAGTGTTCTGCTCTGTGTGTGAGCCGCACTCTCTGTTCAGTGTTCCGCACCGTGTGTGAGCCGCACTCTCTGCTCAGTGTTCCGCTCTGTGTGTGAGCCGCACTCTCTGCTCAGTGTTCCGCTCCGTGTGTGATCCGCACTCTCTGCTCAGTGTTCGGCTCTGTGTGTGAGCCGCACTCTCTGTTCAGTGTTCCGCTCCGTGTGTGAGCCGCACTCTCTGCTCAGTGTTCCGCTCCGTGTGTGCGTCGCACTCTCTGCTCAGTGTTCCGCTCTGTGTGAGCCAAACTATCTGCTCAGTGTTCCGCTCCGTGTGTGATCCGCACTCTCTGCTCACTGTTCTGCTCTGTGTGTGAGCCGCACTCTCTGCTCAGTGTTCCGCTCCGTGTGTGAGCCGCACTCTCTGCTCAGTGTTCCGCTCCGTGTGTGCGTCGCACTCTCTGCTCAGTGTTCCGCTCCGTGTGTGAGCCGCACTCTCTGCTCAGTGTTCCGCTCCGTGTGTGAGCCGCACTCTCTGCTCAGTGTTCCGCTCTGTGTGAGGCGCACTCTCTGCTCAGTGTTCCGCTCCGTGTGTGCGTCGCACTCTCTGCTCAGTGTTCCGCTCCGTGTGTGAGTCGCGTTCTCTGTTCCGTGTGTGAGCCGCACTCTCTGCTCAGTGTTCCGCTCTGTGTGTGAGCCGCACTCTCTGCTCAGTGTTCTGCTCTGTGTGTGAGCCGCACTCTCTGCTCAGTGTTCCGCTCTGTGTGAGCCGCACTCTCTGCTCAGTGTTCTGCTCTGTGTGTGAGCCGCACTCTCTGCTCAGTGTTCTGCTCTGTGTGTGAGCCGCACTCTCTGCTCAGTGTTCCGCTCTGTGTGTGAGCCGCACTCTCTGCTCAGTGTTCCGCTCTGTGTGAGCCGCACTCTCTGCTCAGTGTTCCGTTCCGTGTGAGAGCCGCACTCTCTGCTCAGTGTTCTGCTCTGTGTGTGTGTCGCACTCTCTGCTCAGTGTTCCGTTCTGTGTGTGCGTCACAATCTCTGCTCAGTGTTCCACTCCGTGTGTGAGCCGAACTCTCTGTTCAGTGTTCTGCTCCGTGTGTGCGTCGCACTCTCTGCTCAGTGTTCCGCTCTGTGTGTGTGTCGCACTCTCTGCTCAGTGTTCCACTCCGTGTGTGAGCCGCACTCTCTGCTCAGTGTTCCGCTCCGTGTGTGAGCCGCACTCTCTGCTCAGTGTTCCGTTCTGTGTGTGCGTCACAATCTCTGTTCAGTGTTCCGCTCTGTGTGTGAGCCGCACTCTCTGCTCAGTGTTCCACTCCGTGTGTGAGCCGCACTCTCTGCTCAGTGTTCCGCTCTGTGTGTGAGCCGCACTTTCTGCTCAGTGTTCCGCTCTGCGTGTGAGTCACACTCTCTGCTCAGTGTTCCGCTCGGTGTGTGAGCCGCACTCTCTGCTCAGTGTTCCGCTCTGTGTGTGAGCCGCACTCTTTGCTCAGTGTTCCGTTCCGTGTGTGAGCCGCACTCTCTGTTCAGTGTTCCGCTCCGTGTGTGAGCCGCACTCTCTGTTCAGTGTTCCGCTCTGTGTGTGAGCCGCACTCTTTGCTCAGTGTTCCGTTCCGTGTGTGAGCCGCACTCTCTGCTCAGTGTTCCGCTCCGTGTGTGAGCTGCACTCTCTGTTCAGTGTTCCGCACCGTGTGTGAGCCGCACTCTCTGCTCAGTGTTCCGCTCTGTGTGTGAGCCGCACTCTCTGCTCAGTGTTCCGCTCTGTGTGAGCCAAACTCTCTGCTCAGTGTTCCGCTCCGTGTGTGATCCGCACTCTCTGCTCAGTGTTCTGCTCTGTGTGTGAGCCGCACTCTCTGCTCAGTGTTCCGCTCCGTGTGTGAGCCGCACTCTCTGCTCAGTGTTCCGCTCCGTGTGTGCGTCGCACTCTCTACTCAGTGTTCCGCTCCGTGTGTGAGTCGCGTTCTCTGTTCCGTGTGTGAGCCGCACTCTCTGCTCAGTGTTCCGCTCCGTGTGTGAGCCGCACTCTCTGCTCAGTGTTCTGCTCTGTGTGTGAGCCACACTCTCTGCTCAGTGTTCCGCTCTGTGTGAGTCGCACTCTCTGCTCAGTGTTCCGTTCCGTGTGAGAGCCGCACTCTCTGCTCAGTGTTCCGCTCCGTGTGTGCGTCGCACTCTCTGCTCAGTGTTCTGCTCTGTGTGTGTGTGTCGCACTCTCTGCTCAGTGTTCCGCTCCTTGTGTGAGTCGCACTCTCTGCTCAGTGTTCCGTTCTGTGTGTGCGTCACAATCTCTGCTCAGTGTTCCGCTCTGTGTGTGCTTCGCACTCTCTGCTCAGTGTTCCGCTCTGTGTGTGTGTCGCACTCTCTGCTCAGTGTTCCACTCCGTGTGTGAGCCGCACTCTCTGTTCAGTGTTCCGCTCCGTGTGTGCGTCGCACTCTCTGCTCAGTGTTCCGCTCTGTGTGTGAGCCGCACTCTCTGCTCAGTGTTCTGCTCTGTGTGTGAGCCGCACTCTCTGCTCAGTGTTCTGCTCTGTGTGTGAGCCGCACTCTCTGCTCAGTGTTCCGCTCTGTGTGAGCCGCACTCTCTGCTCAGTGTTCCGCTCTGTGTGAGTCGCACTCTCTGCTCAGTGTTCCGTTCCGTGTGAGAGCCGCACTCTCTGCTCAGTGTTCCGCTCCGTGTGTGCGTCGCACTCTCTGCTCAGTGTTCCGCTCCGTGTGTGAGCCGCACTCTCTGCTCAGTGTTCCGCTCTGTGTGAGTCGCACTCTCTGCTCAGTGTTCCGTTCCGTGTGAGAGCCGCACTCTCTGCTCAGTGTTCCGCTCCTTGTGTGCGTCGCACTCTCTGCTCAGTGTTCCGCTCTGTGTGTGAGCTGCACTCTCTGCTCAGTGTTCCGTTCTGTGTGTGCGTCACAATCTCTGCTCAGTGTTCCACTCTGTGTGTGCTTCGCACTCTCTGCTCAGTGTTCCGCTCTGTGTGTGTGTCGCACTCTCTGCTCAGTGTTCCACTCCGTGTGTGAGCCGCACTCTCTGTTCAGTGTTCCGCTCCGTGTGTGCGTCGCACTCTCTGCTCAGTGTTCCGCTCTGTGTGTGAGCCGCACTCTCTGCTCAGTGTTCTGCTCTGTGTGTGAGCCGCTCTCTCTGCTCAGTGTTCCGTTCCGTGTGAGAGCCGCACTCTCTGCTCAGTGTTCTGCTCTGTGTGTGTGTGTCGCATTCTCTGCTCAGTGTTCCGCTCCGTGTGTGAGCCGCACTCTCTGCTCAGTGTTCCGCTCTGTGTGTGAGCCGCACTCTCTGTTCAGTGTTCCGCTTCGTGTGTGAGCCGCACTCTCTGCTCAGTGTTCCGATCCGTGTGTGAGCCGCACTCTCTACTCAGTGTTCCGCTCCGTGTGTGAGCCGCACTCTCTGCTCAGTGTTCCGCTCCGTGTGTGCGTCGCACTCTCTGCTCAGTGTTCCGCTCCGTGTTTGCGTCGCACTCTCTGCTCAGTGTTCCGCTCCGTGTGTGCGTCGCACTCTCTGCTCAGTGTTCCGCTCCGTGTGTGAGTCGCGTTCTCTGTTCCGTGTGTGACCCGCACTCTCTGCTCAGTGTTCCGCTCCGTGTGTGAGCCGCACTCTCTGCTCAGTGTTCCGCTCTGTGTGTGAGCCGCACTCTCTGCTCAGTGTTCTGCTCTGTGTGTGAGACGCACTCTCTGCTCAGTGTTCCGCTCTGTGTGAGCCGCACTCTCTGCTCAGTGTTCCGCTCCGTGTGTGCGTCGCACTCTCTGCTCAGTGTTCCGCTCCGTGTGTGAGTCGCGTTCTCTGTTCCGTGTGTGAGCCGCACTCTCTGCTCAGTGTTCTGCTCTGTGTGTGAGACGCACTCTCTGCTCAGTGTTCCGCTCTGTGTGAGCCGCACTCTCTGCTCAGTGTTCCGCTCTGTGTGTGAGCCGCACTCTCTGCTCAGTGTTCTGCTCTGTGTGTGAGACGCACTCTCTGCTCAGTGTTCCGCTCTGTGTGAGCCGCACTCTCTGCTCAGTGTTCCGTTCTGTGTGAATCGCACTCTCTGCTCAGTGTTCCGTTCCGTGTGAGAGCCGCACTCTCTGCTCAGTGTTCCGCTCCGTGTGTGCGTCGCACTCTCTGCTCAGTGTTCCGCTCCGTGTGTGCGTCGCACTCTCTGCTCAGTGTTCTGCTCTGTGTGTGTGTGTCGCACTCTCTGCTCAGTGTTCCGCACCGTGTGTGAGCCGCACTCTCTGTTCAGTGTTCCGCACCGTGTGTGAGCCGCACTCTCTGCTCAGTGTTCTGCTCTGCTCAGTATTCCGTTCCGTGTGTGATCCGCACTCTCTGCTCAGTGTTCCGCTCCGTGTGTGAGCCGCACTCTCTGCTCAGTGTTCCGCTCTGTGTGTGCGTCGCACTCTCTGCTCAGTGTTCCACTCTGTGTGTGAGCCGCACTCTCTGCTCAGTGTTCTGCTCTGCTCAGTATTCCGTTCCGTGTGTGATCCGCACTCTCTGCTCAGTGTTCCGCTCCGTGTGTGAGCCGCACTCTCTGCTCAGTGTTCCGCTCTGCTCAGTATTCCGTTCCGTGTGTGATCCGCACTCTCTGCTCAGTGTTCCGCTCTGTGTGTGCGTCGCACTCTCTGCTCAGTGTTCCGTTCCGTATCAGAGCCGCACTCTCTGCTCAGTGTTCCGCTCCGTGTGTGCGTCGCACTCTCTGCTCAGTGTTCCGCTCCGTGTGTGCGTCGCACTCTCTGCTCAGTGTTCTGCTCTGTGTGTGAGTGTCACAATCTCTGCTCAGTGTTCCGCTCTGTGTGTGAGCCGCACTCTCTGCTCAGTGCTCCATGTGTGAGTCGCGCTCTCTGTTCCGTGTGTGAGCCGCACTCTCTGCTCAGTGTTCCGCTCTGTGTGTGAGCCGCACTCTCTGCTCAGTGTTCCGCTCCGTTTGTGAGCCGCACTCTCTGCTCAGTGTTCCGCTCCGTGTGTGCGTCGCACTCTCTGCTCAGTGTTCCGCTCCGTGTGTGAGCCGCACTCTCTGCTCAGTGCTCCATGTGTGAGTCGCGCTCTCTGTTCCGTGTGTGAGCCGCACTCTCTGCTCAGTGTTCCGCTCTGTGTGTGAGTCGCACTCTCTGCTCAGTGTTCCGCTCCGTGTGTGAGCCGCACTCTCTGCTCAGTGTTCCGCTCTGTGTGTGCGTCGCACTCTCTGCTCAGTGTTCCGCTCTGTGTGTGAGCTGCACTCTCTGCTCAGTGTTCTGCTCTGTGTGTGAGCCGCACTCTCTGCTCAGTTTTCCGCTCTGTGTGAGTCGCACTCTCTGCTCAGTGTTCCGTTCCGTGTGAGAGCCGCACTCTCTGCTCAGTTTTCCGCTTCGTGTGTGCGTCGCACTCTCTGCTCAGTGTTCCGCTCCGTGTATGCGTCGCACTCTCTGCTCAGTGTTCTGCTCTGTGTGTGTGAGCCGCACTCTCTGTTCAGTGTTCCGCTCTGTGTGTGAGTCACACTCTCTGCTCAGTGTTCCGCTCTGTGTGTGAGTCACACTCTCTGCTCAGTGTTCCGCTCTGTGTGTGAGTCACACTCTCTGCTCAGTGTTCCGCTCCGTGTGTGAGCCGCACTCTCTGTTCAGTGTTCCGCACCGTATGTGAGCCGCACTCTCTGCTCAGTTTTCCGCTCTGTGTGTGCGTCGCACTCTCTGCTCAGTGTTCCGCTCCGTGTGTGAGCCGCACTCTCTGCTCAGTGTTCCGCTCCGTGTGTGAGCCGCACTCTCTGCTCAGTGTTCTGCTCTGTGTGTGAGCCGCACTCTCTGCTCAGTGTTCCGCTCCGTGTGTGAGCCGCACTCTCTGCTCAGTGTTCCGCTCTGTGTGTGAGCCGCACTCTCTGCTCAGTGTTCCGCTCTGTGTGTAAGTCACACTCTCTGCTCAGTGTTCCGCTCCTTGTGAGAGCCGCACTCTCTGCTCAGTGTTCCGCTCCGTGTGTGCGTCGCACTCTCTGCTCAGTGTTCCGCTCCGTGTGTGAGTCGCGATCTCTGTTCCGTGTGTGCGTCGCACTCTCTGCTCAGTGTTCTGCTCTGTGTGAGAGCCGCACTCTCTGCTCAGTGTTCCGCTCCGTGTGTGCGTCGCACTCTCTGCTCAGTGTTCTGCTCCGTGTGTGCGTCGCACTCTCTGCTCAGTGTTCTGCTCCGTGTGTGCGTCGCACTCTCTGCTCAGTGTTCTGCTCTGTGTGTGTGTGTCGCACTCTCTACTCAGTGTTCCGGTCCGTGTGTGAGCCGCACTCTCTACTCAGTGTTCTGCTCCGTGTGTGAGCCGCACTCTCTGCTCAGTGTTCCGCTCCGTGTGTGAGCCGCACTCTCTGCTCAGTGTTCCGCTCCGTGTGTGAGCCGCACTCTCTGCTCAGTGTTCCGCTCCGTGTGTGAGCCGCACTCTCTGTTCAGTGTTCCGCACCATGTGTGAGCCGCACTCTCTGTTCAGTGTTCCGCACCGTGTGTGAGCCGCACTCTCTGCTCAGTGTTCCGCTCTGTGTGTGAGCCGCACTCTCTGTTCAGTGTTCCGCTCCGTGTGTGAGCCGCACTCTCTGCTCAGTGTTCCGCTCCGTGTGTGAGCCGCACTCTCTGCTCAGTGTTCCGCTCCGTGTGTGAGCCGCACTCTATGTTCAGTGTTCCGCTCCGTGTGTGCGTCGCACTCTCTGCTCAGTGTTCCGCTCCGTGTGTGAGCCGCACTCTCTGTTCAGTGTTCCGCACCGTGTGTGAGCCGCACTCTCTGCTCAGTGTTCTGCTCCATGTGTGAGCCGCACTCTCTGCTCAGTGTTCCACTTTGTGTTTGTGCCGCACTCTCTGCTCAGTGTTCCGCTTTGTGTGCTCAGTGTTCGGTTTCGTGTGTGAGCCGCACTCTCTGCTCAGTGTTCTGCTCCATGTGTGAGCCGCACTCTCTGCTCAGTGTTCCACTTTGTGTTTGTGCCGCACTCTCTGCTCAGTTTTCCGCTCTGTGTGTGAGCCGCACTCTCTGCTCGGTGTTCCGCTCTGTGTGTGAGCCGCACTCTCTGCTCAGTGTTCCGCTTTGTGTGCTCAGTGTTCGGTTTCGTGTGTGAGCCGCACTCTCTGCTCAGTGTTCCGCTCTGTGTGTGAGCCGCAATCTCTGCTCAGTGTTCCGTTCCGTGTGTGAGCCGCACTCTCTGCTCAGTGTTCCGCTCTGTGTGTGCGTCGCACTCTCTGCTCAGTGTTCCGCTCCGTGTGTGAGCCGCACTCTCTGCTCAGTGTTCCGCTCTGTGTGTCCGTCGCACTCTCTGTTCAGTGTTCCGCTCTGTGTGTGAGCCGCACTCTCTGCTCAGTTTTCCGCTCTGTGTGTGCGTCGCACTCTCTGCTCAGTGTTCCGCTCCGTGTGTGAGTCGCACTCTCTGCTCAGTGTTCCGCTCTGTGTGTCCGTCGCACTCTCTGTTCAGTGTTCCGCTCTGTGTGTGAGCCGCACTCTCTGCTCATTGTTACGCTCTGTGTGTGAGCCGCACTCTCTGCTCAGTGTTCCGCTCCGTGTGTGAGTCGCACTCTCTGCTCAGTGTTCCGCTCCGTGTGTGATCCGCACTCTCTGTTCAGTGTTCCGCTCCGTGTGTGCGTCGCACTCTCTGCTCAGTGTTCCGCTCTGTGTGTGAGTCGCACTCTCTGCTCAGTGTTCCGCTCCGTGTGTGAGTCGCGATCTCTGTTCCGTGTGTGAGCCGCACTATCTGCTCAGTGTTCCGCTCTGTGTGTGAGCCGCACTCTCTGCTCAGTGTTCCGCTCTGCTCAGTGTTCCGCTCCGTGTGTGATCCGCACTCTCTGTTCAGTGTTCTGCTCCGTGTGTGAGTCGCGATCTCTGTTCCGTGTGTGAGCCGCACTATCTGCTCAGTGTTCCGCTCTGTGTGTGAGCCGCACTCTCTGCTCAGTGTTCCGCTCTGCTCAGTGTTCCGCTCCGTGTGTGATCCGCACTCTCTGTTCAGTGTTCCGCTCCGTGTGTGCGTCGCACTCTCTGCTCAGTGTTCCGCTCTGTGTGTGAGCCGCACTCTCTGCTCAGTGTTCCGCTCTGTGTGTGAGTCGCACTCTCTGCTCAGTGTTCCCCTCCGTGTGTGAGCCGCACTCTCTGTTCAGTGTTCCGCTCCGTGTGTGCGTCGCACTCTCTGCTCAGTGTTCCGCTCTGTGTGTGAGCCGCACTCTCTGCTCAGTGTTCCGCTCCGTGTGTGAGTCGCGATCTCTGTTCCGTGTGTGAGCCGCACTCTCTGCTCAGTGTTCCGCTCTGTGTGCTTCGCACTCTCTGCTCAGTGTTCCGTTCCGTGTGAGAGCCGCATTCTCTGCTCAGTGTTCCGCTCCGTGTGTGCGTCGCACTCTCTGCTCAGTGTTCCGCTCCGTGTGTGAGTCGCGATCTCTGTTCCGTGTGTGAGCCGCACTCTCTGCTCAGTGTTCCGCTCTGTGTGCTTCGCACTCTCTGCTCAGTGTTCCGTTCCGTGTGAGAGCCGCATTCTCTGCTCAGTGTTCCGCTCCGTGTGTGCGTCGCACTCTCTGCTCAGTGTTCCGCTCTGTGTGTGAGTCGCGATCTCTGTTCCGTGTGTGAGCCGCACTATCTGCTCAGTGTTCCGCTCTGTGTGTGAGCCGCACTCTCTGCTCAGTGTTCCGCTCTGTGTGTGAGTCGCACTCTCTGCTCAGTGTTCCCCTCCGTGTGTGAGCCGCACTCTCTGTTCAGTGTTCCGCTCCGTGTGTGCGTCGCACTCTCTGCTCAGTGTTCCGCTCTGTGTGTGAGCCGCACTCTCTGCTCAGTGTTCCGCTCCGTGTGTGAGTCGCGATCTCTGTTCCGTGTGTGAGCCGCACTCTCTGCTCAGTGTTCCGCTCTGTGTGCTTCGCACTCTCTGCTCAGTGTTCCGTTCCGTGTGAGAGCCGCATTCTCTGCTCAGTGTTCTGCTCCGTGTGTGCGTCGCACTCTCTGTTCCGTGTGTGAGCCGCACTATCTGCTCAGTGTTCCGCTCTGTGTGTGAGCCGCACTCTCTGCTCAGTGTTCCGCTCTGCTCAGTGTTCCGCTCCGTGTGTGATCCGCACTCTCTGTTCAGTGTTCCGCTCCGTGTGTGCGTCGCACTCTCTGCTCAGTGTTCCGCTCTGTGTGTGAGCCGCACTCTCTGCTCAGTGTTCCGCTCTGTGTGTGAGTCGCACTCTCTGCTCAGTGTTCCCCTCCGTGTGTGAGCCGCACTCTCTGTTCAGTGTTCCGCTCCGTGTGTGCATCGCACTCTCTGCTCAGTGTTCCGCTCTGTGTGTGAGCCGCACTCTCTGCTCAGTGTTCCGCTCCGTGTGTGAGTCGCGATCTCTGTTCCGTGTGTGAGCCGCACTCTCTGCTCAGTGTTCCGCTCTGTGTGCTTCGCACTCTCTGCTCAGTGTTCCGTTCCGTGTGAGAGCCGCATTCTCTGCTCAGTGTTCCGCTCCGTGTGTGCGTCGCACTCTCTGCTCAGTGTTCCGCTCCGTGTGTGAGTCGCGATCTCTGTTCCGTGTGTGAGCCGCACTCTCTGCTCAGTGTTCCGCTCTGTGTGCTTCGCACTCTCTGCTCAGTGTTCCGTTCCGTGTGAGAGCCGCATTCTCTGCTCAGTGTTCCGCTCCGTGTGTGCGTCGCACTCTCTGCTCAGTGTTCCGCTCCGTGTGTGAGTCGCGATCTCTGTTCCGTGTGTGAGCCGCACTATCTGCTCAGTGTTCCGCTCTGTGTGTGAGCCGCACTCTCTGCTCAGTGTTCCGCTCTGTGTGTGAGTCGCACTCTCTGCTCAGTGTTCCCCTCCGTGTGTGAGCCGCACTCTCTGTTCAGTGTTCCGCTCCGTGTGTGCGTCGCACTCTCTGCTCAGTGTTCCGCTCTGTGTGTGAGCCGCACTCTCTGCTCAGTGTTCCGCTCCGTGTGTGAGTCGCGATCTCTGTTCCGTGTGTGAGCCGCACTCTCTGCTCAGTGTTCCGCTCTGTGTGCTTCGCACTCTCTGCTCAGTGTTCCGTTCCGTGTGAGAGCCGCATTCTCTGCTCAGTGTTCCGCTCCGTGTGTGCGTCGCACTCTCTGCTCAGTGTTCCGCTCCGTGTGTGAGTCGCGATCTCTGTTCCGTGTGTGAGCCGCACTCTCTGCTCAGTGTTCCGCTCTGTGTGCTTCGCACTCTCTGCTCAGTGTTCCGTTCTGTGTGTGCGTCACAATCTCTGCTCAGTGTTCCGCTCTGTGTGTGAGCCGCACTCTCTGCTCAGTGTTCCGCTCTGTGTGTGTCGCACTCTCTGCTCAGTGTTCCGTTCCGTGTGTGCGTCGCACTCTCTGCTCAGTGTTCCGCTCCGTGTCTGAGCCGCACTCTCTGCTCAGTTTTCCGCTCCGTGTGTGAGCCGCACTCTCTGCTCAGTGTTCCGCTTCGTGTGTGTGCCGCACTCTCTGCTCAGTTTTCCGCTCTGTGTGTGAGCCGCACTCTCTGCTCGGTGTTCCGCTCTGTGTGTGAGCCGCACTCTCTGCTCAGTGTTCCGCTCTGTGTGCTCATTGTTCCGTTTTGTGTGTGTGCCGCACTCTCTGCTCAGTGTTCCGTTCCGTGTGTGAGCCGCACTCTCTGCTCAGTGTTCTGCTCTGTGTGTGAGCCGCACTCTCTGTTCAGTGTTCCGCACCGTGTGTGAGCCGCACTCTCTGCTCAGTGTTCCGCTCTGTGTGTGAGCCGCACTCTCTGCTCAGTGTTCCGCTCCGTGTGTGATCCGCACTCTCTGCTCAGTGTTCGGCTCTGTGTGTGAGCCGCACTCTCTGCTCAGTGTTCCGCTCCGTGTGTGAGCCGCACTCTCTGCTCAGTGTTCCGCTCCGTGTGTGCGTCGCACTCTCTGCTCAGTGTTCCGCTCTGTGTGAGCCAAACTCTCTGCTCAGTGTTCCGCTCCGTGTGTGATCCGCACTCTCTGCTCACTGTTCTGCTCTGTGTGTGAGCCGCACTCTCTGCTCAGTGTTCCGCTCCGTGTGTGAGCCGCACTCTCTGCTCAGTGTTCCGCTCCGTGTGTGCGTCGCACTCTCTGCTCAGTGTTCCGCTCCGTGTGTGAGCCGCACTCTCTGCTCAGTGTTCCGCTCCGTGTGTGAGCCGCACTCTCTGCTCAGTGTTCCGCTCTGTGTGAGCCGCACTCTCTGCTCAGTGTTCCGCTCCGTGTGTGCGTCGCACTCTCTGCTCAGTGTTCCGCTCCGTGTGTGAGTCGCGTTCTCTGTTCCGTGTGTGAGCCGCACTCTCTGCTCAGTGTTCCGCTCCGTGTGTGAGCCGCACTCTCTGCTCAGTGTTCCGCTCTGTGTGTGAGCCGCACTCTCTGCTCAGTGTTCTGCTCTGTGTGTGAGCCGCACTCTCTGTTCAGTGTTCCGCACCGTGTGTGAGCCGCACTCTCTGCTCAGTGTTCCGCTCTGTGTGTGAGCCGCACTCTCTGCTCAGTGTTCCGCTCCGTGTGTGATCCGCACTCTCTGCTCAGTGTTCGGCTCTGTGTGTGAGCCGCACTCTCTGCTCAGTGTTCCGCTCCGTGTGTGAGCCGCACTCTCTGCTCAGTGTTCCGCTCCGTGTGTGCGTCGCACTCTCTGCTCAGTGTTCCGCTCCGTGTGAGCCAAACTCTCTGCTCAGTGTTCCGCTCCGTGTGTGATCCGCACTCTCTGCTCACTGTTCTGCTCCGTGTGTGAGCCGCACTCTCTGCTCAGTGTTCCGCTCCGTGTGTGATCCGCACTCTCTGCTCACTGTTCTGCTCCGTGTGTGAGCCGCACTCTCTGCTCAGTGTTCCGCTCCGTGTGTGCGTCGCACTCTCTGCTCAGTGTTCCGCTCCGTGTGTGAGCCGCACTCTCTGCTCAGTGTTCCGCTCCGTGTGTGAGCCGCACTCTCTGCTCAGTGTTCCGCTCTGTGTGAGCCGCACTCTCTGCTCAGTGTTCCGCTCCGTGTGTGCGTCGCACTCTCTGCTCAGTGTTCCGCTCCGTGTGTGAGTCGCGTTCTCTGTTCCGTGTGTGAGCCGCACTCTCTGCTCAGTGTTCCGCTCCGTGTGTGAGCCGCACTCTCTGCTCAGTGTTCCGCTCTGTGTGTGAGCCGCACTCTCTGCTCAGTGTTCTGCTCTGTGTGTGAGCCGCACTCTCTGCTCAGTGTTCCGCTCTGTGTGAGCCGCACTCTCTGCTCAGTGTTCTGCTCTGTGTGTGAGCCGCACTCTCTGCTCAGTGTTCTGCTCTGTGTGTGAGCCGCACTCTCTGCTCAGTGTTCCGCTCTGTGTGTGAGCCGCACTCTCTGCTCAGTGTTCCGCTCTGTGTGTGTCGCACTCTCTGCTCAGTGTTCCGTTCCGTGTGTGCGTCGCACTCTCTGCTCAGTGTTCCGCTCCGTGTCTGAGCCGCACTCTCTGCTCAGTTTTCCGCTCCGTGTGTGAGCCGCACTCTCTGCTCAGTGTTCCGCTTCGTGTGTGTGCCGCACTCTCTGCTCAGTTTTCCGCTCTGTGTGTGAGCCGCACTCTCTGCTCGGTGTTCCGCTCTGTGTGTGAGCCGCACTCTCTGCTCAGTGTTCCGCTCTGTGTGCTCAGTGTTCCGTTTTGTGTGTGAGCCGCACTCTCTGCTCAGTGTTCCGTTCCGTGTGTGAGCCGCACTCTCTGCTCAGTGTTCTGCTCTGTGTGTGAGCCGCACTCTCTGTTCAGTGTTCCGCACCGTGTGTGAGCCGCACTCTCTGCTCAGTGTTCCGCTCTGTGTGTGAGCCGCACTCTCTGCTCAGTGTTCCGCTCCGTGTGTGATCCGCACTCTCTGCTCAGTGTTCGGCTCTGTGTGTGAGCCGCACTCTCTGCTCAGTGTTCCGCTCCGTGTGTGAGCCGCACTCTCTGCTCAGTGTTCCGCTCCGTGTGTGCGTCGCACTCTCTGCTCAGTGTTCCGCTCTGTGTGAGCCAAACTCTCTGCTCAGTGTTCCGCTCCGTGTGTGCGTCGCACTCTCTGCTCAGTGTTCCGCTCCGTGTGTGAGCCGCACTCTCTGCTCAGTGTTCCGCTCCGTGTGTGAGCCGCACTCTCTGCTCAGTGTTCCGCTCTGTGTGAGCCGCACTCTCTGCTCAGTGTTCCGCTCCGTGTGTGCGTCGCACTCTCTGCTCAGTGTTCCGCTCCGTGTGTGAGTCGCGTTCTCTGTTCCGTGTGTGAGCCGCACTCTCTGCTCAGTGTTCCGCTCCGTGTGTGAGCCGCACTCTCTGCTCAGTGTTCCGCTCTGTGTGTGAGCCGCACTCTCTGCTCAGTGTTCTGCTCTGTGTGTGAGCCGCACTCTCTGCTCAGTGTTCCGCTCTGTGTGAGCCGCACTCTCTGCTCAGTGTTCTGCTCTGTGTGTGAGCCGCACTCTCTGCTCAGTGTTCTGCTCTGTGTGTGAGCCGCACTCTCTGCTCAGTGTTCCGCTCTGTGTGTGAGCCGCACTCTCTGCTCAGTGTTCCGTTCCGTGTGAGAGCCGCACTCTCTGCTCAGTGTTCCGCTCCGTGTGTGCGTCGCACTCTCTGCTCAGTGTTCTGCTCTGTGTGTGTGTCGCACTCTCTGCTTAGTGTTCCGCTCTGTGTGTGAGCCGCACTCTCTGCTCAGTGTTCCACTCCGTGTGTGAGCCGCACTCTCTGCTCAGTGTTCCGCTCTGTGTGTGAGCCGCACTTTCTGCTCAGTGTTCCGCTCTGTGTGTGAGTCACACTCTCTGCTCAGTGTTCCGCTCGGTGTGTGAGCCGCACTCTTTGCTCAGTGTTCCGTTCCGTGTGTGAGCCGCACTCTCTGTTCAGTGTTCCGCTCCGTGTCTGAGCCGCACTCTCTGCTCGGTGTTCCGCTCCGTTTGTGTGAGCCGCACTCTCTGCTCAGTGTTCTGCTCTGTGTGTGTGTGTCGCACTCTCTGCTCAGTGTTCCGCTCCGTGTGTGAGCCGCACTCTCTGCTCAGTGTTCCGCTCTGTGTGTGAGCCACACTCTCTGTTCAGTGTTCCGCTCCGTGTGTGCGTCGCACTCTCTGCTCAGTGTTCCGTTCCGTGTGAGAGCTGCATTCTCTGCTCAGTGTTCCGCTCCGTGTGTGAGTCGCGTTCTCTGTTCCGTGTGTGAGCCGCACTCTCTGCTCAGTGTTCCGCTCCGTGTGTGAGCCGCACTCTCTGCTCAGTGTTCCGCTCTGTGTGTGAGCCGCACTCTCTGCTCAGTGTTCCGCTCTGTGTGAGCCGCACTCTCTGCTCAGTGTTCCGTTCCGTGTGAGAGCCGCACTCTCTGCTCAGTGTTCCGCTCCGTGTGTGCGTCGCACTCTCTGCTCAGTGTTCCGCTCCGTGTGTGCGTCGCACTCTCTGCTCAGTGTTCTGCTCTGTGTGTGTGTGTCGCACTCTCTGCTCAGTGTTCCGCTCTGTGTGAGCCGCACTCTCTGCTCAGTGTTCCGTTCCGTGTGAGAGCCGCACTCTCTGCTCAGTGTTCCGCTCCGTGTGTGAGCCGCACTCTCTGCTCAGTGTTCCGCTCCGTGTGTGTGTCGCACTCTCTGCTCAGTGTTCCGCTCCGTGTGTGCGTCGCACTCTCTGCTCAGTGTTCCGCTCCGTGTGTGCGTCGCACTCTCTGCTCAGTGTTCTGCTCTGTGTGTGTGTGTCGCACTCTCTGCTCAGTGTTCCGCTCTGTGTGAGCCGCACTCTCTGCTCAGTGTTCCGCTCCGTGTGTGCGTCGCACTCTCTGCTCAGTGTTCCGCTCCGTGTGTGCGTCGCACTCTCTGCTCAGTGTTCTGCTCTGTGTGTGTGTGTCGCACTCTCTGCTCAGTGTTCCGCTCTGTGTGAGCCGCACTCTCTGCTCAGTGTTCCGCTCCGTGTGTGTGTCGCACTCTCTGCTCAGTGTTCCGCTCCGTGTGTGCGTCGCACTCTCTGCTCAGTGTTCCGCTCTGTGTGTGAGCCGCACTCTCTGCTCAGTGTTCCGTTCTGTGTGTGCGTCACAATCTCTGCTCAGTGTTCCGCTCTGTGTGTGCTTCGCACTCTCTGCTCAGTGTTCCGCTCTGTGTGTGTGTCGCACTCTCTGCTCAGTGTTCCACTCCGTGTGTGAGCCGCACTCTCTGCTCAGTGTTCCGCTCTGTGTGTGAGCCGCACTCTCTGCTCAGTGTTCCGTTCCGTGTGAGAGCCGCACTCTCTGCTCAGTGTTCCGCTCTGTGTGTGAGCCGCACTCTCTGCTCAGTGTTCCGCTCTGTGTGTGAGTCACACTCTCTGCTCAGTGTTCCGCTCCGTGTGTGAGCCGCACTCTCTGTTCAGTGTTCCGCTCCGTGTGTGCGTCGCACTCTCTGCTCAGTGTTCTGCTCTGTGTGTGAGCCGCACTCTCTGCTCAGTGTTCTGCTCTGTGTGTGAGCCGCACTCTCTGTTCAGTGTTCCGCTCTGTGTGTGAGCCGCACTCTCTGCTCAGTGTTCTGCTCTGTGTGAGCCGCACTCTCTGCTCAGTGTTCTGCTCTGTGTGTGAGCCGCACTCTCTGTTCAGTGTTCCGCTCTGTGTGTGAGCCGCACTCTCTGCTCAGTGTTCTGCTCTGTGTGTGAGCCGCACTCTCTGCTCAGTGTTCTGCTCTGTGTGAGCCGCACTCTCTGCTCAGTGTTCTGCTCTGTGTGAGCCGCACTGTCTGCTCAGTGTTCTGCTCTGTGTGAGCCGCACTCTCTGCTCAGTGTTCTGCTCTGTGTGAGCCGCACTGTCTGCTCAGTGTTCTGCTCTGTGTGAGCCGCACTGTCTGCTCAGTGTTCTGCTCTGTGTGTGAGCCGCACTCTCTGCTCAGTGTTCTGCTCTGTGTGAGCCGCACTCTCTGCTCAGTGTTCTGCTCTGTGTGTGAGCCGCACTCTCTGCTCAGTGTTCTGCTCTGTGTGAGCCGCACTGTCTGCTCAGTGTTCTGCTCTGTGTGTGAGCCGCACTCTCTGCTCAGTGTTCTGCTCATTGTGTGTCGCACTCTCTGCTCAGTGTTCCGCTCTGTGTGTGTCGCACTCTCTGCTCAGTGTTCCGTTCCGTGTGAGAGCCGCACTCTCTGCTCAGTGTTCCGCTCCTTGTGTGCGTCGCACTCTCTGCTCAGTGTTCCGCTCCGTGTGTGCGTCGCACTCTCTGCTCAGTGTTCTGCTCTGTGTGTGTGTGTCGCACTCTCTGCTCTGTGTGTGTGTGTCGCACTCTCTGCTCAGTGTTCCGCTCCGTGTGTGAGCCGCACTCTCTGCTCAGTGTTCCGCTCTGTGTGTGAGCCGCACTCTCTGTTCAGTGTTCCGCTTCGTGTGTGAGCCGCACTCTCTGCTCAGTGTTCCGATCCGTGTGTGAGCCGCACTCTCTACTCAGTGTTCCGCTCCGTGTGTGAGCCGCACTCTCTGCTCAGTATTCCGTTCCGTGTGAGAGCCGCATTCTCTGCTCAGTGTTCCGCTCCGTGTGTGAGCCGCACTCTCTGCTCAGTATTCCGTTCCGTGTGAGAGCCGCATTCTCTGCTCAGTGTTCCGCTCCGTGTCTGAGCCGCACTCTCTGCTCAGTGTTCCGCTCCGTGTGTGAGCCGCACTCTCTGCTCAGTGTTCCGCTCCGTGTGTGAGCCGCACTCTCTGCTCAGTGTTCCGCTCTGTGTGTGTCGCACTCTCTGCTCAGTGTTCCGTTCCGTGTGAGAGCCGCATTCTCTGCTCAGTGTTCCGCTCCGTGTGTGCATCGCACTCTCTGCTCAGTGTTCCGCTCCGTGTGTGAGCCGCACTCTCTGCTCAGTGTTCCGCTCCGTGTGTGCATCGCACTCTCTGCTCAGTGTTCCGCTCCGTGTGTGAGCCGCACTCTCTGCTCAGTGTTCCGCTCCGTGTGTGCGTCGCACTCTCTGCTCAGTGTTCCGCTCCGTGTGTGCGTTGCACTCTCTGCTCAGTGTTCCGCTCCGTGTGTGCGTCGCACTCTCTGCTCAGTGTTCCGCTCCGTGTGTGCGTCGCACTCTCTGCTCAGTGTTCCGCTCTGTGTGTGTGTGTCGCACTCTCTGCTCAGTGTTCCGCTCTGTGTGTGTGTCGCACTCTCTGCTCAGTGTTCCGCTCCGTGTGTGAGCCGCACTCTCTGCTCAGTGTTCCGCTCTGTGTGTGAGCCACACTCTCTGTTCAGTGTTCCGCTCCGTGTGTGAGCCGCACTCTCTGCTCAGTGTTCCGCTCCGTGTGTGAGCCGCACTCTCTGCTCAGTGTTCTGCTCTGTGTGTGAGCCGCACTCTCTGTTCAGTGTTCCGCTCCGTGTGTGCGTCGCACTCTCTGCTCAGTGTTCTGCTCTGTGTGTGTGTGTCGCACTCTCTGCTCAGTGTTCCGGTCCGTGTGTGCGTCGCACTCTCTGCTCAGTGTTCTGCTCTGTGTGTGTGAGCCGCACTCTCTGCTCAGTGTTCCGCTCTGTGTGTGTCGCACTTTCTGCTCAGTGTTCCGCTCTGTGTGTGAGTCACACTCTCTGCTCAGTGTTCCGCTCCGTGTGTGCGTCGCACTCTCTGCTCAGTGTTCCGCTCTGTGTGTGAGCCGCACTCTCTGCTCAGTGTTCTGCTCTGTGTGAGCCGCACTGTCTGCTCAGTGTTCCGCTCTGTGTGTGTCGCACTCTCTGCTCAGTGTTCCGTTCCGTGTGAGAGCCGCACTCTCTGCTCAGTGTTCCGCTCCTTGTGTGCGTCGCACTCTCTGCTCAGTGTTCCGCTCCGTGTGTGCGTCGCACTCTCTGCTCAGTGTTCCGCTCCGTGTGTGAGCCGCACTCTCTGCTCAGTGTTCCGTTCTGTGTGTGCGTCACAATCTCTGCTCAGTGTTCCGCTCTGTGTGTGCTTCGCACTCTCTGCTCAGTGTTCCGCTCTGTGTGTGTGTCGCACTCTCTGCTCAGTGTTCCACTCCGTGTGTGAGCCGCACTCTCTGCTCAGTGTTCCGCTCTGTGTGTGTCGCACTCTCTGCTCAGTGTTCCGCTCTGTGTGTGTCGCACTCTCTGCTCAGTGTTCCACTCCGTGTGTGAGCCGCACTCTCTGCTCAGTGTTCCGCTCTGTGTGTGAGCCGCACTCTCTGCTCAGTGTTCCGCTCTGTGTGTGAGTCACACTCTCTGCTCAGTGTTCCGCTCCGTGTGTGAGCCGCACTCTCTGTTCAGTGTTCCGCTCCGTGTGTGCGTCGCACTCTCTGCTCAGTGTTCCGCTCTGTGTGTGAGCCGCACTCTCTGCTCAGTGTTCTGCTCTGTGTGTGAGCCGCACTCTCTGTTCAGTGTTCCGCTCTGTGTGTGAGCCGCACTCTCTGCTCAGTGTTCTGCTCTGTGTGAGCCGCACTCTCTGCTCAGTGTTCTGCTCTGTGTGTGAGCCGCACTCTCTGTTCAGTGTTCCGCTCTGTGTGTGAGCCGCACTCTCTGCTCAGTGTTCCGCTCTGTGTGTGAGCCGCACTCTCTGCTCAGTGTTCTGCTCTGTGTGAGCCGCACTCTCTGCTCAGTGTTCTGCTCTGTGTGAGCCGCACTGTCTGCTCAGTGTTCTGCTCTGTGTGAGCCGCACTCTCTGCTCAGTGTTCTGCTCTGTGTGAGCCGCACTGTCTGCTCAGTGTTCTGCTCTGTGTGAGCCGCACTGTCTGCTCAGTGTTCTGCTCTGTGTGTGAGCCGCACTCTCTGCTCAGTGTTCTGCTCTGTGTGAGCCGCACTCTCTGCTCAGTGTTCTGCTCTGTGTGTGAGCCGCACTCTCTGCTCAGTGTTCTGCTCTGTGTGAGCCGCACTGTCTGCTCAGTGTTCTGCTCTGTGTGTGAGCCGCACTCTCTGCTCAGTGTTCTGCTCATTGTGTGTCGCACTCTCTGCTCAGTGTTCCGCTCTGTGTGTGTCGCACTCTCTGCTCAGTATTCCGTTCCGTGTGAGAGCCGCACTCTCTGCTCAGTGTTCCGCTCCTTGTGTGCGTCGCACTCTCTGCTCAGTGTTCCGCTCCGTGTGTGCGTCGCACTCTCTGCTCAGTGTTCTGCTCTGTGTGTGAGCCGCACTCTCTGCTCAGTGTTCTGCTCATTGTGTGTCGCACTCTCTGCTCAGTGTTCCGCTCTGTGTGTGTCGCACTCTCTGCTCAGTATTCCGTTCCGTGTGAGAGCCGCACTCTCTGCTCAGTGTTCCGCTCCTTGTGTGCGTCGCACTCTCTGCTCAGTGTTCCGCTCCGTGTGTGCGTCGCACTCTCTGCTCAGTGTTCTGCTCTGTGTGTGTGTGTCGCACTCTCTGCTCAGTGTTCCGCTCCGTGTGTGAGCCGCACTCTCTGCTCAGTGTTCCGCTCTGTGTGTGAGCCGCACTCTCTGTTCAGTGTTTCGCTTCGTGTGTGAGCCGCACTCTCTGCTCAGTGTTCCGATCCGTGTGTGAGCCGCACTCTCTACTCAGTGTTCCGCTCCGTGTGTGAGCCGCACTCTCTGCTCAGTATTCCGTTCCGTGTGAGAGCCGCATTCTCTGCTCAGTGTTCCGCTCCGTGTCTGAGCCGCACTCTCTGCTCAGTGTTCCGCTCTGTGTGTGTCGCACTCTCTGCTCAGTGTTCCGTTCCGTGTGAGAGCCGCATTCTCTGCTCAGTGTTCCGCTCCGTGTGTGCATCGCACTCTCTGCTCAGTGTTCCGCTCCGTGTGTGAGCCGCACTCTCTGCTCAGTGTTCCGCTCCGTGTGTGCATCGCACTCTCTGCTCAGTGTTCCGCTCCGTGTGTGAGCCGCACTCTCTGCTCAGTGTTCCGCTCCGTGTGTGCGTCGCACTCTCTGCTCAGTGTTCCGCTCCGTGTGTGCGTTGCACTCTCTGCTCAGTGTTCCGCTCCGTGTGTGCGTCGCACTCTCTGCTCAGTGTTCCGCTCCGTGTGTGCGTCGCACTCTCTGCTCAGTGTTCCGCTCCGTGTGTGAGCCGCACTCTCTGCTCAGTGTTCCGTTCCGTGTGAGAGCCGCACTCTCTGCTCAGTGTTCCGCTCCTTGTGTGCGTCGCACTCTCTGCTCAGTGTTCCGCTCCTTGTGTGCGTCGCACTCTCTGCTCAGTGTTCCGCTCCGTGTGTGCGTCGCACTCTCTGCTCAGTGTTCCGCTCTGTGTGTGAGCCGCACTCTCTGCTCAGTGTTCCGCTCTGTGTGTGAGCCGCACTCTCTGCTCAGTGTTCTGCTCTGTGTGAGCCGCACTGTCTGCTCAGTGTTCCGCTCCGTGTGTGAGCCGCACTCTCTGCTCAGTGTTCCGCTCTGTGTGTGTCGCACTCTCTGCTCAGTGTTCCGCTCCGTGTGTGAGCCGCACTCTCTGCTCAGTGTTCCGCTCCGTGTGTGAGCCGCACTCTCTGCTCAGTGTTCCGCTCCGTGTGTGAGCCGCACTCTCTGCTCAGTGTTCCGCTCCGTGTGTGAGCCGCACTCTCTGCTCAGTGTTCTGCTCTGTGTGTGTGTGTCGCACTCTCTGCTCAGTGTTCCGCTCCGTGTGTGAGCCGCACTCTCTGCTCAGTGTTCCGCTTCGTGTGTGTGCCGCACTCTCTGCTCAGTTTTCCGCTCTGTGTGTGAGCCGCACTCTCTGCTCGGTGTTCCGCTCCGTGTGTGAGCCGCACTCTCTGCTCAGTGTTCTGCTCTGTGTGTGAGCCGCACTCTCTGCTCAGTGTTCCGCTCCGTGTGTGAGCCGCACTCTCTGCTCAGTGTTCCGCTCCGTGTGTGCGTCGCACTCTCTGCTCAGTGTTCCGCTCCGTGTGTGCGTCGCACTCTCTGCTCAGTGTTCTGCTCTGTGTGTGTGTGTCGCACTCTCTGCTCAGTGTTCCGCTCTGTGTGTGAGCCGCACTCTCTGTTCAGTGTTCTGCTCCGTGTGTGCGTGTCGCACTCTCTGCTCAGTGTTCCGCTCCGTGTGTGAGCCGCACTCTCTGCTCAGTGTTCCGCTCCGTGTTTGCATCGCACTCTCTGCTCAGTGTTCCGCTCCGTGTGTGAGCCGCACTCTCTGCTCTGTGTTCCGCTCCGTGTGTGCGTCGCACTCTCTGCTCAGTGTTCCGCTCCGTGTGTGAGCCGCACTCTCTGCTCAGTGTTCCGCTTCGTGTGTGCGTCGCACTCTCTTCTCAGTGTTCCGCTCCGTGTGTGCATCGCACTCTCTGCTCAGTGTTCCGCTCTGTGTGTGCGTCGCACTCTCTGCTCAGTGTTAAGCCCTGTGTGTGCTTCGCACTCTCTGCTCAGTGTTCCGCTCTGTGTGTGTCGCACTCTCTGCTCAGTGTTAAGCCCTGTGTGTGCTTCGCACTCTCTGCTCAGTGTTCCGCTCCGTGTGTGCGTCGCACTCTCTGCTCAGTGTTCCGCTCTGTGTGTGCGTCGCACTCTCTGCTCAGTGTTAAGCCCTGTGTGTGCTTCGCACTCTCTGCTCAGTGTTCCGCTCTGTGTGTGTGTCGCACTCTCTGCTCAGTGTTCCGCTCCGTGTGTGAGCCGCACTCTCTGCTCAGTGTTCCGCTCCGTGTGTGAGCCGCACTCTCTGCTCAGTGTTCCGCTCTGTGTGTGTGTCGCACTCTCTGCTCAGTGTTCCGCTCCGTGTGTGAGCCGCACTCTCTGCTCAGTGTTCCGCTCCGTGTGTGAGCCGCACTCTCTGCTCAGTGTTCCGCTCCGTGTGTGAGCCGCACTCTCTGCTCAGTTTTCCGCTCTGTGTGTGAGCCGCACTCTCTGCTCAGTGTTCCGCTCTGTGTGTGAGCCACACTCTCTGTTCAGTGTTCCGCTCCGTGTGTGAGCCGCACTCTCTGCTCAGTGTTCCGCTCCGTGTGTGAGCCGCACTCTCTGCTCAGTGTTCCGCTCCGTGTGTGAGCCGCACTCTCTGC
Source organism: Coreius guichenoti (assembly GCA_039654105.1). Classification (NCBI taxonomy): domain Eukaryota; kingdom Metazoa; phylum Chordata; class Actinopteri; order Cypriniformes; family Gobionidae; genus Coreius; species Coreius guichenoti. The sequence continues at coordinate 282,788 of JBAPCB010000061.1, forward strand.
TCAGTGTTCCGCTCCGTGTGTGAGCCGCACTCTCTGTTCAGTGTTCCGCACCGTGTGTGAGCCGCACTCTCTGCTCAGTTTTCCGCTCCGTGTGTGAGCCGCACTCTCTGCTCAGTGTTCCGCTCTGTGTGTCCGTCGCACTCTCTGCTCATTGTTCCGCTCTGTGTGAGCCGCACTCTCTGCTCAGTGTTCTGCTCCGTGTGTGAGCCGCACTCTCTGCTCAGTGTTCCGCTCCGTGTGTGCGTCGCACTCTCTGCTCAGTGTTCCGCTCCGTGTGTGCGTCGCACTCTCTGCTCAGTGTTCCGCTCTGTGTGTGTGTCGCTCTCTCTGCTCAGTGTTCCGCTCCGTGTGTGAGCCGCACTCTCTGCTCAGTGTTCCGTTCCGTGTGAGAGCCGCACTCTCTGCTCAGTGTTCCGCTCCGTGTGTGCGTCGCACTCTCTGCTCAGTGTTCCGCTCCGTGTGTGCGTCGCACTCTCTGCTCAGTGTTCCGCTCTGTGTGTGTGTCGCACTCTCTGCTCAGTGTTCCGCTCTGTGTGTGCTTCGCATTCTCTGCTCAGTGTTCCGCTCTGTGTGTGTGTCGCACTCTCTGCTCAGTGTTCCGCTCCGTGTGTGAGCCGCACTCTCTGCTCAATGTTCCGCTCCGTGTGTGAGCCGCACTCTCTGCTCAGTGTTCCGCTTCGTGTGTGTGCCGCACTCTCTGCTCAGTGTTCCGCTCCGTGTGTGATCCGCACTCTCTGCTCAGTGTTATGCTCTGTGTGTGAGCCGCACTCTCTGCTCAGTGTTCCGCTCCGTGTGTGAGCCGCACTCTCTGCTCAGTGTTCCGCTCCGTGTGTGCGTCGCACTCTCAGCTCAGTGTTCCGCTCCGTGTGTGAGTCGCGTTCTCTGTTCCGTGTGTGAGCCGCACTCTCTGCTCAGTGTTCCGCTCCGTGTGTGAGCCGCACTCTTTGCTCAGTGTTCCGCTCTGTGTGTGAGTCGCACTCTCTGCTCAGTGTTCTGCTCTGTGTGAGTCGCACTCTCTGCTCAGTGTTCCGCTCTGTGTGAGTCGCACTCTCTGCTCAGTGTTCCGTTCCGTGTGAGAGCCGCACTCTCTGCTCAGTGTTCCGCTCCGTGTGTGCGTCGCACTCTCTGCTCAGTGTTCCGCTCCGTGTGTGCGTCGCACTCTCTGCTCAGTGTTCTGCTCTGTGTGTGAGCCGCACTCTCTGTTCAGTGTTCCGCTCCGTGTGTGAGCCGCACTCTCTGCTCAGTTTTCCGCTCCGTGTGTGAGCCGCACTCTCTGCTCAGTGTTCCGCTCTGTGTGTGAGCCACACTCTCTGTTCAGTGTTCCGCTCCGTGTGTGAGCCGCACTCTCTGCTCAGTGTTCCGCTCCGTGTGTGAGCCGCACTCTCTGCTCAGTGTTCCGCTCCGTGTGTGAGCCGCACTCTCTGTTCAGTGTTCCGCACCGTGTGTGAGCCGCACTCTCTGCTCAGTGTTCCGCTCCGTGTGTGAGCCGCACTCTCTGCTCAGTGTTCCGCTCCGTGTGTGAGCCGCACTCTCTGCTCAGTGTTCCGCTCCGTGTGTGAGCCGCACTCTCTGCTCAGTGTTCCGCTTCGTGTGTGTGCCGCACTCTCTGCTCAGTTTTCCGCTCTGTGTGTGAGCCGCACTCTCTGCTCGGTGTTCCGCTCCGTGTGTGAGCCGCACTCTCTGCTCATTGTTCCGCTCTGTGTGAGCCGCACTCTCTGCTCAGTGTTCTGCTCCGTGTGTGAGCCGCACTCTCTGCTCAGTGTTCCGCTCCGTGTGTGCGTCGCACTCTCTGCTCAGTGTTCCGCTCCGTGTGTGCGTCGCACTCTCTGCTCAGTGTTCCGCTCTGTGTGTGTGTCGCTCTCTCTGCTCAGTGTTCCGCTCCGTGTGTGAGCCGCACTCTCTGCTCAGTGTTCCGTTCCGTGTGAGAGCCGCACTCTCTGCTCAGTGTTCCGCTCCGTGTGTGCGTCGCACTCTCTGCTCAGTGTTCCGCTCTGTGTGTGTCGCTCTCTCTGCTCAGTGTTCCGCTCCGTGTGTGAGCCGCACTCTCTGCTCAGTGTTCCGTTCCGTGTGAGAGCTGCACTCTCTGCTCAGTTTTCCGCTCCGTGTGTGAGCCGCACTCTCTGCTCAGTGTTCCGCTTTGTGTGTGTGCCGCACTCTCTGCTCAGTTTTCCGCTCTGTGTGTGAGCCGCACTCTCTGCTCAGTGTTCCGTTCCGTGTGTGAGCCGCACTCTCTGCTCAGTGTTCCGCTCTGTGTGCTCAGTGTTCTGTTTCGTGTGTGAGCCGCACTCTCTGCTCAGTGTTCCGCTCTGTGTGTGAGCCGCACTCTCTGCTCAGTGTTCCGTTCCGTGTGTGAGCCGCACTCTCTGCTCAGTGTTCCGCTCTGTGTGTGAGCCGCACTCTCTGCTCAGTGTTCCGTTCCGTGTGTGAGCCGCACCCTCTGCTCAGTGTTCCGTTCCGTGTGTGAGCCGCACTCTCTGTTCAGTGTTCCGCTCCGTGTGTGAGCCACACTCTCTGCTCAGTGTTCCGTTCCGTGTGAGAGCCGCACTCTCTGCTCAGTTTTCCGCTCCGTGTGTGAGCCGCACTCTCTGCTCAGTGTTCCGCTTTGTGTGTGTGCCGCACTCTCTGCTCAGTTTTCCGCTCTGTGTGTGAGCCGCACTCTCTGCTCAGTGTTCCGTTCCGTGTGTGAGCCGCACTCTCTGCTCAGTGTTCCGCTCCGTGTGTGAGCCGCACTCTCTGCTCAGTGTTCCGCTCTGTGTGCTCAGTGTTCCGTTTCGTGTGTGAGCCGCACTCTCTGCTCAGTGTTCCGCTCTGTGTGTGAGCCGCACTCTCTGCTCAGTGTTCCGTTCCGTGTGTGAGCCGCACTCTCTGCTCAGTGTTCCGTTCCGTGTGTGAGCCGCACTCTCTGCTCAGTGTTCCGCTCTGTGTGTGAGCCGCACTCTCTGCTCAGTGTTCCGCTCTGTGTGTGAGCCGCACTCTCTGCTCAGTGTTCCGTTCCGTGTGTGAGCCGCACTCTCTGCTCAGTGTTCCGCTCTGTGTGTGAGCCGCACTCTCTGCTCATTGTTCCGCTCTGTGTGTGAGCCGCACTCTCTGCTCAGTGTTCCGCTCTGTGTGTGAGCCGCACTCTCTGCTCAGTGTTCCGTTCCGTGTGTGAGCCGCACTCTCTGCTCAGTGTTCCGCTCTGTGTGTGAGCCGCACTCTCTGCTCAGTGTTCCGCTCTGTGTGTGAGCCGCACTCTCTGCTCAGTGTTCCGCTCTTTGTGTGCGTCGCACTCTCTGTTCAGTGTTCCGCTCTGTGTGAGTCGCACTCTCTGCTCAGTGTTCCGCTCCGTGTATGCGTCGCACTCTCTGCTCAGTGTTCCGCTCCATGTGTGAGTCGCGATCTCTGTTCCGTGTGTGAGCCGCACTCTCTGCTCAGTGTTCCGCTCCGTGTGTGCGTCGCACTCTCTGCTCAGTGTTCCGCTCCATGTGTGAGTCGCGATCTCTGTTCCGTGTGTGAGCCGCACTCTCTGCTCAGTGTTCCGCTCCGTGTGTGAGCCGCACTCTCTGCTCAGTGTTCCGCTCTGTGTGTGAGCCGCACTCTCTGCTCAGTGTTCCGCTCCGTGTGTGATCCGCACTCTCTGCTCAGTGTTCCGCTCCGTGTGTGATCCGCACTCTCTGCTCAGTGTTCCGCTCTGTGTGTGAGCCGCACTCTCTGCTCAGTGTTCTGCTCTGTGTGAGCCGCACTCTCTGCTCAGTGTTCCGCTCCGTGTGTGAGCCGCACTCTCTGCTCAGTGTTCCGCTCTGTGTGTGAGCCGCACTCTCTGCTCAGTGTTCCGTTCCGTGTGAGAGCCGCACTCTCTGCTCAGTGTTCTGCTCTGTGTGTGAGCCGCACTCTCTGCTCAGTGTTCCGCTCCGTGTGTGAGCCGCACTCTCTGCTCAGTGTTCCGCTCCGTATGTGCGTCGCACTCTCTGCTCAGTGTTCCGCTCTGTGTGTGAGCCGCACTCTCTGCTCAGTGTTCCGCTCTGTGTGAGTCGCACTCTCTGCTCAGTGTTCCGCTCTGTGTGAGTCGCACTCTCTGCTTCGCACTCTCTGCTCCGCTCCGTGTGTGCGTCGCACTCTCTGCTCAGTGTTCCGCTCTGTGTGTGCGTCGCACTCTCTGCTCAGTGTTCCGCTCTGTGTGTGAACCGCACTCTCTGCTCAGTGTTCCGTTCTGTGTGTGCGTCACAATCTCTGCTCAGTTTTCCGCTCTGTGTGTGAGCCGCACTCTCTGCTCGGTGTTCCGCTCTGTGTGTGAGCCGCACTCTCTGTTCAGTGTTCCGCACCGTGTGTGAGCTGCACTCTCTGCTCAGTGTTCCGCACCGTGTGTGAGCTGCACTCTCTGCTCAGTGTTCCGCACCGTGTGTGAGCTGCACTCTCTGCTCAGTGTTCCGTTCTGTGTGTGAGTCGCACTCTCTGCTCAGTGTTCCGCTCCGTGTGTGAGCCGCACTCTCTGTTCAGTGTTCCGCTCTGTGTGTGTGTCGCTCTCTCTGCTCAGTGTTCCGCTCCGTGTGTGAGCCGCACTCTCTGCTCAGTGTTCCGTTCCGTGTGAGAGCCGCACTCTCTGCTCAGTGTTCCGCTCCGTGTGTGAGCCGCACTCTCTGCTCAGTGTTCCGCTTTGTGTGTGTGCCGCACTCTCTGCTCAGTGTTCCGCTCTGTGTGAGCCGCACTCTCTGCTCAGTGTTCCGCTCTGTGTGAGTCGCACTCTCTGCTCAGTGTTCCGTTCCGTGTGAGAGCCGCACTCTCTGCTCAGTGTTCCGCTCCGTGTGTGCGTCGCACTCTCTGCTCAGTGTTCCGCTCCGTGTGTGCGTCGCACTCTCTGCTCAGTGTTCCGCTCCGTGTGTGCGTCGCACTCTCTGCTCAGTGTTCCGCTCTGTGTGTGTGTCGCACTCTCTGCTCAGTGTTCCGCTTTGTGTGTGCTTCGCATTCTCTGCTCAGTGTTCCGCTCTGTGTGTGTGTCGCACTCTCTGCTCAGTGTTCCGCTCCGTGTGTGAGCCGCACTCTCTGCTCAATGTTCCGCTCCGTGTGTGAGCCGCACTCTCTGCTCAGTGTTCCGCTTCGTGTGTGTGCCGCACTCTCTGCTCAGTGTTCCGCTCCGTGTGTGATCCGCACTCTCTGCTCAGTGTTATGCTCTGTGTGTGAGCCGCACTCTCTGCTCAGTGTTCCGCTCCGTGTGTGAGCCGCACTCTCTGCTCAGTGTTCCGCTCCGTGTGTGCGTCGCACTCTCTGCTCAGTGTTCCGCTCCGTGTGTGAGTCGCGTTCTCTGTTCCGTGTGTGAGCCGCACTCTCTGCTCAGTGTTCCGCTCCGTGTGTGAGCCGCACTCTTTGCTCAGTGTTCCGCTCTGTGTGTGAGCCGCACTCTCTGCTCAGTGTTCCGCTCTGTGTGTGAGTCGCACTCTCTGCTCAGTGTTCTGCTCTGTGTGAGTCGCACTCTCTGCTCAGTGTTCCGTTCCGTGTGAGAGCCGCACTCTCTGCTCAGTGTTCCGCTCTGTGTGAGTCACACTCTCTGCTCAGTGTTCCGTTCCGTGTGAGAGCCGCACTCTCTGCTCAGTGTTCCGCTCCGTGTGTGCGTCGCACTCTCTGCTCAGTGTTCCGCTCCGTGTGTGCGTCGCACTCTCTGCTCAGTGTTCCGCTCCGTGTGTGCGTCGCACTCTCTGCTCAGTGTTCCGCTCTGTGTGTGTGTCGCACTCTCTGCTCAGTGTTCCGCTTTGTGTGTGCTTCGCATTCTCTGCTCAGTGTTCCGCTCTGTGTGTGTGTCGCACTCTCTGCTCAGTGTTCCGCTCCATGTGTGAGCCGCACTCTCTGCTCAATGTTCCGCTCCGTGTGTGAGCCGCACTCTCTGCTCAGTGTTCCGCTTCGTGTGTGTGCCGCACTCTCTGCTCAGTGTTCCGCTCCGTGTGTGATCCGCACTCTCTGCTCAGTGTTATGCTCTGTGTGTGAGCCGCACTCTCTGCTCAGTGTTCCGCTCCGTGTGTGAGCCGCACTCTCTGCTCAGTGTTCCGCTCCGTGTGTGCGTCGCACTCTCTGCTCAGTGTTCCGCTCCGTGTGTGAGTCGCGTTCTCTGTTCCGTGTGTGAGCCGCACTCTCTGCTCAGTGTTCCGCTCCGTGTGTGAGCCGCACTCTTTGCTCAGTGTTCCGCTCTGTGTGTGAGCCGCACTCTCTGCTCAGTGTTCCGCTCTGTGTGTGAGTCGCACTCTCTGCTCAGTGTTCTGCTCTGTGTGAGTCGCACTCTCTGCTCAGTGTTCCGTTCCGTGTGAGAGCCGCACTCTCTGCTCAGTGTTCCGCTCCGTGTGTGCGTCGCACTCTCTGCTCAGTGTTCCGCTCCGTGTGTGCGTCGCACTCTCTGCTCAGTGTTCCGCTCCGTGTGTGCGTCGCACTCTCTGCTCAGTGTTCCGCTCCGTGTGTGCGTCGCACTCTCTGCTCAGTGTTCCGCTCCGTGTGTGCGTCGCACTCTCTGCTCAGTGTTCCGCTCCGTGTGTGCGTCGCACTCTCTGCTCAGTGTTCTGCTCTGTGTGTGAGCCGCACTCTCTGTTCAGTGTTCCGCTCCGTGTGTGAGCCGCACTCTCTTCTCAGTGTTCCGCTCCGTGTGTGAGCCGCACTCTCTGCTCAGTGTTCCGCTTCGTGTGTGTGCCGCACTCTCTGCTCAGTTTTCCGCTCTGTGTGTGAGCCGCACTCTCTGCTCAGTGTTCCGCTTCGTGTGTGTGCCGCACTCTCTGCTCAGTTTTCCGCTCCGTGTGTGAGCCGCACTCTCTGCTCAGTGTTCCGCTCTGTGTGTGAGCCACACTCTCTGTTCAGTGTTCCGCTCCGTGTGTGAGCCGCACTCTCTGCTCAGTGTTCCGCTCCGTGTGTGAGCCGCACTCTCTGCTCAGTGTTCCGCTCCGTGTGTGAGCCGCACTCTCTGCTCAGTGTTCCGCTCTGTGTGTGTCGCACTCTCTGCTCACTGTTCTGCTCCGTGTGTGAGCCGCACTCTCTGCTCAGTGTTCCGCTCCGTGTGTGAGCCGCACTCTCTGCTCAGTGTTCCGCTCCGTGTGTGCGTCGCACTCTCTGCTCAGTGTTCCGCTCCGTGTGTGAGCCGCACTCTCTGCTCAGTGTTCCGCTCCGTGTGTGAGCCGCACTCTCTGCTCAGTGTTCCGCTCTGTGTGAGCCGCACTCTCTGCTCAGTGTTCCGCTCCGTGTGTGCGTCGCACTCTCTGCTCAGTGTTCCGCTCCGTGTGTGAGTCGCGTTCTCTGTTCCGTGTGTGAGCCGCACTCTCTGCTCAGTGTTCCGCTCCGTGTGTGAGCCGCACTCTCTGCTCAGTGTTCCGCTCTGTGTGTGAGCCGCACTCTCTGCTCAGTGTTCTGCTCTGTGTGTGAGCCGCACTCTCTGCTCAGTGTTCCGCTCTGTGTGAGCCGCACTCTCTGCTCAGTGTTCTGCTCTGTGTGTGAGCCGCACTCTCTGCTCAGTTTTCTGCTCTGTGTGTGAGCCGCACTCTCTGCTCAGTGTTCCGCTCTGTGTGTGAGCCGCACTCTCTGCTCAGTGTTCCGCTCTGTGTGTGTCGCACTCTCTGCTCAGTGTTCCGTTCCGTGTGTGCGTCGCACTCTCTGCTCAGTGTTCCGCTCCGTGTCTGAGCCGCACTCTCTGCTCAGTTTTCCGCTCCGTGTGTGAGCCGCACTCTCTGCTCAGTGTTCCGCTTCGTGTGTGTGCCGCACTCTCTGCTCAGTTTTCCGCTCTGTGTGTGAGCCGCTCTCTCTGCTCGGTGTTCCGCTCTGTGTGTGAGCCGCACTCTCTGCTCAGTGTTCCGCTCTGTGTGCTCAGTGTTCCGTTTTGTGTGTGAGCCGCACTCTCTGCTCAGTGTTCCGTTCCGTGTGTGAGCCGCACTCTCTGCTCAGTGTTCTGCTCTGTGTGTGAGCCGCACTCTCTGTTCAGTGTTCCGCACCGTGTGTGAGCCGCACTCTCTGCTCAGTGTTCCGCTCTGTGTGTGAGCCGCACTCTCTGCTCAGTGTTCCGCTCCGTGTGTGATCCGCACTCTCTGCTCAGTGTTCGGCTCTGTGTGTGAGCCGCACTCTCTGCTCAGTGTTCCGCTCCGTGTGTGAGCCGCACTCTCTGCTCAGTGTTCCGCTCCGTGTGTGCGTCGCACTCTCTGCTCAGTGTTCCGCTCTGTGTGAGCCAAACTCTCTGCTCAGTGTTCCGCTCCGTGTGTGATCCGCACTCTCTGCTCACTGTTCTGCTCTGTGTGTGAGCCGCACTCTCTGCTCAGTGTTCCGCTCCGTGTGTGAGCCGCACTCTCTGCTCAGTGTTCCGCTCCGTGTGTGCGTCGCACTCTCTGCTCAGTGTTCCGCTCCGTGTGTGAGCCGCACTCTCTGCTCAGTGTTCCGCTCCGTGTGTGAGCCGCACTCTCTGCTCAGTGTTCCGCTCTGTGTGAGCCGCACTCTCTGCTCAGTGTTCCGCTCCGTGTGTGCGTCGCACTCTCTGCTCAGTGTTCCGCTCCGTGTGTGAGTCGCGTTCTCTGTTCCGTGTGTGAGCCGCACTCTCTGCTCAGTGTTCCGCTCCGTGTGTGAGCCGCACTCTCTGCTCAGTGTTCCGCTCTGTGTGTGAGCCGCACTCTCTGCTCAGTGTTCTGCTCTGTGTGAGCCGCACTCTCTGCTCAGTGTTCCGCTCTGTGTGAGCCGCACTCTCTGCTCAGTGTTCTGCTCTGTGTGTGAGCCGCACTCTCTGCTCAGTGTTCTGCTCTGTGTGTGAGCCGCACTCTCTGCTCAGTGTTCCGCTCTGTGTGAGCCGCACTCTCTGCTCAGTGTTCCGCTCCGTGTGTGCGTCGCACTCTCTGCTCAGTGTTCCGCTCCGTGTGTGAGTCGCGTTCTCTGTTCCGTGTGTGAGCCGCACTCTCTGCTCAGTGTTCCGCTCCGTGTGTGAGCCGCACTCTCTGCTCAGTGTTCCGCTCTGTGTGTGAGCCGCACTCTCTGCTCAGTGTTCTGCTCTGTGTGAGCCGCACTCTCTGCTCAGTGTTCCGCTCTGTGTGAGCCGCACTCTCTGCTCAGTGTTCTGCTCTGTGTGTGAGCCGCACTCTCTGCTCAGTGTTCTGCTCTGTGTGTGAGCCGCACTCTCTGCTTAGTGTTCCGTTCTGTGTGTGCGTCACAATCTCTGCTCAGTGTTCCACTCCGTGTGTGAGCCGAACTCTCTGTTCAGTGTTCTGCTCCGTGTGTGCGTCGCACTCTCTGCTCAGTGTTCCGCTCTGTGTGTGTGTCGCACTCTCTGCTCAGTGTTCCACTCCGTGTGTGAGCCGCACTCTCTGCTCAGTGTTCCGCTCCGTGTGTGAGCCGCACTCTCTGCTCAGTGTTCCGTTCTGTGTGTGCGTCACAATCTCTGCTCAGTGTTCCGCTCTGTGTGTGAGCCGCACTCTCTGCTCAGTGTTCCACTCCGTGTGTGAGCCGCACTCTCTGCTCAGTGTTCCGCTCTGTGTGTGAGCCGCACTTTCTGCTCAGTGTTCCGCTCTGTGTGTGAGTCACACTCTCTGCTCAGTGTTCCGCTCGGTGTGTGAGCCGCACTCTCTGCTCAGTGTTCCGCTCTGTGTGTGAGCCGCACTCTTTGCTCAGTGTTCCGTTCCGTGTGTGAGCCGCACTCTCTGTTCAGTGTTCCGCTCCGTGTCTGAGCCGCACTCTCTGCTCGGTGTTCCGCTCCGTTTGTGTGAGCCGCACTCTCTGCTCAGTGTTCTGCTCTGTGTGTGTGTGTCGCACTCTCTGCTCAGTGTTCCGCTCCGTGTGTGAGCCGCACTCTCTGCTCAGTGTTCCGCTCTGTGTGTGAGCCACACTCTCTGTTCAGTGTTCCGCTCCGTGTGTGCGTCGCACTCTCTGCTCAGTGTTCCGTTCCGTGTGAGAGCTGCATTCTCTGCTCAGTGTTCCGCTCCGTGTGTGAGTCGCGTTCTCTGTTCCGTGTGTGAGCCGCACTCTCTGCTCAGTGTTCCGCTCCGTGTGTGAGCCGCACTCTCTGCTCAGTGTTCCGCTCTGTGTGTGAGCCGCACTCTCTGCTCAGTGTTCCGCTCTGTGTGAGCCGCACTCTCTGCTCAGTGTTCCGTTCCGTGTGAGAGCCGCACTCTCTGCTCAGTGTTCCGCTCCGTGTGTGCGTCGCACTCTCTGCTCAGTGTTCCGCTCCGTGTGTGCGTCGCACTCTCTGCTCAGTGTTCTGCTCTGTGTGTGTGTCGCACTCTCTGCTCAGTGTTCCGCTCTGTGTGAGCCGCACTCTCGGCTCAGTGTTCCGCTCCGTGTGTGAGCCGCACTCTCTGTTCAGTGTTCCGCTCCGTGTGTGCGTCGCACTCTCTGCTCAGTGTTCTGCTCTGTGTGTGAGCCGCACTCTCTGCTCAGTGTTCTGCTCTGTGTGTGAGCCGCTCTGTGTGCTCATTGTTCCGTTCCGTGTGTGAGCCGCACTCTCTGCTCAGTGTTCCGCTCCGTGTGTGAGTCGCACTCTCTGCTCAGTGTTCCGCTCCGTGTATGCGTCGCACTCTCTGGTCAGTGTTCCGCTCCGTGTGTGAGCCGCACTCTCTGCTCAGTGTTCCGCTCCGTGTGTGAGCCGCTCTGTGTGCTCATTGTTCCGTTCCGTGTGTGAGCCGCACTCTCTGCTCAGTGTTCCGCTCTGTGTGTGAGTCGCACTCTCTGCTCAGTGTTCTGCTCTGTGTGTGCGTGTCGCACTCTCTGCTCGGTGTTCCGCTCCGTGTGTGAGCCGCACTCTCTGTTCAGTGTTCCGCTCTGTGTGTGAGCCGCACTCTCTGTTCAGTGTTCCGCTCCATGTGTGCGTCGCACTCTCTGCTCAGTGTTCCGCTCCGTGTGTGTGTCGCACTCTCTGTTCAGTGTTCCGCTCCGTGTGTGAGCCGCACTCTCTGCTCAGTGTTCCGCTCCGTGTGTGCGTCGCACTCTCTGTTCAGTGTTCCGCTCCGTGTGCGTCGCACTCTCTGTTCAGTGTTCCGCTCTGTGTGTGAGCCGCACTCTCTGCGCAGTGTTCCGCTCTGTGTGTGCTTCGCACTCTCTGCTCAGTGTTCCGCTCTGTGTGTGTGTCGCACTCTCTGCTCAGTGTTCCGCTCCGTGTGTGAGCCGCACTCTCTGCTCAGTGTTCCGCTCCGTGTTTGAGCCGCTCTCTCTGCACAGTGTTCCGCTCCGTGTGTGAGCTGCACTCTCTGCTCAGTGTTCCGTTCCGTGTGAGAGACGCACTCTCTGCTCAGTGTTCAGCTCCGTGTGTTAGCCGCACTCTCTGCTCAGTGTTCCGTTCCGTGTGTTAGCCGCACTATCTGCTCAGTGTTCCGCTCTGTGTGTGAGCCGCACTCTCTGCTCAGTGTTCCGTTCCGTGTGTGAGCCGCACTCTCTGCTCAGTGTTCCGTCCATGTGTGAGCCGCACTCTCTGCTCAGTGTTCCGCTCTTTGTGTGCGTCGCACTCTCTGCTCAGTGTTCCGCTCCGTGTGTGAGCCGCACTCTCTGCTCAGTGTTCCGCTCCGTGTGTGAGCCGCACTCTCTGCACAGTGTTCCGCTCTGTGTGTCCGTCGCACTCTCTGTTCAGTGTTCCGCTCCGTGTGTGAGCCGCACTCTCTGCTCAGTGTTCCGCTCCGTGTGTGAGCCGCTCTGTGTGCTCATTGTTCCGTTCCGTGTGTGAGCCGCACTCTCTGTTCAGTGTTCCGCTCCGTGTGTGAGCCGCACTCTCTGCTCAGTGTTCCGCTCCGTGTGTGAGCCGCTCTGTGTGCTCAGTGTTCCGTTTCGTGTGTGAGCCGCACTCTCTGCTCAGTGTTCCGCTCCGTGTGTGAGCCGCACTCTCTGCTCAGTGTTCCGCTCTGTGTGTGCGTCACACTCTCTGCTCAGTGTTCCGCTCTTTGTGTGCGTCACACTCTCTGCTCAGTGTTCCGCTCTGTGTGTGAGCCGCACTCTCTGCTCAGTGTTCCGCTCTGTGTGTGCGTCACACTCTCTGCTCAGTGTTCCGCTCTTTGTGTGCTTCGCACTCTCTGCTCAGTGTTCCGCTCCGTGTGTGAGCCGCACTCTCTGCTCAGTGTTCCGCTCTGTGTGTGAGTCGCACTCTCTACTCAGTGTTCCGCTCCGTGTGTGAGCCGCACTCTCTGTTCAGTGTTCCGCTCCGTGTGTGCGTCGCACTCTCTGCTCAGTGTTCCGCTCTGTGTGTGAGCCGCACTCTCTGCTCAGTGTTCCGCTCTGTGTTTGTCGCACTCTCTGCTCAGTGTTCCGTTCCATGTGAGAGCCGCACTCTCTGCTCAGTGTTCAGCTCCGTGTGTGCGTCGCACTCTCTGCTCAGTGTTCCGCTCTGTGTGTGAGCCGCACTCTCTGCTCAGTGTTCCGCTCTGTGTGTGCGTCACACTCTCTGCTCAGTGTTCCGCTCTGTGTGTGCTTCGCACTCTCTGCTCAGTGTTCCGCTCTGTGTGTGTGTCGCACTCTCTGCTCAGTGTTCTGCTCTGTGTGTGTGTGTCGCACTCTCATCTCAGTGTTCCGCTCCGTGTGTGAGCCGCACTCTGCTCAGTGTTCCGCTCTGTGTGTGCGTCACACTCTCTGCTCAGTGTTCCGCTCTGTGTGTGCTTCGCACTCTCTGCTCAGTGTTCTGCTCTGTGTGTGCGTCACACTCTCTGCTCAGTGTTCCGCTCTTTGTGTGCTTCGCACTCTCTGCTCAGTGTTCCGCTCCGTGTGTGAGCCGCACTCTCTGCTCAGTGTTCCGCTCTGTGTGTGAGTCGCACTCTCTGCTCAGTGTTCCGCTCCGTGTGTGAGCCGCACTCTCTGTTCAGTGTTCCGCTCCGTGTGTGCGTCGCACTCTCTGCTCAGTGTTCCGCTCTGTGTGTGAGCCGCACTCTCTGCTCAGTGTTCCGCTCTGTGTTTGTCGCACTCTCTGCTCACTGTTCCGTTCCATGTGAGAGCCGCACTCTCTGCTCGGTGTTCCGCTCCGTGTGTGAACCGCACTCTCTGTTCAGTGTTCCGCTCCGTGTGTGAGTCGCGCTCTCTGTGTTAGCCGCACTCTCTGCCGCACTCTCTGCTCAGTGTTCCGCTCTGTGTGCTCATTGTTCCATTTCGTGTGTGAGCCGCACTCTCTGCTCAGTGTTCCGCTCCGTGTGTGAGCCGCACTCTCTGCTCAGTGCTCCGCTCCGTGTGTGCGTCGCACTCTCTGCTCAGTGTTCCGCTCTGTGTGAGCCGCACTCTCTGCTCAGTGTTCCGCTCTGTGTGTGCGTCACACTCTCTGCTCAGTGTTCCGCTCTGTGTGTGCGTCAAACTCTCTGCTCAGTGTTCTGCTCTGTATGTGTGTGTCGCACTCTCTGCTCAGTGTTCCGCTCCGTGTGTGAGCCGCACTCTCTGTTCAGTGTTCCGCTCCGTGTGTGCGTCGCACTCTCTGCTCAGTGTTCCGCTCCGTGTGTGAGCCGCACTCTCTGTTCAGTGTTCCGCTCTGTGTGTGCGTCGCACTCTCTGCTCAGTGTTCCGCTCTGTGTGTGAGCCGCACTCTCTGCTCAGTGTTCCGCTCTGTGTGTGCGTCACACTCTCTGCTCAGTGTTCCGCTCTGTGTGTGCTTCGCACTCTCTGCTCAGTGTTCTGCTCCGTGTGTGAGCCGCACTCTCTGCTCAGTGTTCCGCTCCGTGTGTGCGCCGCACTCTCTGCTCAGTGTTCCGCTCTGTGTGTGAGTCGCACTCTCTGCTCAGTGTTCTGCTCTGTGTGTGTGTGTCGCACTCTCTGCTCGGTGTTCCGCTCCGTGTGTGAGCCGCACTCTCTGTTCAGTGTTCCGCTCCGTGTGTGAGTCGCGCTCTCTGTTCCGTGTGTGAGCCGCACTCTCTGCTCAGTGTTCCGCTCCGTGTGTGCGCCGCACTCTCTGCTCAGTGTTCCGCTCTGTGTGTGAGTCGCACTCTCTGCTCAGTGTTCTGCTCTGTGTGTGTGTGTCGCACTCTCTGCTCGGTGTTCCGCTCCGTGTGTGAGCCGCACTCTCTGTTCAGTGTTCCGCTCCGTGTGTGAGTCGCGCTCTCTGTTCCGTGTGTGAGCCGCACTCTCTGCTCAGTGTTCCGCTCCGTGTGTGAGCCGCACTCTCTGCTCAGTGTTCTGCTCTGTGTGTGAGCCGCACTCTCTGCTCAGTGTTCCGCTCTGTGTGTGAGTCGCACTCTCTGCTCAGTGTTCTGCTCTGTGTGTGTTTGTCGCACTCTCTGCTCAGTGTTCCGCTCCGTGTGTGAGCCGCACTCTCTGCTCAGTGTTCCGCTCCGTGTGTGAGCCGCACTCTCTGCTCAGTGTTCCGCTCCGTGTGTGAGTCGCACTCTCTGCTCAGTGTTCCGCTCCGTGTGTGAGCCGCACTCTCTGCTCAGTGCTCCGCTCCGTGTGTGAGCCGCACTCTCTGCTCAGTGTTCCGCTTTGTGTGTCCGTCGCACTCTCTGTTCAGTGTTCCGCTCTGTGTGTGAGCCGCACTCTCTGCTCATTGTTCCACTCTGTGTGTGAGCCGCACTCTCTGCTCAGTGTTCCGCTCTGTGTGTGAGCCGCACTCTCTGCTCAGTGTTCCGCTCCGTGTGTGAGCCGCTCTCTCTGCTCAGTGTTCCGCTCCGTGTGAGAGCCGCACTCTCTGCTCAGTGTTCCGCTCCGTGTGTGAGCCGCACTCTCTGCTCAGTGCTCCGCTCCGTGTGTGAGCCGCACTCTCTGCTCAGTGTTCCGCTTTGTGTGTCCGTCGCACTCTCTGTTCAGTGTTCCGCTCTGTGTGTGAGCCGCACTCTCTGCTCATTGTTCCACTCTGTGTGTGAGCCGCACTCTCTGCTCAGTGTTCCGCTCCGTGTGTGAGCCGCACTCTCTGCTCAGTGTTCCGCTCCGTGTGTGAGTCGCACTCTCTGCTCAGTGTTCCGCTCCGTGTATGCGTCGCACTCTCTGGTCAGTGTTCCGCTCCGTGTGTGAGCCGCACTCTCTGCTCAGTGTTCCGCTCTGTGTGTGAGCCGCTCTGTGTGCTCATTGTTCCGTTCCGTGTGTGAGCCGCACTCTCTGCTCAGTGTTCCGCTCTGTGTGTGAGTCGCACTCTCTGCTCAGTGTTCTGCTCTGTGTGTGCGTGTCGCACTCTCTGCTCGGTGTTCCGCTCCGTGTGTGAGCCGCACTCTCTGTTCAGTGTTCCGCTCTGTGTGTGAGCCGCACTCTCTGTTCAGTGTTCCGCTCCATGTGTGCGTCGCACTCTCTGCTCAGTGTTCCGCTCTGTGTTTGTCGCACTCTCTGCTCAGTGTTCCGCTCTGTGTGTCCGTCGCACTCTCTGTTCAGTGTTCCGCTCTGTGTGTGAGCCGCACTCTCTGCTCATTGTTCCACTCTGTGTGTGAGCCGCACTCTCTGCTCAGTGTTCCGCTCCGTGTGTGAGCCGCTCTCTCTGCACAGTTTTCCGCTCCGTGTGTGAGCTGCACTCTCTGCTCAGTGTTCCGTTCCGTGTGAGAGACGCACTCTCTGCTCAGTGTTCCGCTCCGTGTGTTAGCCGCACTCTCTTCTCAGTGTTCCGTTCCGTGTGTTAGCCGCACTATCTGCTCAGTGTTCCGCTCTGTGTGCTCAGTGTTCCGTTTCGTGTGTGAGCCGCACTCTCTGCTCAGTGTTCCGCTCTGTGTGTGAGCCGCACTCTCTGCTCAGTGTTCCGTTCCGTGTGTGAGCCGCACTCTCTGCTCAGTGTTCCGCTCCATGTGTGATCCGCACTCTCTGCTCAGTGTTCCGCTCTTTGTGTGCGTCGCACTCTCTGCTCAGTGTTCCGCTCTGTGTGTCCGTCGCACTCTCTGTTCAGTGTTCCGCTCTGTGTGTGAGCCGCACTCTCTGCTCATTGTTCCACTCTGTGTGTCCGCCGCACTCTCTGCTCAGTGTTCCGCTCCATGTGTGATCCGCACTCTCTGCTCAGTGTTCCGCTCTTTGTGTGCGTCGCACTCTCTGCTCAGTGTTCCGCTCTGTGTGTCCGTCGCACTCTCTGTTCAGTGTTCCGCTCTGTGTGTGCGTCGCACTCTCTGCTCAGTGTTCCGCTCTGTGTGTCCGCCGCACTCTCTGCTCAGTGTTCCGCTCCATGTGTGAGCCGCACTCTCTGCACAGTGTTCCGCTCTGTGTGTCCGTCGCACTCTCTGTTCAGTGTTCCGCTCTGTGTGTGAGCCGCACTCTCTGCTCATTGTTCCACTCTGTGTGTGAGCCGCACTCTCTGCTCAGTGTTCCGCTCCGTGTGTGAGCCGCTCTCTCTGCACAGTTTTCCTCTCCGTGTGTGAGCTGCACTCTCTGCTCAGTGTTCCGTTCCGTGTGAGAGACGCACTCTCTGCTCAGTGTTCCGCTCCGTGTGTTAGCCGCACTCTCTTCTCAGTGTTCCGTTTCCTTGTGTTAGCCGCACTATCTGCTCAGTGTTCCGCTCTGTGTGCTCAGTGTTCCGTTTCGTGTGTGAGCCGCACTCTCTGCTCAGTGTTCCGCTCTGTGTGTGAGCCGCACTCTCTGCTCAGTGTTCCGTTCCGTGTGTGAGCCGCACTCTCTGCTCAGTGTTCCGCTCCATGTGTGAGCCGCACTCTCTGCTCAGTGTTCCGCTCTTTGTGTGCGTCGCACTCTCTGCTCAGTGTTCCGCTCTGTGTGTCCGTCGCACTCTCTGTTCAGTGTTCCGCTCTGTGTGTGAGCCGCACTCTCTGCTCATTGTTCCACTCTGTGTGTCCGCCGCACTCTCTGCTCAGTGTTCCGCTCCATGTGTGAGCCGCACTCTCTGCTCAGTGTTCCGCTCTTTGTGTGCGTCGCACTCTCTGCTCAGTGTTCCGCTCTGTGTGTCCGTCGCACTCTCTGTTCAGTGTTCCGCTCTGTGTGTGCGTCGCACTCTCTGCTCAGTGTTCCGCTCTGTGTGTCCGCCGCACTCTCTGCTCAGTGTTCCGCTCCATGTGTGAGCCGCACTCTCTGCACAGTGTTCCGCTCTGTGTCCGTCGCACTCTCTGTTCAGTGTTCCGCTCTGTGTGTGAGCCGCACTCTCTGCTCATTGTTCCACTCTGTGTGTGAGCCGCACTCTCTGCTCAGTGTTCCGCTCCGTGTGTGAGCCGCTCTCTCTGCACAGTTTTCCGCTCCGTGTGTGAGCTGCACTCTCTGCTCAGTGTTCCGTTCCGTGTGAGAGACGCACTCTCTGCTCAGTGTTCCGCTCCGTGTGTTAGCCGCACTCTCTTCTCAGTGTTCCGTTCCGTGTGTTAGCCGCACTATCTGCTCAGTGTTCCGCTCTGTGTGCTCAGTGTTCCGTTTCGTGTGTGAGCCGCACTCTCTGCTCAGTGTTCCGCTCTGTGTGTGAGCCGCACTCTCTGCTCAGTGTTCCGTTCCGTGTGTGAGCCGCACTCTCTGCTCAGTGTTCCGCTCCATGTGTGAGCCGCACTCTCTGCTCAGTGTTCCGCTCTTTGTGTGCGTCGCACTCTCTGCTCAGTGTTCCGCTCTGTGTCCGTCGCACTCTCTGTTCAGTGTTCCGCTCTGTGTGTGAGCCGCACTCTCTGCTCATTGTTCCACTCTGTGTGTCCGCCGCACTCTCTGCTCAGTGTTCCGCTCCATGTGTGAGCCGCACTCTCTGCTCAGTGTTCCGCTCTTTGTGTGCGTCGCACTCTCTGCTCAGTGTTCCGCTCTGTGTGTCCGTCGCACTCTCTGTTCAGTGTTCCGCTCTGTGTGTGCGTCGCACTCTCTGCTCAGTGTTCCGCTCTGTGTGTCCGCCGCACTCTCTGCTCAGTGTTCCGCTCTGTGTGTCCGTCGCACTCTCTGTTCAGTGTTCCGCTCTGTGTGTGAGCCGCACTCTCTGCTCATTGTTCCACTCTGTGTGTGAGCCGCACTCTCTGCTCAGTGTTCCGCTCTGTGTGTCCGTCGCACTCTCTGTTCAGTGTTCCGCTCTGTGTGTGAGCCGCACTCTCTGCTCATTGTTCCACTCTGTGTGTGAGCCGCACTCTCTGCACAGTGTTCCGCTCTGTGTGTCCGTCGCACTCTCTGTTCAGTGTTCCGCTCTGTGTGTGAGCCGCACTCTCTGCTCATTGTTCCACTCTGTGTGTGAGCCGCACTCTCTGCTCAGTGTTCCGCTCCGTGTGTGAGCCGCTCTCTCTGCACAGTTTTCCGCTCCGTGTGTGAGCTGCACTCTCTGCTCAGTGTTCCGTTCCGTGTGAGAGACGCACTCTCTGCTCAGTGTTCCGCTCCGTGTGTTAGCCGCACTCTCTGCTCAGTGTTCCGTTCCGTGTGAGATACGCACTCTCTGCTCAGTGTTCCGCTCCGTGTGTTAGCCGCACTCTCTTCTCAGTGTTCCGTTCCGTGTGTTAGCCGCACTATCTGCTCAGTGTTCCGCTCTGTGTGCTCAGTGTTCCGTTTCGTGTGTGAGCCGCACTCTCTGCTCAGTGTTCCGCTCTGTGTGTGAGCCGCACTCTCTGCTCAGTGTTCCGTTCCGTGTGTGAGCCGCACTCTCTGCTCAGTGTTCCGCTCCATGTGTGAGCCGCACTCTCTGCTCAGTGTTCCGCTCTTTGTGTGCGTCGCACTCTCTGCTCAGTGTTCCGCTCTGTGTGTCCGTCGCACTCTCTGTTCAGTGTTCCGCTCTGTGTGTGAGCCGCACTCTCTGCTCATTGTTCCACTCTGTGTGTCCGCCGCACTCTCTGCTCAGTGTTCCGCTCCATGTGTGAGCCGCACTCTCTGCTCAGTGTTCCGCTCTTTGTGTGCGTCGCACTCTCTGCTCAGTGTTCCGCTCTGTGTGTCCGTCGCACTCTCTGTTCAGTGTTCCGCTCTGTGTGTGCGTCGCACTCTCTGCTCAGTGTTCCGCTCTGTGTGTCCGCCGCACTCTCTGCTCAGTGTTCCGCTCCATGTGTGAGCCGCACTCTCTGCACAGTGTTCCGCTCTGTGTGTCCGTCGCACTCTCTGTTCAGTGTTCCGCTCTGTGTGTGAGCCGCACTCTCTGCTCAGTGTTCCGCTCCGTGTGTGAGCCGCTCTGTGTGCTCATTGTTCCGTTCCGTGTGTGAGCCGCACTCTCTGCTCAGTGTTCCGCTCTGTGTGTGAGCCGCACTCTCTGCTCAGTGTTCCGCTCTGTGTGTGAGCCGCACTCTCTGCTCAGTGTTCCGCTCTGTGTGTGAGTCGCACTCTCTGCTCAGTGTTCCGCTCCGTGTGTGAGCCGCACTCTCTGTTCAGTGTTCCGCTCCGTGTGTGCTTCGCACTCTCTGCTCAGTGTTCCGCTCTGTGTGTGAGCCGCACTCTCTGCTCAGTGTTCCGCTCTGTGTTTGTCGCACTCTCTGCTCAGTGTTCCGTTCCGTGTGAGAGCCGCACTCTCTGCTCAGTGTTCCGCTCCGTGTGTGCGTCGCACTCTCTGCTCAGTGTTCCGCTCCGTGTGTGCGTCGCACTCTCTGCTCAGTGTTCCGCTCTGAGTGTGAGCCGCACTCTCTGTTCAGTGTTCAGCTCCGTGTATGCGTCGCACTCTCTGCTCAGTGTTCCGCTCTGTGTGTGAGCCGCACTCTCTGCTCAGTGTTCCGCTCTGTGTGTGCGTCACACTCTCTGCTCAGTGTTCCGCTCTTTGTGTGCTTCGCACTCTCTGCTCAGTGTTCCGCTCCGTGTGTGAGCCGCACTCTCTGCTCAGTGTTCCGCTCTGTGTGTTAGCCGCACTATCTGCTCAGTGTTCCGCTCTGTGTGCTCAGTGTTCCGTTTCGTGTGTGAGCCGCACTCTCTGCTCAGTGTTCCGCTCTTTGTGTGAGCCGCACTCTCTGCTCAGTGTTCCGCTCCGTGTGTGAGCCGCTCTGTGTGCTCATTGTTCCGTTCCGTGTGTGAGCCGCACTCTCTGCTCAGTGTTCCGCTCTGTGTGTGAGTCGCACTCTCTGCTCAGTGTTCCGCTCCGTGTGTGAGCCGCACTCTCTGTTCAGTGTTCCGCTCCGTGTGTGCTTCGCACTCTCTGCTCAGTGTTCCGCTCTGTGTGTGAGCCGCACTCTCTGCTCAGTGTTCCGCTCTGTGTTTGTCGCACTCTCTGCTCAGTGTTCCGTTCCGTGTGAGAGCCGCACTCTCTGCTCAGTGTTCCGCTCCGTGTGTGCGTCGCACTCTCTGCTCAGTGTTCCGCTCTGAGTGTGAGCCGCACTCTCTGTTCAGTGTTCAGCTCCGTGTATGCGTCGCACTCTCTGCTCAGTGTTCCGCTCTGTGTGTGAGCCGCACTCTCTGCTCAGTGTTCCGCTCTGTGTGTGCGTCACACTCTCTGCTCAGTGTTCCGCTCTGTGTTTGTCGCACTCTCTGCTCAGTGTTCCGTTCCATGTGAGAGCCGCACTCTCTGCTCAGTGTTCAGCTCCGTGTGTTTGTCGCACTCTCTGCTCAGTGTTCCGTTCCGTGTGTGAGCCGCACTCTCTGCTCAGTGTTCCGCTCTGTGTGTGAGTCGCACTCTCTGCTCAGTGTTCCGCTCCGTGTGTGAGCCGCACTCTCTGCTCAGTGTTCCGCTCTGTGTTTGTCGCACTCTCTGCTCAGTGTTCAGCTCCGTGTGTGCGTCGCACTCTCTGCTCAGTGTTCCGCTCTGAGTGTGAGTCGCACTCTCTGTTCAGTGTTCAGCTCCGTGTGTGCGTCGCACTCTCTGCTCAGTGTTCCGCTCTGTGTGTGAGCCGCACTCTCTGCTCAGTGTTCCGCTCTGTGTGTGAGCCGCACTCTCTGCTCAGTGTTCCGCTCTGTGTGTGCGTCGCACTCTCTGCTCAGTGTTCTGCTCTGTGTGTGTGTGTCGCACTCTCTGCTCAGTGTTCCGCTCCGTGTGTGAGCCGCACTCTCTGTTCAGTGTTCCGCTCCGTGTGTGCTTCGCACTCTCTGCTCAGTGTTCCGCTCTGTGTGTGAGCCGCACTCTCTGCTCAGTGTTCCGCTCTGTGTTTGTCGCACTCTCTGCTCAGTGTTCCGTTCCGTGTGAGAGCCGCACTCTCTGCTCAGTGTTCCGCTCCGTGTGTGCGTCGCACTCTCTGCTCAGTGTTCCGCTCCGTGTGTGCGTCGCACTCTCTGCTCAGTGTTCCGCTCTGAGTGTGAGCCGCACTCTCTGTTCAGTGTTCAGCTCCGTGTATGCGTCGCACTCTCTGCTCAGTGTTCCGCTCTGTGTGTGAGCCGCACTCTCTGCTCAGTGTTCCGCTCTGTGTGTGCGTCACACTCTCTGCTCAGTGTTCCGCTCTTTGTGTGCTTCGCACTCTCTGCTCAGTGTTCCGCTCCGTGTGTGAGCCGCACTCTCTGCTCAGTGTTCCGCTCTGTGTGTTAGCCGCACTATCTGCTCAGTGTTCCGCTCTGTGTGCTCAGTGTTCCGTTTCGTGTGTGAGCCGCACTCTCTGCTCAGTGTTCCGCTCTTTGTGTGAGCCGCACTCTCTGCTCAGTGTTCCGCTCCGTGTGTGAGCCGCTCTGTGTGCTCATTGTTCCGTTCCGTGTGTGAGCCGCACTCTCTGCTCAGTGTTCCGCTCTGTGTGTGAGTCGCACTCTCTGCTCAGTGTTCCGCTCCGTGTGTGAGCCGCACTCTCTGTTCAGTGTTCCGCTCCGTGTGTGCTTCGCACTCTCTGCTCAGTGTTCCGCTCTGTGTGTGAGCCGCACTCTCTGCTCAGTGTTCCGCTCTGTGTTTGTCGCACTCTCTGCTCAGTGTTCCGTTCCGTGTGAGAGCCGCACTCTCTGCTCAGTGTTCCGCTCCGTGTGTGCGTCGCACTCTCTGCTCAGTGTTCCGCTCTGAGTGTGAGCCGCACTCTCTGTTCAGTGTTCAGCTCCGTGTATGCGTCGCACTCTCTGCTCAGTGTTCCGCTCTGTGTGTGAGCCGCACTCTCTGCTCAGTGTTCCGCTCTGTGTGTGCGTCACACTCTCTGCTCAGTGTTCCGCTCTGTGTTTGTCGCACTCTCTGCTCAGTGTTCCGTTCCATGTGAGAGCCGCACTCTCTGCTCAGTGTTCAGCTCCGTGTGTTTGTCGCACTCTCTGCTCAGTGTTCCGTTCCGTGTGTGAGCCGCACTCTCTGCTCAGTGTTCCGCTCTGTGTGTGAGTCGCACTCTCTGCTCAGTGTTCCGCTCCGTGTGTGAGCCGCACTCTCTGCTCAGTGTTCCGCTCTGTGTTTGTCGCACTCTCTGCTCAGTGTTCAGCTCCGTGTGTGCGTCGCACTCTCTGCTCAGTGTTCCGCTCTGAGTGTGAGTCGCACTCTCTGTTCAGTGTTCAGCTCCGTGTGTGCGTCGCACTCTCTGCTCAGTGTTCCGCTCTGTGTGTGAGCCGCACTCTCTGCTCAGTGTTCCGCTCTGTGTGTGAGCCGCACTCTCTGCTCAGTGTTCCGCTCTGTGTGTGCGTCGCACTCTCTGCTCAGTGTTCTGCTCTGTGTGTGTGTGTCGCACTCTCTGCTCAGTGTTCCGCTCCGTGTGTGAGCCGCACTCTCTGTTCAGTGTTCCGCTCCGTGTGTGCGTCGCACTCTCTGCTCAGTGTTCCGCTCCGTGTGTGAGCCGCACTCTCTGCTCAGTGTTCCGCTCCGTGTGTGCGTCGCACTCTCTGCTCAGTGTTCTGCTCTGTGTGTGTGTGTCGCACTCTCTGCTCAGTGTTCCGCTCCGTGTGTGCGTCGCACTCTCTGCTCAGTGTTCCGCTCTGTGTGTGAGCCGCACTCTCTGCTCAGTGTTCCGCTCTGTGTGTGAGCCACTCTGTGTGCTCATTGTTCCGTTCCGTGTGTGAGCCGCACTCTCTGCTCAGTGTTCCGCTCTGTGTGTGAGCCGCACTCTCTGCTCAGTTTTCCGCTCCGTGTGTGATCCGCACTCTCTGCTCAGTGTTCTGCTCTGTGTGCGAGCCGCACTCTCTGCTCAGTGTTCCTCTCTGTGTGTGAGCCGCACTCTCTGCTCAGTGTTCCGCTCCGTGTGTGAGTCGCGCTCTCTGTTCCGTGTGTGAGCCGCACTCTCTGCTCAGCGTTCCGCTCCGTGTGTGAGCCGCACTCTCTGCTCAGTGTTCCGCTCCGTGTGTGAGCCGCACTCTCTGCTCAGTGTTCCGCTCCGTGTGTGAGCCGCTCTGTGTGCTCAGTGTTCCGTTTCGTGTGTGAGCCGCACTCTCTGCTCAGTGTTCCGCTCTGTGTGAGCCGCACTCTCTGCTCAGTGTTCCGCTCTGTGTGTGAGCCGCACTCTCTGCTCAGTGTTCCGCTCTGTGTGTGCGTCACACTCTCTGCTCAGTGTTCCGCTCTGTGTGTGAGCCGCTCTGTGTGCTCATTGTTCCGTTCCGTGTGTGAGCCGCACTCTCTGCTCAGTGTTCCGCTCTGTGTGTGAGCCGCACTCTCTGCTCAGTGTTCCGTTCCGTGTGTGAGCCGCACTCTCTGCTCAGTGTTCCGCTCTGTGTGTGAGCCGCACTCTCTGCTCAGTTTTCCGTTCCGTGTGTGAGCCGCACTGTCTGCTCAGTGTTCCGCTCTGTGTGTGAACCGCACTCTCTGCTCAGTTTTCCGCTCCGTGTGTGATCCGCACTCTCTGCTCAGTGTTCTGCTCTGTGTGCGAGCCGCACTCTCTGCTCAGTGTTCCTCTCTGTGTGTGAGCCGCACTCTCTGCTCAGTGTTCCGCTCCGTGTGTGCGTCGCACTCTCTGCTCAGTGTTCCGCTCCGTGTGTGAGTCGCGCTCTCTGTTCCGTGTGTGAGCCGCACTCTCTGCTCAGCGTTCCGCTCCGTGTGTGAGCCGCACTCTCTGCTCCGTGTTCCGCTCCGTGTGTGCTTCGCACTCTCTACTTAGTGTTCCGCTCCGTGTGTGCGTCGCACTCTCTACTCAGTGTTCCGCTCCGTGTGTAAGTCGCACTCTCTGCTCAGTGTTCCGCTCTGTGTGTGAGCCGCACTCTCTGCTCAGTGTTCCGCTCTGTGTGTGAGTCGCACTCTCTGCTCAGTGTTCTGCTCTGTGTGTGAGTGTCGCACTCTCTGCTCGGTGTTCCGCTCCGTGTGTGAGCCGCACTCTCTGTTCAGTGTTCCGCTCCATGTGTGCGTCGCACTCTCTGCTCAGTGTTCCGCTCCGTGTGTGTGTCGCACTCTCTGTTCAGTGTTCCGCTCCGTGTGTGAGCCGCACTCTCTGCTCAGTGTTCCGCTCCGTGTGTGCGTCGCACTCTCTGCTCAGTGTTCCGCTCCGTGTGTGCGTCGCACTCTCTGCTCAGTGTTCCGCTCCGTGTGTGCGTCGCACTCTCTGTTCAGTGTTCCGCTCCGTGTGCGTCGCACTCTCTGTTCAGTGTTCCGCTCTGTGTGTGAGCCGCACTCTCTGTTCAGTGTTCCGCTCCATGTGTGCGTCGCACTCTCTGCTCAGTGTTCCGCTCCGTGTGTGTGTCGCACTCTCTGTTCAGTGTTCCGCTCCGTGTGTGCGTCGCACTCTCTGTTCAGTGTTCCGCTCCGTGTGCGTCGCACTCTCTGCTCAGTGTTCCGCTCCGTGTGTGTGTCGCACTCTCTGCTCAGTGTTCCGCTCCGTGTGTGAGCCGCACTCTCTGCTCAGTGTTCCGCTCCGTGTGTGAGCCGCACTCTCTGCTCAGTGTTCCGCTCCGTGTGTGAGCCGCACTCTCTGCTCAGTGTTCAGCTCCGTGTGTTAGCCGCACTCTCTGCTCAGTGTTCCGTTCCGTGTGTTAGCCGCACTATCTGCTCAGTGTTCCGCTCTGTGTGTGAGCCGCACTCTCTGCTCAGTGTTCCGTTCCGTGTGAGAGACGCACTCTCTGCTCAGTGTTCAGCTCCGTGTGTTAGCCGCACTCTCTGCTCAGTGTTCCGTTCCGTGTGTTAGCCGCACTATCTGCTCAGTGTTCCGCTCTGTGTGTGAGCCGCACTCTCTGCTCAGTGTTCCGTTCCGTGTGTGAGCCGCACTCTCTGCTCAGTGTTCCGCTCCATGTGTGAGCCGCACTCTCTGCTCAGTGTTCCGCTCTTTGTGTGCGTCGCACTCTCTGCTCAGTGTTCCGCTCCGTGTGTGAGCCGCACTCTCTGCTCAGTGTTCCGCTCCATGTGTGAGCCGCACTCTCTGCTCAGTGTTCCGCTCTTTGTGTGCGTCGCACTCTCTGCTCAGTGTTCCGCTCTGTGTGTCCGTCGCACTCTCTGTTCAGTGTTCCGCTCTGTGTGTGAGCCGCACTCTCTGCTCATTGTTCCACTCTGTGTGTGAGCCGCACTCTCTGCTCAGTGTTCCGCTCCATGTGTGAGCCGCACTCTCTGCACAGTGTTCCGCTCTGTGTGTCCGTCGCACTCTCTGTTCAGTGTTCCGCTCTTTGTGTGAGCCGCACTCTCTGCTCAGTGTTCCGCTCTGTGTTTGTCGCACTCTCTGCTCAGTGTTCCGTTCCGTGTGAGAGCCGCACTCTCTGCTCAGTGTTCCGCTCCGTGTGTGCGTCGCACTCTCTGCTCAGTGTTCCGCTCCGTGTGTGCGTCGCACTCTCTGCTCAGTGTTCCGCTCTGAGTGCGTGCCGCACTCTCTGTTCAGTGTTCAGCTCCGTGTATGCGTCGCACTCTCTGCTCAGTGTTCCGCTCTGTGTGTGAGCCGCACTCTCTGCTCAGTGTTCCGCTCTGTGTGTGCGTCACACTCTCTGCTCAGTGTTCCGCTCTTTGTGTGCTTCGCACTCTCTGCTCAGTGTTCCGCTCCGTGTGTGAGCCGCACTCTCTGCTCAGTGTTCCGCTCTGTGTGTTAGCCGCACTATCTGCTCAGTGTTCCGCTCTGTGTGCTCAGTGTTCCGTTTCGTGTGTGAGCCGCACTCTCTGCTCAGTGTTCCGCTCTTTGTGTGAGCCGCACTCTCTGCTCAGTGTTCCGCTCCGTGTGTGAGCCGCTCTGTGTGCTCATTGTTCCGTTCCGTGTGTGAGCCGCACTCTCTGCTCAGTGTTCCGCTCTGTGTTTGTCGCACTCTCTGCTCAGTGTTCCGTTCCGTGTGAGAGCCGCACTCTCTGCTCAGTGTTCCGCTCCGTGTGTGCGTCGCACTCTCTGCTCAGTGTTCCGCTCTGAGTGTGAGCCGCACTCTCTGTTCAGTGTTCAGCTCCGTGTATGCGTCGCACTCTCTGCTCAGTGTTCCGCTCTGTGTGTGAGCCGCACTCTCTGCTCAGTGTTCCGCTCTGTGTGTGCGTTACACTCTCTGCTCAGTGTTCCGCTCTGTGTTTGTCGCACTCTCTGCTCAGTGTTCCGTTCCATGTGAGAGCCGCACTCTCTGCTCAGTGTTCAGCTCCGTGTGTTTGTCGCACTCTCTGCTCAGTGTTCCGTTCCGTGTGTGAGCCGCACTCTCTGCTCAGTGTTCCGCTCTGTGTGTGAGTCGCACTCTCTGCTCAGTGTTCCGCTCCGTGTGTGAGCCGCACTCTCTGCTCAGTGTTCCGCTCTGTGTTTGTCGCACTCTCTGCTCAGTGTTCAGCTCCGTGTGTGCGTCGCACTCTCTGCTCAGTGTTCCGCTCTGAGTGTGAGTCGCACTCTCTGTTCAGTGTTCAGCTCCGTGTGTGCGTCGCACTCTCTGCTCAGTGTTCCGCTCTGTGTGTGAGCCGCACTCTCTGCTCAGTGTTCCGCTCTGTGTGTGAGCCGCACTCTCTGCTCAGTGTTCCGCTCTGTGTGTGCGTCGCACTCTCTGCTCAGTGTTCTGCTCTGTGTGTGTGTGTCGCACTCTCTGCTCAGTGTTCCGCTCCGTGTGTGAGCCGCACTCTCTGTTCAGTGTTCCGCTCCGTGTGTGCGTCGCACTCTCTGCTCAGTGTTCCGCTCCGTGTGTGAGCCGCACTCTCTGCTCAGTGTTCCGCTCCGTGTGTGCGTCGCACTCTCTGCTCAGTGTTCTGCTCTGTGTGTGTGTGTCGCACTCTCTGCTCAGTGTTCCGCTCCGTGTGTGCGTCGCACTCTCTGCTCAGTGTTCCGCTCTGTGTGTGAGCCGCACTCTCTGCTCAGTGTTCCGCTCTGTGTGTGAGCCACTCTGTGTGCTCATTGTTCCGTTCCGTGTGTGAGCCGCACTCTCTGCTCAGTGTTCCGCTCTGTGTGTGAGCCGCACTCTCTGCTCAGTTTTCCGCTCCGTGTGTGATCCGCACTCTCTGCTCAGTGTTCTGCTCTGTGTGCGAGCCGCACTCTCTGCTCAGTGTTCCTCTCTGTGTGTGAGCCGCACTCTCTGCTCAGTGTTCCGCTCCGTGTGTGAGTCGCGCTCTCTGTTCCGTGTGTGAGCCGCACTCTCTGCTCAGCGTTCCGCTCCGTGTGTGAGCCGCACTCTCTGCTCAGTGTTCCGCTCCGTGTGTGAGCCGCACTCTCTGCTCAGTGTTCCGCTCCGTGTGTGAGCCGCTCTGTGTGCTCAGTGTTCCGTTTCGTGTGTGCGTCGCACTCTCTGTTCAGTGTTCCGCTCCGTGTGCGTCGCACTCTCTGTTCAGTGTTCCGCTCTGTGTGTGAGCCGCACTCTCTGCGCAGTGTTCCGCTCTGTGTGTGCTTCGCACTCTCTGCTCAGTGTTCCGCTCCGTGTGTGTGTCGCACTCTCTGCTCAGTGTTCCGCTCCGTGTGTGAGCCGCACTCTCTGCTCAGTGTTCCGCTCCGTGTGTGAGCCGCACTCTCTGCTCAGTGTTCCGCTCCGTGTGTGAGCTGCACTCTCTGCTCAGTGTTCCGTTCCGTGTGAGAGACGCACTCTCTGCTCAGTGTTCAGCTCCGTGTGTTAGCCGCACTCTCTGCTCAGTGTTCCGTTCCGTGTGTTAGCCGCACTATCTGCTCAGTGTTCCGCTCTGTGTGTGAGCCGCACTCTCTGCTCAGTGTTCCGTTCCGTGTGTGAGCCGCACTCTCTGCTCAGTGTTCCGCTCTTTGTGTGCGTCGCACTCTCTGCTCAGTGTTCCGCTCCGTGTGTGAGCCGCACTCTCTGCACAGTGTTCCGCTCCATGTGTGAGCCGCACTCTCTGCTCAGTGTTCCGCTCTTTGTGTGCGTCGCACTCTCTGCTCAGTGTTCCGCTCCGTGTGTGAGCCGCACTCTCTGCACAGTGTTCCGCTCTGTGTGTCCGTCGCACTCTCTGTTCAGTGTTCCGCTCCGTGTGTGAGCCGCACTCTCTGCTCAGTGTTCCGCTCCGTGTGTGAGCCGCTCTGTGTGCTCATTGTTCCGTTCCGTGTGTGAGCCGCACTCTCTGTTCAGTGTTCCGCTCCGTGTGTGAGCCGCACTCTCTGCTCAGTGTTCCGCTCCGTGTGTGAGCCGCTCTGTGTGCTCAGTGTTCCGTTTCGTGTGTGAGCCGCACTCTCTGCTCAGTGTTCCGCTCTGTGTGTGAGCCGCACTCTCTGCTCAGTGTTCCGTTCCGTGTGTGAGCCGCACTCTCTGCTCAGTGTTCCGCTCCATGTGTGAGCCGCACTCTCTGCTCAGTGTTCCGCTCTTTGTGTGCGTCGCACTCTCTGCTCAGTGTTCCGCTCCGTGTGTGAGCCGCACTCTCTGCACAGTGTTCCGCTCTGTGTGTCCGTCGCACTCTCTGTTCAGTGTTCCGCTCCGTGTGTGAGCCGCACTCTCTGCTCAGTGTTCCGCTCCGTGTGTGAGCCGCTCTGTGTGCTCATTGTTCCGTTCCGTGTGTGAGCCTCACTCTCTGCTCAGTGTTCCGCTCTGTGTGTGCTTCGCACTCTCTGCTCAGTGTTCTGCTCCGTGTGTGAGCCGCACTCTCTGCTCAGTGTTCCGCTCTTTGTGTGCGTCGCACTCTCTGCTCAGTGTTCCGCTCCGTGTGTGAGCCGCACTCTCTGCACAGTGTTCCGCTCTGTGTGTCCGTCGCACTCTCTGCTCAGTGTTCCGCTCCGTGTGTGAGCCGCACTCTCTGCTCAGTGTTCCGCTCTTTGTGTGCGTCGCACTCTCTGCTCAGTGTTCCGCTCCGTGTGTGAGCCGCACTCTCTGCTCAGTGTTCCGCTCTGTGTGTGAGCCGCTCTGTGTGCTCATTGTTCCGTTCCATGTGTGCGTCACACACTCTGCTCAGTGTTCCGCTCTGTGTGTGCTTCGCACTCTCTGCTCAGTGTTCCGCTCCGTGTGTGAGCCGCACTCTCTGCTCAGTGTTCCGCTCCGTGTGTGCGCCGCACTCTCTGCTCAGTGTTCCGCTCCGTGTGTGCGCCGCACTCTCTGCTCAGTGTTCCGCTCCGTGTGCTTCGCACTCTCTGCTCAGTGTTCCGCTTCGTGTGTGTGCCGCACTCTCTGCTCAGTTTTCCGCTCTGTGTGTGAGCCGCACTCTCTGCTCGGTGTTCCGCTCCGTGTGTGAGCCGCACTCTCTGCTCATTGTTCCGCTCTGTGTGAGCCGCACTCTCTGCTCAGTGTTCTGCTCCGTGTGTGAGCCGCACTCTCTGCTCAGTGTTCCGCTCCGTGTGTGCGTCGCACTCTCTGCTCAGTGTTCCGCTCCGTGTGTGAGCCGCACTCTCTGCTCAGTGTTCCGCTTTGTGTGTGTGCCGCACTCTCTGCTCAGTTTTCCGCTCTGTGTGTGAGCCGCACTCTCTGCTCAGTGTTCCGTTCCGTGTGTGAGCCGCACTCTCTGCTCAGTGTTCCGCTCCGTGTGTGAGCCGCACTCTCTGCTCAGTGTTCCGCTCTGTGTGCTCAGTGTTCTGTTTCGTGTGTGAGCCGCACTCTCTGCTCAGTGTTCCGCTCTGTGTGTGAGCCGCACTCTCTGCTCAGTGTTCCGTTCCGTGTGTGAGCCGCACTCTCTGCTCAGTGTTCCGCTCTGTGTGTGAGCCGCACTCTCTGCTCAGTGTTCCGTTCCGTGTGTGAGCCGCACCCTCTGCTCAGTGTTCCGTTCCGTGTGTGAGCCGCACTCTCTGTTCAGTGTTCCGCTCCGTGTGTGAGCCGCACTCTCTGCTCAGTGTTCCGTTCCGTGTGAGAGCCGCACTCTCTGCTCAGTTTTCCGCTCCGTGTGTGAGCCGCACTCTCTGCTCAGTGTTCCGCTTTGTGTGTGTGCCGCACTCTCTGCTCAGTTTTCCGCTCTGTGTGTGAGCCGCACTCTCTGCTTAGTGTTCCGTTCCGTGTGTGAGCCGCACTCTCTGCTCAGTGTTCCGCTCCGTGTGTGAGCCGCACTCTCTGCTCAGTGTTCCGCTCTGTGTGCTCAGTGTTCCGTTTCGTGTGTGAGCCGCACTCTCTGCTCAGTGTTCCGCTCTGTGTGTGAGCCGCACTCTCTGCTCAGTGTTCCGTTCCGTGTGTGAGCCGCACTCTCTGCTCAGTGTTCCGTTCCGTGTGTGAGCCGCACTCTCTGCTCAGTGTTCCGTTCCGTGTGTGAGCCGCACTCTCTGCTCAGTGTTCCGTTCCGTGTGTGAGCCGCACTCTCTGCTCAGTGTTCCGCTCCGTGTGTGAGCCGCACTCTCTGCTCAGTGTTCCGCTCTGTGTGTGAGCCGCACTCTCTGCTCAGTGTTCCGTTCCGTGTGTGAGCCGCACTCTCTGCTCATTGTTCCGCTCTGTGTGTGAGCCGCACTCTCTGCTCAGTGTTCCGCTCTGTGTGTGAGCCGCACTCTCTGCTCAGTGTTCCGTTCCGTGTGTGAGCCGTACTCTCTGCTCAGTGTTCCGCTCTGTGTGTGAGCCGCACTCTCTGCTCAGTGTTCCGCTCTGTGTGTGAGCCGCACTCTCTGCTCAGTGTTCCGCTCTTTGTGTGCGTCGCACTCTCTGTTCAGTGTTCCGCTCTGTGTGAGTCGCACTCTCTGCTCAGTGTTCCGCTCCGTGTATGCGTCGCACTCTCTGCTCAGTGTTCCGCTCCATGTGTGAGTCGCGATCTCTGTTCCGTGTGTGAGCCGCACTCTCTGCTCAGTGTTCCGCTCCGTATGTGCGTCGCACTCTCTGCTCAGTGTTCCGCTCCGTGTGTGAGCCGCACTCTCTGCTCAGTGTTCCGCTCCGTATGTGCGTCGCACTCTCTGCTCAGTGTTCCGCTCTGTGTGTGAGCCGCACTCTCTGCTCAGTGTTCCGCTCTGTGTGAGTCGCACTCTCTGCTCAGTGTTCCGCTCTGTGTGAGTCGCACTCTCTGCTTCGCACTCTCTGCTCCGCTCTGTGTGTGCGTCGCACTCTCTGCTCAGTGTTCCGCTCTGTGTGTGAACCGCACTCTCTGCTCAGTGTTCCGTTCTGTGTGTGCGTCACAATCTCTGCTCAGTTTTCCGCTCTGTGTGTGAGCCGCACTCTCTGCTCGGTGTTCCGCTCTGTGTGTGAGCCGCACTCTCTGTTCAGTGTTCCGCACCGTGTGTGAGCTGCACTCTCTGCTCAGTGTTCCGCACCGTGTGTGAGCTGCACTCTCTGCTCAGTGTTCCGCACCGTGTGTGAGCTGCACTCTCTGCTCAGTGTTCCGTTCTGTGTGTGAGTCGCACTCTCTGCTCAGTGTTCCGCTCCGTGTGTGAGCCGCACTCTCTGTTCAGTGTTCCGCTCTGTGTGTGTGTCGCTCTCTCTGCTCAGTGTTCCGCTCCGTGTGTGAGCCGCACTCTCTGCTCAGTGTTCCGTTCCGTGTGAGAGCCGCACTCTCTGCTCAGTGTTCCGCTCCGTGTGTGAGCCGCACTCTCTGCTCAGTGTTCCGCTTTGTGTGTGTGCCGCACTCTCTGCTCAGTGTTCCGCTCTGTGTGAGCCGCACTCTCTGCTCAGTGTTCCGCTCTGTGTGAGTCGCACTCTCTGCTCAGTGTTCCGTTCCGTGTGAGAGCCGCACTCTCTGCTCAGTGTTCCGCTCCGTGTGTGCGTCGCACTCTCTGCTCAGTGTTCCGCTCCGTGTGTGCGTCGCACTCTCTGCTCAGTGTTCCGCTCCGTGTGTGCGTCGCACTCTCTGCTCAGTGTTCCGCTCTGTGTGTGTGTCGCACTCTCTGCTCAGTGTTCCGCTTTGTGTGTGCTTCGCATTCTCTGCTCAGTGTTCCGCTCTGTGTGTGTGTCGCACTCTCTGCTCAGTGTTCCGCTCCGTGTGTGAGCCGCACTCTCTGCTCAATGTTCCGCTCCGTGTGTGAGCCGCACTCTCTGCTCAGTGTTCCGCTTCGTGTGTGTGCCGCACTCTCTGCTCAGTGTTCCGCTCCGTGTGTGATCCGCACTCTCTGCTCAGTGTTATGCTCTGTGTGTGAGCCGCACTCTCTGCTCAGTGTTCCGCTCCGTTTGTGAGCCGCACTCTCTGCTCAGTGTTCCGCTCCGTGTGTGCGTCGCACTCTCTGCTCAGTGTTCCGCTCCGTGTGTGAGTCGCGTTCTCTGTTCCGTGTGTGAGCCGCACTCTCTGCTCAGTGTTCCGCTCCGTGTGTGAGCCGCACTCTTTGCTCAGTGTTCCGCTCTGTGTGTGAGCCGCACTCTCTGCTCAGTGTTCCGCTCTGTGTGTGAGTCGCACTCTCTGCTCAGTGTTCTGCTCTGTGTGAGTCGCACTCTCTGCTCAGTGTTCCGTTCCGTGTGAGAGCCGCACTCTCTGCTCAGTGTTCCGCTCTGTGTGAGTCACACTCTCTGCTCAGTGTTCCGTTCCGTGTGAGAGCCGCACTCTCTGCTCAGTGTTCCGCTCCGTGTGTGCGTCGCACTCTCTGCTCAGTGTTCCGCTCCGTGTGTGCGTCGCACTCTCTGCTCAGTGTTCCGCTCCGTGTGTGCGTCGCACTCTCTGCTCAGTGTTCCGCTCTGTGTGTGTGTCGCACTCTCTGCTCAGTGTTCCGCTTTGTGTGTGCTTCGCATTCTCTGCTCAGTGTTCCGCTCTGTGTGTGTGTCGCACTCTCTGCTCAGTGTTCCGCTCCATGTGTGAGCCGCACTCTCTGCTCAATGTTCCGCTCCGTGTGTGAGCCGCACTCTCTGCTCAGTGTTCCGCTTCGTGTGTGTGCCGCACTCTCTGCTCAGTGTTCCGCTCCGTGTGTGATCCGCACTCTCTGCTCAGTGTTATGCTCTGTGTGTGAGCCGCACTCTCTGCTCAGTGTTCCGCTCCGTGTGTGAGCCGCACTCTCTGCTCAGTGTTCCGCTCCGTGTGTGCGTCGCACTCTCTGCTCAGTGTTCCGCTCCGTGTGTGAGTCGCGTTCTCTGTTCCGTGTGTGAGCCGCACTCTCTGCTCAGTGTTCCGCTCCGTGTGTGAGCCGCACTCTTTGCTCAGTGTTCCGCTCTGTGTGTGAGCCGCACTCTCTGCTCAGTGTTCCGCTCTGTGTGTGAGTCGCACTCTCTGCTCAGTGTTCTGCTCTGTGTGAGTCGCACTCTCTGCTCAGTGTTCCGTTCCGTGTGAGAGCCGCACTCTCTGCTCAGTGTTCCGCTCTGTGTGAGTCACACTCTCTGCTCAGTGTTCCGTTCCGTGTGAGAGCCGCACTCTCTGCTCAGTGTTCCGCTCCGTGTGTGCGTCGCACTCTCTGCTCAGTGTTCCGCTCCGTGTGTGCGTCGCACTCTCTGCTCAGTGTTCCGCTCCGTGTGTGCGTCGCACTCTCTGCTCAGTGTTCCGTTCCGTGTGAGAGCCGCACTCTCTGTTCAGTGTTCCGCTCCGTGTGTGAGCCGCACTCTCTTCTCAGTGTTCCGCTCCGTGTGTGAGCCGCACTCTCTGCTCAGTGTTCCGCTTCGTGTGTGTGCCGCACTCTCTGCTCAGTTTTCCGCTCTGTGTGTGAGCCGCACTCTCTGCTCAGTGTTCCGCTTCGTGTGTGTGCCGCACTCTCTGCTCAGTTTTCCGCTCCGTGTGTGAGCCGCACTCTCTGCTCAGTGTTCCGCTCTGTGTGTGAGCCACACTCTCTGTTCAGTGTTCCGCTCCGTGTGTGAGCCGCACTCTCTGCTCAGTGTTCCGCTCCGTGTGTGAGCCGCACTCTCTGCTCAGTGTTCCGCTCCGTGTGTGAGCCGCACTCTCTGCTCAGTGTTCCGCTCTGTGTGTGTCGCACTCTCTGCTCAGTGTTCCGCTTCGTGTGTGAGCCGCACTCTCTGCTCAGTGTTCCGCTCTGTGTGTGAGCCGCACTCTCTGCTCAGTGTTCCGTTCCGTGTGTGAGCCGCACTCTCTGCTCAGTGTTCCGTTCCGTGTGTGAGCCGCACTCTCTGCTCAGTGTTCCGTTCCGTTTGTGAGCCGCACTCTCTGCTCAGTGTTCCGCTCTGTGTGTGAGCCGCACTCTCTGCTCAGTGTTCCGCTCTGTGTGTGAGCCGCACTCTCTGCTCAGTGTTCCGCTCTTTGTGTGCGTCGCACTCTCTGTTCAGTGTTCCGCTCTGTGTGTGAGCCGCACTCTCTGCTCATTGTTCCGCTCTGTGTGTGAGCCGCACTCTCTGCTCAGTGTTCCGCTCCGTGTGTGAGCCACACTCTCTGCTCAGTGTTCCGCTCTGTGTGAGTCGCACTCTCTGCTCAGTGTTCCGCTCCGTGTGTGCGTCGCACTCTCTGCTCAGTGTTCCGCTCCATGTGTGAGTCGCGATCTCTGTTCCGTGTGTGAGCCGCACTCTCTGCTCAGTGTTCCGCTCCGTGTGTGCGTCGCACTCTCTGCTCAGTGTTCCGCTCCATGTGTGAGTCGCGATCTCTGTTCCGTGTGTGAGCTCACTCTCTGCTCAGTGTTCCGCTCCGTGTGTGATCCGCACTCTCTGCTCAGTGTTCCGCTCTGTGTGTGAGCCGCACTCTCTGCTCAGTGTTCTGCTCTGTGTGTGAGCCGCACTCTCTGCTCAGTGTTCTGCTCTGTGTGTGAGCCGCACTCTCTGCTCAGTGTTCCGCTCCGTGTGTGAGCCGCACTCTCTGCTCAGTGTTCCGCTCCGTGTGTGCGTCGCACTCTCTGCTCAGTGTTCCGCTCTGTGTGTGAGCCGCACTCTCTGCTCAGTGTTCCGCTCTGTGTGAGTCGCACTCTCTGCTCAGTGTTCTGCTCTGTGTGAGTCGCACTCTCTGCTCAGTGTTCCGTTCCGTGTGAGAGCCGCACTCTCTGCTCAGTGTTCTGCTCTGTGTGAGCCGCACTCTCTGCTCAGTGTTCCGCTCCGTGTGTGAGCCGCACTCTCTGCTCAGTGTTCCGCTCCATGTGTGAGTCGCGATCTCTGTTCCGTGTGTGAGCTCACTCTCTGCTCAGTGTTCCGCTCCGTGTGTGATCCGCACTCTCTGCTCAGTGTTCCGCTCTGTGTGTGAGCCGCACTCTCTGCTCAGTGTTCCGCTCTGTGTGTGAGCCGCACTCTCTGCTCAGTGTTCTGCTCTGTGTGTGAGCCGCACTCTCTGCTCAGTGTTCCGCTCCGTGTGTGAGCCGCACTCTCTGCTCAGTGTTCCGCTCCGTGTGTGCGTCGCACTCTCTGCTCAGTGTTCCGCTCTGTGTGTGAGCCGCACTCTCTGCTCAGTGTTCCGCTCTGTGTGAGTCGCACTCTCTGCTCAGTGTTCCGCTCTGTGTGAGTCGCACTCTCTGCTCAGTGTTCCGCTCCGTGTGTGCGTCGCACTCTCTGCTCAGTGTTCCGCTCTGTGTGTGTGTCGCACTCTCTGCTCAGTGTTCCGCTCTGTGTGTGCTTCGCACTCTCTGCTCCGCTCCGTGTGTGCGTCGCACTCTCTGCTCAGTGTTCCGCTCTGTGTGTGCGTCGCACTCTCTGCTCAGTGTTCCGCTCTGTGTGTGAGCCGCACTCTCTGCTCAGTGTTCCGTTCTGTGTGTGCGTCACAATCTCTGCTCAGTTTTCCGCTCTGTGTGTGAGCCGCACTCTCTGCTCAGTGTTCCGCTCTGTGTTCTCAGTGTTCCGTTCCGTGTGTGAGCCGCACTCTCTGCTCAGTGTTCCGCTCCGTGTGTGAGCCGCACTCTCTGTTCAGTGTTCCGCACCGTGTGTGAGCTGCACTCTCTGCTCAGTGTTCCGCTCCGTGTGTGATCCGCACTCTCTGCTCAGTGTTCTGCTCTGTGTGTGAGCCGCACTCTCTGCTCAGTGTTCCGCTCTGTGTGTGTGTCGCACTCTCTGCTCAGTGTTCCACTCCGTGTGTGAGCCGCACTCTCTGCTCAGTGTTCCGTTCTGTGTGTGAGTCGCACTCTCTGCTCAGTGTTCCGTTCCGTGTGAGAGCCGCACTCTCTGCTCAGTGTTCCGCTCCGTGTGTGAGCCGCACTCTCTGCTCAGTGTTCCGTTCTGTGTGTGCGTCGCACTCTCTGCTCAGTGTTCCGCTCCGTGTGTGCGTCGCACTCTCTGCTCAGTGTTCTGCTCTGTGTGTGTGTGTCGCACTCTCTGCTCAGTGTTCCGCTCCGTGTGTGAGCCGCACTCTCTGCTCAGTGTTCCGCTCTGTGTGTGAGCCGCACTCTCTGTTCAGTGTTCCGCTTCGTGTGTGAGCCGCACTCTCTGCTCAGTTTTCCGATCCGTGTGTGAGCCGCACTCTCTACTCAGTGTTCCGCTCCGTGTGTGAGCCGCACTCTCTGCTCAGTATTCCGTTCCGTGTGAGAGCCGCATTCTCTGCTCAGTGTTCCGCTCCGTGTCTGAGCCGCACTCTCTGCTCAGTGTTCCGCTCTGTGTGTGTCGCACTCTCTGCTCAGTGTTCCGTTCCGTGTGAGAGCCGCATTCTCTGCTCAGTGTTCCGCTCCGTGTGTGCATCGCACTCTCTGCTCAGTGTTCCGCTCCGTGTGTGAGCCGCACTCTCTGCTCAGTGTTCCGCTCCGTGTGTGCATCGCACTCTCTGCTCAGTGTTCCGCTCCGTGTGTGAGCCGCACTCTCTGCTCAGTGTTCCGCTCCGTGTGTGCGTCGCACTCTCTGCTCAGTGTTCCGCTCCGTGTGTGCGTTGCACTCTCTGCTCAGTGTTCCGCTCCGTGTGTGCGTCGCACTCTCTGCTCAGTGTTCCGCTCCGTGTGTGCGTCGCACTCTCTGCTCAGTGTTCCGCTCCGTGTGTGAGCCGCACTCTCTGCTCAGTGTTCCGTTCCGTGTGAGAGCCGCACTCTCTGCTCAGTGTTCCGCTCCTTGTGTGCGTCGCACTCTCTGCTCAGTGTTCCGCTCCTTGTGTGCGTCGCACTCTCTGCTCAGTGTTCCGCTCCGTGTGTGCGTCGCACTCTCTGCTCAGTGTTCCGCTCTGTGTGTGAGCCGCACTCTCTGCTCAGTGTTCCGCTCTGTGTGTGAGCCGCACTCTCTGCTCAGTGTTCTGCTCTGTGTGAGCCGCACTGTCTGCTCAGTGTTCCGCTCCGTGTGTGAGCCGCACTCTCTGCTCAGTGTTCCGCTCTGTGTGTGTCGCACTCTCTGCTCAGTGTTCCGCTCCGTGTGTGAGCCGCACTCTCTGCTCAGTGTTCCGCTCCGTGTGTGAGCCGCACTCTCTGCTCAGTGTTCCGCTCCGTGTGTGAGCCGCACTCTCTGCTCTGTGTTCCGCTCCGTGTGTGAGCCGCACTCTCTGCTCAGTGTTCTGCTCTGTGTGTGTGTGTCGCACTCTCTGCTCAGTGTTCCGCTCCGTGTGTGAGCCGCACTCTCTGCTCAGTGTTCCGCTTCGTGTGTGTGCCGCACTCTCTGCTCAGTTTTCCGCTCTGTGTGTGAGCCGCACTCTCTGCTCGGTGTTCCGCTCCGTGTGTGAGCCGCACTCTCTGCTCAGTGTTCTGCTCTGTGTGTGAGCCGCACTCTCTGCTCAGTGTTCCGCTCCGTGTGTGAGCCGCACTCTCTGCTCAGTGTTCCGCTCCGTGTGTGCGTCGCACTCTCTGCTCAGTGTTCCGCTCCGTGTGTGCGTCGCACTCTCTGCTCAGTGTTCTGCTCTGTGTGTGTGTGTCGCACTCTCTGCTCAGTGTTCCGCTCTGTGTGTGAGCCGCACTCTCTGTTCAGTGTTCTG
The DNA here is from genome assembly GCA_039654105.1 of Coreius guichenoti. Lineage (NCBI taxonomy): Eukaryota > Metazoa > Chordata > Actinopteri > Cypriniformes > Gobionidae > Coreius > Coreius guichenoti. Next base: position 320,187 of record JBAPCB010000061.1, read on the forward strand.
CTCCGTGTGTGCGTGTCGCACTCTCTGCTCAGTGTTCCGCTCCGTGTGTGAGCCGCACTCTCTGCTCAGTGTTCCGCTCCGTGTTTGCATCGCACTCTCTGCTCAGTGTTCCGCTCCGTGTGTGAGCCGCACTCTCTGCTCTGTGTTCCGCTCCGTGTGTGCGTCGCACTCTCTGCTCAGTGTTCCGCTCCGTGTGTGAGCCGCACTCTCTGCTCAGTGTTCCGCTTCGTGTGTGCGTCGCACTCTCTTCTCAGTGTTCCGCTCCGTGTGTGCATCGCACTCTCTGCTCAGTGTTCCGCTCTGTGTGTGCGTCGCACTCTCTGCTCAGTGTTAAGCCCTGTGTGTGCTTCGCACTCTCTGCTCAGTGTTCCGCTCTGTGTGTGTGTCGCACTCTCTGCTCAGTGTTAAGCCCTGTGTGTGCTTCGCACTCTCTGCTCAGTGTTCCGCTCCGTGTGTGCGTCGCACTCTCTGCTCAGTGTTCCGCTCTGTGTGTGCGTCGCACTCTCTGCTCAGTGTTAAGCCCTGTGTGCTTCGCACTCTCTGCTCAGTGTTCCGCTCCGTGTGTGTGTCGCACTCTCTGCTCAGTGTTCCGCTCCGTGTGTGAGCCGCACTCTCTGCTCAGTGTTCCGCTCCGTGTGTGAGCCGCACTCTCTGCTCAGTGTTCCGCTCTGTGTGTGTGTCGCACTCTCTGCTCAGTGTTCCGCTCCGTGTGTGAGCCGCACTCTCTGCTCAGTGTTCCGCTCCGTGTGTGAGCCGCACTCTCTGCTCAGTGTTCCGCTCCGTGTGTGAGCCGCACTCTCTGCTCAGTTTTCCGCTCTGTGTGTGAGCCGCACTCTCTGCTCAGTGTTCCGCTCTGTGTGTGAGCCACACTCTCTGTTCAGTGTTCCGCTCCGTGTGTGAGCCGCACTCTCTGCTCAGTGTTCCGCTCCGTGTGTGAGCCGCACTCTCTGCTCAGTGTTCCGCTCCGTGTGTGAGCCGCACTCTCTGCTCAGTGTTCCGCTCCGTGTGTGAGCCGCACTCTCTGTTCAGTGTTCCGCACCGTGTGTGAGCCGCACTCTCTGCTCAGTTTTCCGCTCCGTGTGTGAGCCGCACTCTCTGCTCAGTGTTCCGCTCTGTGTGTCCGTCGCACTCTCTGCTCATTGTTCCGCTCTGTGTGAGCCGCACTCTCTGCTCAGTGTTCTGCTCCGTGTGTGAGCCGCACTCTCTGCTCAGTGTTCCGCTCCGTGTGTGCGTCGCACTCTCTGCTCAGTGTTCCGCTCCGTGTGTGCGTCGCACTCTCTGCTCAGTGTTCCGCTCTGTGTGTGTGTCGCTCTCTCTGCTCAGTGTTCCGCTCCGTGTGTGAGCCGCACTCTCTGCTCAGTGTTCCGTTCCGTGTGAGAGCCGCACTCTCTGCTCAGTGTTCCGCTCCGTGTGTGCGTCGCACTCTCTGCTCAGTGTTCCGCTCCGTGTGTGCGTCGCACTCTCTGCTCAGTGTTCCGCTCCGTGTGTGTGTCGCACTCTCTGCTCAGTGTTCCGCTCCGTGTGTGCGTCGCACTCTCTGCTCAGTGTTCTGCTCTGTGTGTGTGTGTCGCACTCTCTGCTCAGTGTTCCGCTCTGTGTGTGAGCCGCACTCTCTGTTCAGTGTTCTGCTCCGTGTGTGCGTGTCGCACTCTCTGCTCAGTGTTCCGCTCCGTGTGTGAGCCGCACTCTCTGCTCAGTGTTCCGCTCCGTGTTTGCATCGCACTCTCTGCTCAGTGTTCCGCTCCGTGTGTGAGCCGCACTCTCTGCTCTGTGTTCCGCTCCGTGTGTGCGTCGCACTCTCTGCTCAGTGTTCCGCTCCGTGTGTGAGCCGCACTCTCTGCTCAGTGTTCCGCTTCGTGTGTGCGTCGCACTCTCTTCTCAGTGTTCCGCTCCGTGTGTGCATCGCACTCTCTGCTCAGTGTTCCGCTCTGTGTGTGCGTCGCACTCTCTGCTCAGTGTTAAGCCCTGTGTGTGCTTCGCACTCTCTGCTCAGTGTTCCGCTCTGTGTGTGTGTCGCACTCTCTGCTCAGTGTTAAGCCCTGTGTGTGCTTCGCACTCTCTGCTCAGTGTTCCGCTCCGTGTGTGCGTCGCACTCTCTGCTCAGTGTTCCGCTCTGTGTGTGCGTCGCACTCTCTGCTCAGTGTTAAGCCCTGTGTGTGCTTCGCACTCTCTGCTCAGTGTTCCGCTCTGTGTGTGTGTCGCACTCTCTGCTCAGTGTTCCGCTCCGTGTGTGAGCCGCACTCTCTGCTCAGTGTTCCGCTCCGTGTGTGAGCCGCACTCTCTGCTCAGTGTTCCGCTCTGTGTGTGTGTCGCACTCTCTGCTCAGTGTTCCGCTCCGTGTGTGAGCCGCACTCTCTGCTCAGTGTTCCGCTCCGTGTGTGAGCCGCACTCTCTGCTCAGTGTTCCGCTCCGTGTGTGAGCCGCACTCTCTGCTCAGTTTTCCGCTCTGTGTGTGAGCCGCACTCTCTGCTCAGTGTTCCGCTCTGTGTGTGAGCCACACTCTCTGTTCAGTGTTCCGCTCCGTGTGTGAGCCGCACTCTCTGCTCAGTGTTCCGCTCCGTGTGTGAGCCGCACTCTCTGCTCAGTGTTCCGCTCCGTGTGTGAGCCGCACTCTCTGCTCAGTGTTCCGCTCCGTGTGTGAGCCGCACTCTCTGTTCAGTGTTCCGCACCGTGTGTGAGCCGCACTCTCTGCTCAGTTTTCCGCTCCGTGTGTGAGCCGCACTCTCTGCTCAGTGTTCCGCTCTGTGTGTCCGTCGCACTCTCTGCTCATTGTTCCGCTCTGTGTGAGCCGCACTCTCTGCTCAGTGTTCTGCTCCGTGTGTGAGCCGCACTCTCTGCTCAGTGTTCCGCTCCGTGTGTGCGTCGCACTCTCTGCTCAGTGTTCCGCTCCGTGTGTGCGTCGCACTCTCTGCTCAGTGTTCCGCTCTGTGTGTGTGTCGCTCTCTCTGCTCAGTGTTCCGCTCCGTGTGTGAGCCGCACTCTCTGCTCAGTGTTCCGTTCCGTGTGAGAGCCGCACTCTCTGCTCAGTGTTCCGCTCCGTGTGTGCGTCGCACTCTCTGCTCAGTGTTCCGCTCCGTGTGTGCGTCGCACTCTCTGCTCAGTGTTCCGCTCTGTGTGTGTGTCGCACTCTCTGCTCAGTGTTCCGCTCTGTGTGTGCTTCGCATTCTCTGCTCAGTGTTCCGCTCCGTGTGTGTGTCGCACTCTCTGCTCAGTGTTCCGCTCCGTGTGTGAGCCGCACTCTCTGCTCAATGTTCCGCTCCGTGTGTGAGCCGCACTCTCTGCTCAGTGTTCCGCTTCGTGTGTGTGCCGCACTCTCTGCTCAGTGTTCCGCTCCGTGTGTGATCCGCACTCTCTGCTCAGTGTTATGCTCTGTGTGTGAGCCGCACTCTCTGCTCAGTGTTCCGCTCCGTGTGTGAGCCGCACTCTCTGCTCAGTGTTCCGCTCCGTGTGTGCGTCGCACTCTCTGCTCAGTGTTCCGCTCCGTGTGTGAGTCGCGTTCTCTGTTCCGTGTGTGAGCCGCACTCTCTGCTCAGTGTTCCGCTCCGTGTGTGAGCCGCACTCTTTGCTCAGTGTTCCGCTCTGTGTGTGAGTCGCACTCTCTGCTCAGTGTTCTGCTCTGTGTGAGTCGCACTCTCTGCTCAGTGTTCCGCTCTGTGTGAGTCGCACTCTCTGCTCAGTGTTCCGTTCCGTGTGAGAGCCGCACTCTCTGCTCAGTGTTCCGCTCCGTGTGTGCGTCGCACTCTCTGCTCAGTGTTCCGCTCCGTGTGTGCGTCGCACTCTCTGCTCAGTGTTCTGCTCTGTGTGTGAGCCGCACTCTCTGTTCAGTGTTCCGCTCCGTGTGTGAGCCGCACTCTCTGCTCAGTTTTCCGCTCCGTGTGTGAGCCGCACTCTCTGCTCAGTGTTCCGCTCTGTGTGTGAGCCACACTCTTTGTTCAGTGTTCCGCTCCGTGTGTGAGCCGCACTCTCTGCTCAGTGTTCCGCTCCGTGTGTGAGCCGCACTCTCTGCTCAGTGTTCCGCTCCGTGTGTGAGCCGCACTCTCTGTTCAGTGTTCCGCACCGTGTGTGAGCCGCACTCTCTGCTCAGTGTTCCGCTCCGTGTGTGAGCCGCACTCTCTGCTCAGTGTTCCGCTCCGTGTGTGAGCCGCACTCTCTGCTCAGTGTTCCGCTCCGTGTGTGAGCCGCACTCTCTGCTCAGTGTTCCGCTTCGTGTGTGTGCCGCACTCTCTGCTCAGTTTTCCGCTCTGTGTGTGAGCCGCACTCTCTGCTCGGTGTTCCGCTCCGTGTGTGAGCCGCACTCTCTGCTCATTGTTCCGCTCTGTGTGAGCCGCACTCTCTGCTCAGTGTTCTGCTCCGTGTGTGAGCCGCACTCTCTGCTCAGTGTTCCGCTCCGTGTGTGCGTCGCACTCTCTGCTCAGTGTTCCGCTCCGTGTGTGCGTCGCACTCTCTGCTCAGTGTTCCGCTCTGTGTGTGTGTCGCTCTCTCTGCTCAGTGTTCCGCTCCGTGTGTGAGCCGCACTCTCTGCTCAGTGTTCTGTTCCGTGTGAGAGCCGCACTCTCTGCTCAGTGTTCCGCTCCGTGTGTGCGTCGCACTCTCTGCTCAGTGTTCCGCTCTGTGTGTGTCGCTCTCTCTGCTCAGTGTTCCGCTCCGTGTGTGAGCCGCACTCTCTGCTCAGTGTTCCGTTCCGTGTGAGAGCTGCACTCTCTGCTCAGTTTTCCGCTCCGTGTGTGAGCCGCACTCTCTGCTCAGTGTTCCGCTTTGTGTGTGTGCCGCACTCTCTGCTCAGTTTTCCGCTCTGTGTGTGAGCCGCACTCTCTGCTCAGTGTTCCGCTCCGTGTGTGAGCCGCACTCTCTGCTCAGTGTTCCGCTCTGTGTGCTCAGTGTTCTGTTTCGTGTGTGAGCCGCACTCTCTGCTCAGTGTTCCGCTCTGTGTGTGAGCCGCACTCTCTGCTCAGTGTTCCGTTCCGTGTGTGAGCCGCACTCTCTGCTCAGTGTTCCGCTCTGTGTGTGAGCCGCACTCTCTGCTCAGTGTTCCGTTCCGTGTGTGAGCCGCACCCTCTGCTCAGTGTTCCGTTCCGTGTGTGAGCCGCACTCTCTGTTCAGTGTTCCGCTCCGTGTGTGAGCCGCACTCTCTGCTCAGTGTTCCGTTCCGTGTGAGAGCCGCACTCTCTGCTCAGTTTTCCGCTCCGTGTGTGAGCCGCACTCTCTGCTCAGTGTTCCGCTTTGTGTGTGTGCCGCACTCTCTGCTCAGTTTTCCGCTCTGTGTGTGAGCCGCACTCTCTGCTCAGTGTTCCGTTCCGTGTGTGAGCCGCACTCTCTGCTCAGTGTTCCGCTCCGTGTGTGAGCCGCACTCTCTGCTCAGTGTTCCGCTCTGTGTGCTCAGTGTTCCGTTTCGTGTGTGAGCCGCACTCTCTGCTCAGTGTTCCGCTCTGTGTGTGAGCCGCACTCTCTGCTCAGTGTTCCGTTCCGTGTGTGAGCCGCACTCTCTGCTCAGTGTTCCGTTCCGTGTGTGAGCCGCACTCTCTGCTCAGTGTTCCGCTCTGTGTGTGAGCCGCACTCTCTGCTCAGTGTTCCGCTCTGTGTGTGAGCCGCACTCTCTGCTCAGTGTTCCGTTCCGTGTGTGAGCCGCACTCTCTGCTCAGTGTTCCGCTCTGTGTGTGAGCCGCACTCTCTGCTCATTGTTCCGCTCTGTGTGTGAGCCGCACTCTCTGCTCAGTGTTCCGCTCTGTGTGTGAGCCGCACTCTCTGCTCAGTGTTCCGTTCCGTGTGTGAGCCGCACTCTCTGCTCAGTGTTCCGCTCTGTGTGTGAGCCGCACTCTCTGCTCAGTGTTCCGCTCTGTGTGTGAGCCGCACTCTCTGCTCAGTGTTCCGCTCTTTGTGTGCGTCGCACTCTCTGTTCAGTGTTCCGCTCTGTGTGAGTCGCACTCTCTGCTCAGTGTTCCGCTCCGTGTATGCGTCGCACTCTCTGCTCAGTGTTCCGCTCCATGTGTGAGTCGCGATCTCTGTTCCGTGTGTGAGCCGCACTCTCTGCTCAGTGTTCCGCTCCGTGTGTGCGTCGCACTCTCTGCTCAGTGTTCCGCTCCATGTGTGAGTCGCGATCTCTGTTCCGTGTGTGAGCCGCACTCTCTGCTCAGTGTTCCGCTCCGTGTGTGAGCCGCACTCTCTGCTCAGTGTTCCGCTCTGTGTGTGAGCCGCACTCTCTGCTCAGTGTTCCGCTCCGTGTGTGATCCGCACTCTCTGCTCAGTGTTCCGCTCCGTGTGTGATCCGCACTCTCTGCTCAGTGTTCCGCTCTGTGTGTGAGCCGCACTCTCTGCTCAGTGTTCTGCTCTGTGTGAGCCGCACTCTCTGCTCAGTGTTCCGCTCCGTGTGTGAGCCGCACTCTCTGCTCAGTGTTCCGCTCTGTGTGTGAGCCGCACTCTCTGCTCAGTGTTCCGTTCCGTGTGAGAGCCGCACTCTCTGCTCAGTGTTCTGCTCTGTGTGTGAGCCGCACTCTCTGCTCAGTGTTCCGCTCCGTGTGTGAGCCGCACTCTCTGCTCAGTGTTCCGCTCCGTATGTGCGTCGCACTCTCTGCTCAGTGTTCCGCTCTGTGTGTGAGCCGCACTCTCTGCTCAGTGTTCCGCTCTGTGTGAGTCGCACTCTCTGCTCAGTGTTCCGCTCTGTGTGAGTCGCACTCTCTGCTTCGCACTCTCTGCTCCGCTCCGTGTGTGCGTCGCACTCTCTGCTCAGTGTTCCGCTCTGTGTGTGCGTCGCACTCTCTGCTCAGTGTTCCGCTCTGTGTGTGAACCGCACTCTCTGCTCAGTGTTCCGTTCTGTGTGTGCGTCACAATCTCTGCTCAGTTTTCCGCTCTGTGTGTGAGCCGCACTCTCTGCTCGGTGTTCCGCTCTGTGTGTGAGCCGCACTCTCTGTTCAGTGTTCCGCACCGTGTGTGAGCTGCACTCTCTGCTCAGTGTTCCGCACCGTGTGTGAGCTGCACTCTCTGCTCAGTGTTCCGCACCGTGTGTGAGCTGCACTCTCTGCTCAGTGTTCCGTTCTGTGTGTGAGTCGCACTCTCTGCTCAGTGTTCCGCTCCGTGTGTGAGCCGCACTCTCTGTTCAGTGTTCCGCTCTGTGTGTGTGTCGCTCTCTCTGCTCAGTGTTCCGCTCCGTGTGTGAGCCGCACTCTCTGCTCAGTGTTCCGTTCCGTGTGAGAGCCGCACTCTCTGCTCAGTGTTCCGCTCCGTGTGTGAGCCGCACTCTCTGCTCAGTGTTCCGCTTTGTGTGTGTGCCGCACTCTCTGCTCAGTGTTCCGCTCTGTGTGAGCCGCACTCTCTGCTCAGTGTTCCGCTCTGTGTGAGTCGCACTCTCTGCTCAGTGTTCCGTTCCGTGTGAGAGCCGCACTCTCTGCTCAGTGTTCCGCTCCGTGTGTGCGTCGCACTCTCTGCTCAGTGTTCCGCTCCGTGTGTGCGTCGCACTCTCTGCTCAGTGTTCCGCTCCGTGTGTGCGTCGCACTCTCTGCTCAGTGTTCCGCTCTGTGTGTGTGTCGCACTCTCTGCTCAGTGTTCCGCTTTGTGTGTGCTTCGCATTCTCTGCTCAGTGTTCCGCTCTGTGTGTGTGTCGCACTCTCTGCTCAGTGTTCCGCTCCGTGTGTGAGCCGCACTCTCTGCTCAATGTTCCGCTCCGTGTGTGAGCCGCACTCTCTGCTCAGTGTTCCGCTTCGTGTGTGTGCCGCACTCTCTGCTCAGTGTTCCGCTCCGTGTGTGATCCGCACTCTCTGCTCAGTGTTATGCTCTGTGTGTGAGCCGCACTCTCTGCTCAGTGTTCCGCTCCGTGTGTGAGCCGCACTCTCTGCTCAGTGTTCCGCTCCGTGTGTGCGTCGCACTCTCTGCTCAGTGTTCCGCTCCGTGTGTGTCGCGTTCTCTGTTCCGTGTGTGAGCCGCACTCTCTGCTCAGTGTTCCGCTCCGTGTGTGAGCCGCACTCTTTGCTCAGTGTTCCGCTCTGTGTGTGAGCCGCACTCTCTGCTCAGTGTTCCGCTCTGTGTGTGAGTCGCACTCTCTGCTCAGTGTTCTGCTCTGTGTGAGTCGCACTCTCTGCTCAGTGTTCCGTTCCGTGTGAGAGCCGCACTCTCTGCTCAGTGTTCCGCTCTGTGTGAGTCACACTCTCTGCTCAGTGTTCCGTTCCGTGTGAGAGCCGCACTCTCTGCTCAGTGTTCCGCTCCGTGTGTGCGTCGCACTCTCTGCTCAGTGTTCCGCTCTGTGTGTGTGTCGCACTCTCTGCTCAGTGTTCCGCTTTGTGTGTGCTTCGCATTCTCTGCTCAGTGTTCCGCTCTGTGTGTGTGTCGCACTCTCTGCTCAGTGTTCCGCTCCATGTGTGAGCCGCACTCTCTGCTCAATGTTCCGCTCCGTGTGTGAGCCGCACTCTCTGCTCAGTGTTCCGCTTCGTGTGTGTGCCGCACTCTCTGCTCAGTGTTCCGCTCCGTGTGTGATCCGCACTCTCTGCTCAGTGTTATGCTCTGTGTGTGAGCCGCACTCTCTGCTCAGTGTTCCGCTCCGTGTGTGAGCCGCACTCTCTGCTCAGTGTTCCGCTCCGTGTGTGCGTCGCACTCTCTGCTCAGTGTTCCGCTCCGTGTGTGAGTCGCGTTCTCTGTTCCGTGTGTGAGCCGCACTCTCTGCTCAGTGTTCCGCTCCGTGTGTGAGCCGCACTCTTTGCTCAGTGTTCCGCTCTGTGTGTGAGCCGCACTCTCTGCTCAGTGTTCCGCTCTGTGTGTGAGTCGCACTCTCTGCTCAGTGTTCTGCTCTGTGTGAGTCGCACTCTCTGCTCAGTGTTCCGTTCCGTGTGAGAGCCGCACTCTCTGCTCAGTGTTCCGCTCTGTGTGAGTCACACTCTCTGCTCAGTGTTCCGTTCCGTGTGAGAGCCGCACTCTCTGCTCAGTGTTCCGCTCCGTGTGTGCGTCGCACTCTCTGCTCAGTGTTCCGCTCCGTGTGTGCGTCGCACTCTCTGCTCAGTGTTCCGCTCCGTGTGTGCGTCGCACTCTCTGCTCAGTGTTCTGCTCTGTGTGTGAGCCGCACTCTCTGTTCAGTGTTCCGCTCCGTGTGTGAGCCGCACTCTCTTCTCAGTGTTCCGCTCCGTGTGTGAGCCGCACTCTCTGCTCAGTGTTCCGCTTCGTGTGTGTGCCGCACTCTCTGCTCAGTTTTCCGCTCCGTGTGTGAGCCGCACTCTCTGCTCAGTGTTCCGCTCTGTGTGTGAGCCACACTCTCTGTTCAGTGTTCCGCTCCGTGTGTGAGCCGCACTCTCTGCTCAGTGTTCCGCTCCGTGTGTGAGCCGCACTCTCTGCTCAGTGTTCCGCTCCGTGTGTGAGCCGCACTCTCTGCTCAGTGTTCCGCTCTGTGTGTGTCGCACTCTCTGCTCAGTGTTCCGCTTCGTGTGTGAGCCGCACTCTCTGCTCAGTGTTCCGCTCTGTGTGTGAGCCGCACTCTCTGCTCAGTGTTCCGTTCCGTGTGTGAGCCGCACTCTCTGCTCAGTGTTCCGTTCCGTGTGTGAGCCGCACTCTCTGCTCAGTGTTCCGTTCCGTTTGTGAGCCGCACTCTCTGCTCAGTGTTCCGCTCTGTGTGTGAGCCGCACTCTCTGCTCAGTGTTCCGCTCTGTGTGTGAGCCGCACTCTCTGCTCAGTGTTCCGCTCTTTGTGTGCGTCGCACTCTCTGTTCAGTGTTCCGCTCTGTGTGTGAGCCGCACTCTCTGCTCATTGTTCCGCTCTGTGTGTGAGCCGCACTCTCTGCTCAGTGTTCCGCTCCGTGTGTGAGCCACACTCTCTGCTCAGTGTTCCGCTCTGTGTGAGTCGC
>JBAPCB010000061.1:337500-340000 GCA_039654105.1 Coreius guichenoti
TGGCTCTGGTTCTCTGAGTCGGGTAGGGAGTGGTGGTATGGTGGGGGTGTGCGTCCGGTGCTCTGGTTCTCTGAGTCGGGTAGGGAGGGGTGGTATGGTGGGGGTGTGCGTCCGGTGCTCTGGTTCTCTGAGTCGGGTAGGGAGGGGTGGTGTGGTGGGGGTTCGTGCCCGGGGCTCTGGTTCTCTGAGTCGGGTAGGGAGGGGTGGTGTGGTGGGGGTTCGAGGCCGGGGCTCTGGTTCTCTGAGTCGGGTAGGGAGTGGTGGTATGGTGGGGGTGTGCGTCCGGGGCTCTGGTTCTCTGAGTCGGGTAGGGAGTGGTGGTATGGTGGGGGTGTGCGGCCAGGGCTCTGGTTCTCTGAGTCGGGTAGGGAGTGGTGGTATGGTGGGGGTTCGTGCCCGTGGCTCTGGTTCTCTGAGTCGGGTAGGGAGTGGTGGTATGGTGGGGGTGTGCGTCCGGTGCTCTGGTTCTCTGAGTCGGGTAGGGAGGGGTGGTATGGTGGGGGTGTGCGTCCGGTGCTCTGGTTCTCTGAGTCGGGTAGGGAGGGGTGGTGTGGTGGGGGTTCGTGCCCGGGGCTCTGGTTCTCCGAGTCGGGTAGGGAGGGGTGGTGTGGTGGGGGTGTGTGGCCGGGGCTCTGGTTCTCCGAGTCGGGTAGGTCCGAAAACACGGACCAGACAAACAGTGGCGGTCGAGGCAGTGACCCAAGCCCAGGAGAGGCCACGCTAGTCGGTCAGGCAAAGGTGGATGGGCCCTCTGGAGGACCAAGGCAGTGAAAGAAACCAAGTCCCAAAATCCAAACACGCCTGGGAGCTCCATGCTCTCAGACCTCCCTGGCCAGCCCAGGGAGGGTGCCTCGTCCTGGGCACGGTCAGATCGCGGGTGGGCCTCTCCGGAGGGCGGTCGCAAGCAAAGACGGACTCAAAACGGGCCGTCGGGCTTTTGTCAAGAGGGTTGGAAAACACGGACCCGATAAACAGTGGCGCTCAAGGCACTGACCCAAGCCCAGGGGAGGCCACGCTGGTCGGTCAGACAAAGGTGGATGTCCCCTCTGGAGGAGAGGGAACCGGTGCTGGCGATCAAGGCAGTCACCCAAGCCCAGAAGAGGCCACGCTGGTCGGTCAGACAAAGGTGGACGTCCCCTCTGGAGGAGAGGGAACCGGTGCTGGCGTTCAAGGCAGTCACCCAAAGCCCAGAAGAGGCCACACTGGTCGGTCAGACAAAGGTGGATGGGCCCTCTGGAGGACCAAGGCAGTAAAATAAACCAAGTCCCAAAATCCAAACACGTCTGGGAGCTCCATGTTCTCAGACCTCCTTGGCCAGCCCAGGGAGGGTGCCTCGTCCTGGGCACGGTCAGATCGTGGGTGGGCCCTCTGGAGGGTGGTCGCGAGCAAAGACGGACTCAAAACGGGCCGTCAGGCTTTTGACAAGAGAGTTGGAAAACACTCTGTGTCCAAACACGGTCCGGACAACCAGTGGCGCTCAAGGGACTGACCCAAGCCCAGAAGAGGCCACACTAGTCGGTCAGACAAAGGTGGATGTTCCCTCTGGAGGAGAGGGAACCGGTGTGGCGTTCAAGGCAGTCACCCAAGCCCAGAAGAGGCCACACTAGTCGGTCAGACAAAGGTGGATGTTCCTTCTGGAGGAGAGGGAACCGGTGTGGCGTTCAAAGCAGTCACCCAAGCCCAGAAGAGGCCACACTAGTCGGTCAGACAAAGGTGGATGTCCCCTCTGGAGGAGAGGGAACCGGTGTGGCGTTCAAGGCAGTCACCCAAGCCCAGAAGAGGCCACACTAGTCGGTCAGACAAAGGTGGATGTCCCCTCTGGAGGAGAGGGAACCGGTGTGGCGTTCAAGGCAGTCACCCAAGCCCAGAAGAGGCCACACTAGTCGGTCAGACAAAGGTGGATGTTCCTTCTGGAGGAGAGGGAACCGGTGTGGCGTTCAAGGCAGTCACCCAAGCCCAGAAGAGGCCACACTAGTCGGTCAGACAAAGGTGGATGTCCCCTCTGGAGGAGAGGGAACCGGTGTGGCGTTCAAGGCAGTCACCCAAGCCCAGAAGAGGCCACACTAGTCGGTCAGACAAAGGTGGATGGGCCCTCTGGAGGACCAAGGCAGTAAAATAAACCAAGTCCCAAAATCCAAACACGCCTGGGAGCTCCATGCTCTCAGACCTCCTTGGCCAGCCCAGGGAGGGTGCCTCGTCCTGGGCACGGTCAGATCGTGGCTGGGCCCTCTGGAGGGTGGTCGCGAGCAAAGACGGACTCAAAACGGGCCGTCAGGCTTTTGACAAGAGAGTTGGAAAACACTCTGTGTCCAAACACGGTCCGGACAACCAGTGGCGCTCAAGGGACTGACCCAAGCCCAGAAGAGGCCACACTAGTCGGTCAGACAAAGGTGGATGTTCTCTCTGGAGGAGAGGGAACCGGTGTGGCGTTCAAGGCAGTCACCCAAGCCCAGAAGAGGCCACACTAGTCGGTCAGACAAAGGTGGATGTTCCTTCTGGA
>JBAPCB010000061.1:352500-357500 GCA_039654105.1 Coreius guichenoti
CAAAATCCAAACACGCCTGGGAGCTCCATGCTCTCAGACCTCCCTGGCCAGCCCAGGGAGGGTGCCTCGTCCTGGGCACGGTCAGATCGCGGGTGGGCCTCTCCGGAGGGCGGTCGCAAGCAAAGACGGACTCAAAACGGGCCGTCGGGCTTTTGTCAAGAGGGTTGGAAAACACGGTCCAAACACGCCTGGGGAGCTCCATGCTCTCAGACCTCCCTGGCCAGCCCAGGGAGGGTGCCTCGTCCTGGGCACGTCCAGATCGCGGGTGGGCCTCTCCGGAGGGCGGTCGCGAGCAAAGACGGACTCAAAACGGGCCGTCGGGCTTTTGTCAAGAGGGTTGGAAAACACGGACCCGATAAACAGTGGCGCTCAAGGCACTGACCCAAGCCCAGGGGAGGCCACGCTGGTCGGTCAGACAAAGGTGGATGTCCCCTCTGGAGGAGAGGGAACCGGTGCTGGCGATCAAGGCAGTCACCCAAGCCCAGAAGAGGCCACGCTGGTCGGTCAGACAAAGGTGGACGTCCCCTCTGGAGGAGAGGGAACCGGTGCTGGCGTTCAAGGCAGTCACCCAAAGCCCAGAAGAGGCCACACTGGTCGGTCAGACAAAGGTGGATGGGCCCTCTGGAGGACCAAGGCAGTAAAATAAACCAAGTCCCAAAATCCAAACACGTCTGGGAGCTCCATGTTCTCAGACCTCCTTGGCCAGCCCAGGGAGGGTGCCTCGTCCTGGGCACGGTCAGATCGTGGGTGGGCCCTCTGGAGGGTGGTCGCGAGCAAAGACGGACTCAAAACGGGCCGTCAGGCTTTTGACAAGAGAGTTGGAAAACACTCTGTGTCCAAACACGGTCCGGACAACCAGTGGCGCTCAAGGGACTGACCCAAGCCCAGAAGAGGCCACACTAGTCGGTCAGACAAAGGTGGATGTTCCCTCTGGAGGAGAGGGAACCGGTGTGGCGTTCAAGGCAGTCACCCAAGCCCAGAAGAGGCCACACTAGTCGGTCAGACAAAGGTGGATGTTCCTTCTGGAGGAGAGGGAACCGGTGTGGCGTTCAAAGCAGTCACCCAAGCCCAGAAGAGGCCACACTAGTCGGTCAGACAAAGGTGGATGTCCCCTCTGGAGGAGAGGGAACCGGTGTGGCGTTCAAGGCAGTCACCCAAGACCAGAAGAGGCCACACTAGTCGGTCAGACAAAGGTGGATGGGCCCTCTGGAGGACCAAGGCAGTAAAATAAACCAAGTCCCAAAATCCAAACACGCCTGGGAGCTCCATGCTCTCAGACCTCCTTGGCCAGCCCAGGGAGGGTGCCTCGTCCTGGGCACGGTCAGATCGTGGCTGGGCCCTCTGGAGGGTGGTCGCGAGCAAAGACGGACTCAAAACGGGCCGTCAGGCTTTTGACAAGAGAGTTGGAAAACACTCTGTGTCCAAACACGGTCCGGACAACCAGTGGCGCTCAAGGGACTGACCCAAGCCCAGAAGAGGCCACACTAGTCGGTCAGACAAAGGTGGATGGGCCCTCTGGAGGAGAGGGAACCGGTGTGGCGTTCAAGGCAGTCACCCAAGCCCAGAAGAGGCCACACTAGTCGGTCAGACAAAGGTGGATGTTCCTTCTGGAGGAGAGGGAACCGGTGTGGCGTTCAAGGCAGTCACCCAAGCCCAGAAGAGGCCACACTAGTCGGTCAGACAAAGGTGGATGTCCCCTCTGGAGGAGAGGGAACCGGTGTGGCGTTCAAGGCAGTCACCCAAGCCCAGAAGAGGCCACACTAGTCGGTCAGACAAAGGTGGATGGGCCCTCTGGAGGACCAAGGCAGTAAAATAAACCAAGTCCCAAAATCCAAACACGCCTGGGAGCTCCATGCTCTCAGACCTCCTTGGCCAGCCCAGGGAGGGTGCCTCGTCCTGGGCACGGTCAGATCGTGGCTGGGCCCTCTGGAGGGTGGTCGCGAGCAAAGACGGACTCAAAACGGGCCGTCAGGCTTTTGACAAGAGAGTTGGAAAACACTCTGTGTCCAAACACGGTCCGGACAACCAGTGGCGCTCAAGGGACTGACCCAAGCCCAGAAGAGGCCACACTAGTCGGTCAGACAAAGGTGGATGGGCCCTCTGGAGGACCAAGGCAGTAAAATAAACCAAGTCCCAAAATCCAAACACGCCTGGGAGCTCCATGCTCTCAGACCTCCTTGGCCAGCCCAGGGAGGGTGCCTCGTCCTGGGCACGGTCAGATCGTGGCTGGGCCCTCTGGAGGGTGGTCGCGAGCAAAGACGGACTCAAAACGGGCCGTCAGGCTTTTGACAAGAGAGTTGGAAAACACTCTGTGTCCAAACACGGTCCGGACAACCAGTGGCGCTCAAGGGACTGACCCAAGCCCAGAAGAGGCCACACTAGTCGGTCAGACAAAGGTGGATGTTCTCTCTGGAGGAGAGGGAACCGGTGTGGCGTTCAAGGCAGTCACCCAAGCCCAGAAGAGGCCACACTAGTCGGTCAGACAAAGGTGGATGTTCCTTCTGGAGGAGAGGGAACCGGTGTGGCGTTCAAGGCAGTCACCCAAGCCCAGAAGAGGCCACACTAGTCGGTCAGACAAAGGTGGATGTCCCCTCTGGAGGAGAGGGAACCGGTGTGGCGTTCAAGGCAGTCACCCAAGCCCAGAAGAGGCCACACTAGTCGGTCAGACAAAGGTGGATGGGCCCTCTGGAGGACCAAGGCAGTAAAATAAACCAAGTCCCAAAATCCAAACACGCCTGGGAGCTCCATGCTCTCAGACCTCCTTGGCCAGCCCAGGGAGGGTGCCTCGTCCTGGGCACGGTCAGATCGTGGCTGGGCCCTCTGGAGGGTGGTCGCGAGCAAAGACGGACTCAAAACGGGCCGTCAGGCTTTTGACAAGAGAGTTGGAAAACACTCTGTGTCCAAACACGGTCCGGACAACCAGTGGCGCTCAAGGGACTGACCCAAGCCCAGAAGAGGCCACACTAGTCGGTCAGACAAAGGTGGATGGGCCCTCTGGAGGACCAAGGCAGTAAAATAAACCAAGTCCCAAAATCCAAACACGCCTGGGAGCTCCATGCTCTCAGACCTCCTTGGCCAGCCCAGGGAGGGTGCCTCGTCCTGGGCACGGTCAGATCGTGGCTGGGCCCTCTGGAGGGTGGTCGCGAGCAAAGACGGACTCAAAACGGGCCGTCAGGCTTTCGACAAGAGAGTTGGAAAACACTCTGTGTCCAAACACGGTCCGGACAACCAGTGGCGCTCAAGGGACTGACCCAAGCCCAGAAGAGGCCACACTAGTCGGTCAGACAAAGGTGGATGTTCTCTCTGGAGGAGAGGGAACCGGTGTGGCGTTCAAGGCAGTCACCCAAGCCCAGAAGAGGCCACACTAGTCGGTCAGACAAAGGTGGATGGGCCCTCTGGAGGACCAAGGCAGTAAAATAAACCAAGTCCCAAAATCCAAACACGCCTGGGGAGCTCCATGCTCTCAGACCTCCCTGGCCAGCCCAGGGAGGGTGCCTCGTCCTGGGCACTGTCAGACCCCACCGCCCTTCTCTGGAGGTAGGTCGGCGATCAAAGATGGACTCAAAACGGGCCGTCCCGGTGATGTCAAAGAGTGGAGGAAGGTGGCAACCACTCTATACAGACCGTCGTGGGGGCCCTGGCCCTTTTTCCAGGGATACATACTCACAGACCAGGGCGCGGGCATCCCGGAGAAGATGCACCGCCCTGGTCACTGCTAGGGGCGAAAGGCACCCCGGAGGAAAATCCTCCTGAAACGTGAGCTAAGTCCAAACACGCCCGGGCAGCTCCATGCGCTCAGACCTCCCTGGCCAGCCCAGGGAGGGTGCCTCGTCCTGGGCACGGTCAGACCCCTCCGCCCTTCTCTGGAGGTAGGTCGGCGAGCAAAGACGGACTCAAAACGGGCCGTACGGGTTTTGTCGAGGAAAGGGGCGAAACTCGACAGCGAAACACGCACCCGAGAACCAGACCAAGGGAATGGTCTGCCGAAAGCTCAGACACCCCTGGAGGGAAACCCTCCGTAAAAACGGACAAAGTCCGAAAAGCCAAACACGGCCAAAAAGGCTCCATGATATCAGACCTCCCTGGCCAGCCCAGGGAGGGTGCCTCGGTCCCGGGCACGGTCAGGTCGGTGGGCCCTCTCGGAGGGCGGTGGCGAGCAAAGACGGACTCAAAACGGGCCGTCTCGGTTTTGTCGAGGAAAGGGGCGAAACTCGACAGCGAAACACGCACCCGAGAACCAGACCAAGGGAACGGTCTGCCGAAAGCTCAGACACCCCTGGAGGGAAACCCTCCGTAAAAACGGACAAAGTCCGAAAAGCCAAACACGGCCAAAAAGGCTCCATGCTATCAGACCTCCCTGGCCAGCCCAGGGAGGGTGCCTCGGTCCCGGGCACGGTCAGGTCGGTGGGCCCTCTCGGAGGGCGGTGGCGAGCAAAGACGGACTCAAAACGGGCCGTCTCGGTTTTGTCGAGGAGAGGGGCGAAACTCGACGGCGAAACACGCACCCGAGAACCAGACCGAGGGAATGGTCTGCCGAAAGCCCGTAAAAAATAAAATAAAAAGAGGTGCGCTGTGAGGTCGGGCTTGAGAGACTTCCAGGAACGACCTGCCGAATGTGGAGCAGGTCAGGCCCTCCCCCCGGGGAGGATAGGGGTGAGAATCAAAGCTCAGACACCCCTGGAGGGAAACCCTCCGTAAAAACGGACAAAGTCCGAAAAGCCAAACACGGCCAAAAAGGCTCCATGCTATCAGACCTCCCTGGCCAGCCCAGGGAGGGTGCCTCGGTCCCGGGCACAGTCGGATCGGTGGGCCCTCTCGGAGGGCGGTGGCGAGCAAAGACGGACTCAAAACGGGCCGTCTCGGTTTTGTCGAGGAGAGGGGCGAAACTCGACGGCGAAACACGCACCCGAGAAACAGTCCGAGGGAATGGTCTGCCGAAAGCCCGTAAAAATAAAACAAAAGAGGTGCGCTGTGAGGTTGGGCTTGAGAGACTTCCAGGA
>JBAPCB010000061.1:367500-372500 GCA_039654105.1 Coreius guichenoti
GGCGTTCAAGGCAGTCACCCAAAGCCCAGAAGAGGCCACACTGGTCGGTCAGACAAAGGTGGATGGGCCCTCTGGAGGACCAAGGCAGTAAAATAAACCAAGTCCCAAAATCCAAACACGTCTGGGAGCTCCATGTTCTCAGACCTCCTTGGCCAGCCCAGGGAGGGTGCCTCGTCCTGGGCACGGTCAGATCGTGGGTGGGCCCTCTGGAGGGTGGTCGCGAGCAAAGACGGACTCAAAACGGGCCGTCAGGCTTTTGACAAGAGAGTTGGAAAACACTCTGTGTCCAAACACGGTCCGGACAACCAGTGGCGCTCAAGGGACTGACCCAAGCCCAGAAGAGGCCACACTAGTCGGTCAGACAAAGGTGGATGTTCCCTCTGGAGGAGAGGGAACCGGTGTGGCGTTCAAGGCAGTCACCCAAGCCCAGAAGAGGCCACACTAGTCGGTCAGACAAAGGTGGATGTTCCTTCTGGAGGAGAGGGAACCGGTGTGGCGTTCAAAGCAGTCACCCAAGCCCAGAAGAGGCCACACTAGTCGGTCAGACAAAGGTGGATGTCCCCTCTGGAGGAGAGGGAACCGGTGTGGCGTTCAAGGCAGTCACCCAAGCCCAGAAGAGGCCACACTAGTCGGTCAGACAAAGGTGGATGTCCCCTCTGGAGGAGAGGGAACCGGTGTGGCGTTCAAGGCAGTCACCCAAGCCCAGAAGAGGCCACACTAGTCGGTCAGACAAAGGTGGATGTTCCTTCTGGAGGAGAGGGAACCGGTGTGGCGTTCAAGGCAGTCACCCAAGCCCAGAAGAGGCCACACTAGTCGGTCAGACAAAGGTGGATGTCCCCTCTGGAGGAGAGGGAACCGGTGTGGCGTTCAAGGCAGTCACCCAAGCCCAGAAGAGGCCACACTAGTCGGTCAGACAAAGGTGGATGGGCCCTCTGGAGGACCAAGGCAGTAAAATAAACCAAGTCCCAAAATCCAAACACGCCTGGGAGCTCCATGCTCTCAGACCTCCTTGGCCAGCCCAGGGAGGGTGCCTCGTCCTGGGCACGGTCAGATCGTGGCTGGGCCCTCTGGAGGGTGGTCGCGAGCAAAGACGGACTCAAAACGGGCCGTCAGGCTTTTGACAAGAGAGTTGGAAAACACTCTGTGTCCAAACACGGTCCGGACAACCAGTGGCGCTCAAGGGACTGACCCAAGCCCAGAAGAGGCCACACTAGTCGGTCAGACA
The DNA here is from genome assembly GCA_039654105.1 of Coreius guichenoti. Lineage (NCBI taxonomy): Eukaryota > Metazoa > Chordata > Actinopteri > Cypriniformes > Gobionidae > Coreius > Coreius guichenoti. The sequence goes on from JBAPCB010000061.1 coordinate 368,726, forward strand.
AAGGTGGATGGGCCCTCTGGAGGAGAGGGAACCGGTGTGGCGTTCAAGGCAGTCACCCAAGCCCAGAAGAGGCCACACTAGTCGGTCAGACAAAGGTGGATGTTCCTTCTGGAGGAGAGGGAACCGGTGTGGCGTTCAAGGCAGTCACCCAAGCCCAGAAGAGGCCACACTAGTCGGTCAGACAAAGGTGGATGTCCCCTCTGGAGGAGAGGGAACCGGTGTGGCGTTCAAGGCAGTCACCCAAGCCCAGAAGAGGCCACACTAGTCGGTCAGACAAAGGTGGATGGGCCCTCTGGAGGACCAAGGCAGTAAAATAAACCAAGTCCCAAAATCCAAACACGCCTGGGAGCTCCATGCTCTCAGACCTCCTTGGCCAGCCCAGGGAGGGTGCCTCGTCCTGGGCACGGTCAGATCGTGGCTGGGCCCTCTGGAGGGTGGTCGCGAGCAAAGACGGACTCAAAACGGGCCGTCAGGCTTTTGACAAGAGAGTTGGAAAACACTCTGTGTCCAAACACGGTCCGGACAACCAGTGGCGCTCAAGGGACTGACCCAAGCCCAGAAGAGGCCACACTAGTCGGTCAGACAAAGGTGGATGTTCTCTCTGGAGGAGAGGGAACCGGTGTGGCGTTCAAGGCAGTCACCCAAGCCCAGAAGAGGCCACACTAGTCGGTCAGACAAAGGTGGATGTTCCTTCTGGAGGAGAGGGAACCGGTGTGGCGTTCAAGGCAGTCACCCAAGCCCAGAAGAGGCCACACTAGTCGGTCAGACAAAGGTGGATGTCCCCTCTGGAGGAGAGGGAACCGGTGTGGCGTTCAAGGCAGTCACCCAAGCCCAGAAGAGGCCACACTAGTCGGTCAGACAAAGGTGGATGGGCCCTCTGGAGGACCAAGGCAGTAAAATAAACCAAGTCCCAAAATCCAAACACGCCTGGGAGCTCCATGCTCTCAGACCTCCTTGGCCAGCCCAGGGAGGGTGCCTCGTCCTGGGCACGGTCAGATCGTGGCTGGGCCCTCTGGAGGGTGGTCGCGAGCAAAGACGGACTCAAAACGGGCCGTCAGGCTTTTGACAAGAGAGTTGGAAAACACTCTGTGTCCAAACACGGTCCGGACAACCAGTGGCGCTCAAGGGACTGACCCAAGCCCAGAAGAGGCCACACTAGTCGGTCAGACAAAGGTGGATGGGCCCTCTGGAGGACCAAGGCAGTAAAATAAACCAAGTCCCAAAATCCAAACACGCCTGGGAGCTCCATGCTCTCAGACCTCCTTGGCCAGCCCAGGGAGGGTGCCTCGTCCTGGGCACGGTCAGATCGTGGCTGGGCCCTCTGGAGGGTGGTCGCGAGCAAAGACGGACTCAAAACGGGCCGTCAGGCTTTTGACAAGAGAGTTGGAAAACACTCTGTGTCCAAACACGGTCCGGACAACCAGTGGCGCTCAAGGGACTGACCCAAGCCCAGAAGAGGCCACACTAGTCGGTCAGACAAAGGTGGATGTTCTCTCTGGAGGAGAGGGAACCGGTGTGGCGTTCAAGGCAGTCACCCAAGCCCAGAAGAGGCCACACTAGTCGGTCAGACAAAGGTGGATGTTCCTTCTGGAGGAGAGGGAACCGGTGTGGCGTTCAAGGCAGTCACCCAAGCCCAGAAGAGGCCACACTAGTCGGTCAGACAAAGGTGGATGTCCCCTCTGGAGGAGAGGGAACCGGTGTGGCGTTCAAGGCAGTCACCCAAGCCCAGAAGAGGCCACACTAGTCGGTCAGACAAAGGTGGATGGGCCCTCTGGAGGACCAAGGCAGTAAAATAAACCAAGTCCCAAAATCCAAACACGCCTGGGAGCTCCATGCTCTCAGACCTCCTTGGCCAGCCCAGGGAGGGTGCCTCGTCCTGGGCACGGTCAGATCGTGGCTGGGCCCTCTGGAGGGTGGTCGCGAGCAAAGACGGACTCAAAACGGGCCGTCAGGCTTTTGACAAGAGAGTTGGAAAACACTCTGTGTCCAAACACGGTCCGGACAACCAGTGGCGCTCAAGGGACTGACCCAAGCCCAGAAGAGGCCACACTAGTCGGTCAGACAAAGGTGGATGGGCCCTCTGGAGGACCAAGGCAGTAAAATAAACCAAGTCCCAAAATCCAAACACGCCTGGGAGCTCCATGCTCTCAGACCTCCTTGGCCAGCCCAGGGAGGGTGCCTCGTCCTGGGCACGGTCAGATCGTGGCTGGGCCCTCTGGAGGGTGGTCGCGAGCAAAGACGGACTCAAAACGGGCCGTCAGGCTTTTGACAAGAGAGTTGGAAAACACTCTGTGTCCAAACACGGTCCGGACAACCAGTGGCGCTCAAGGGACTGACCCAAGCCCAGAAGAGGCCACACTAGTCGGTCAGACAAAGGTGGATGTTCTCTCTGGAGGAGAGGGAACCGGTGTGGCGTTCAAGGCAGTCACCCAAGCCCAGAAGAGGCCACACTAGTCGGTCAGACAAAGGTGGATGTTCCTTCTGGAGGAGAGGGAACCGGTGTGGCGTTCAAGGCAGTCACCCAAGCCCAGAAGAGGCCACACTAGTCGGTCAGACAAAGGTGGATGTCCCCTCTGGAGGAGAGGGAACCGGTGTGGCGTTCAAGGCAGTCACCCAAGCCCAGAAGAGGCCACACTAGTCGGTCAGACAAAGGTGGATGGGCCCTCTGGAGGACCAAGGCAGTAAAATAAACCAAGTCCCAAAATCCAAACACGCCTGGGAGCTCCATGCTCTCAGACCTCCTTGGCCAGCCCAGGGAGGGTGCCTCGTCCTGGGCACGGTCAGATCGTGGCTGGGCCCTCTGGAGGGTGGTCGCGAGCAAAGACGGACTCAAAACGGGCCGTCAGGCTTTTGACAAGAGAGTTGGAAAACACTCTGTGTCCAAACACGGTCCGGACAACCAGTGGCGCTCAAGGGACTGACCCAAGCCCAGAAGAGGCCACACTAGTCGGTCAGACAAAGGTGGATGGGCCCTCTGGAGGACCAAGGCAGTAAAATAAACCAAGTCCCAAAATCCAAACACGCCTGGGAGCTCCATGCTCTCAGACCTCCTTGGCCAGCCCAGGGAGGGTGCCTCGTCCTGGGCACGGTCAGATCGTGGCTGGGCCCTCTGGAGGGTGGTCGCGAGCAAAGACGGACTCAAAACGGGCCGTCAGGCTTTTGACAAGAGAGTTGGAAAACACTCTGTGTCCAAACACGGTCCGGACAACCAGTGGCGCTCAAGGGACTGACCCAAGCCCAGAAGAGGCCACACTAGTCGGTCAGACAAAGGTGGATGTTCTCTCTGGAGGAGAGGGAACCGGTGTGGCGTTCAAGGCAGTCACCCAAGCCCAGAAGAGGCCACACTAGTCGGTCAGACAAAGGTGGATGGGCCCTCTGGAGGACCAAGGCAGTAAAATAAACCAAGTCCCAAAATCCAAACACGCCTGGGGAGCTCCATGCTCTCAGACCTCCCTGGCCAGCCCAGGGAGGGTGCCTCGTCCTGGGCACTGTCAGACCCCACCGCCCTTCTCTGGAGGTAGGTCGGCGATCAAAGATGGACTCAAAACGGGCCGTCCCGGTGATGTCAAAGAGTGGAGGAAGGTGGCAACCACTCTATACAGACCGTCGTGGGGGCCCTGGCCCTTTTTCCAGGGATACATACTCACAGACCAGGGCGCGGGCATCCCGGAGAAGATGCACCGCCCTGGTCACTGCTAGGGGCGAAAGGCACCCCGGAGGAAAATCCTCCTGAAACGTGAGCTAAGTCCAAACACGCCCGGGCAGCTCCATGCGC
>JBAPCB010000061.1:382500-387500 GCA_039654105.1 Coreius guichenoti
GTCGGGTAGGGAGGGGTGGCTAGGTGGGTGTCCAGGCCGGGTGTCCTGGAGCTGTCTGTGGGTGGTGTGTAGGTTTTAGTGGTGGGGTGTGGAGTTACCACACCACACCCTCTCCCCCCCGGGGCTCCATACTCTGGGGTCACGGGTGGCCCGCGGGTACCTAACCACGCCCGGAGTTTGGAGCTCCAAGTCGGCTCGGTTTCCGAGATACACCCGGTCAAAGTCCCATGCTTGATCGGGCATAACTCCAAGGCCAAGCCGAGTCGGGGCTCCATAATCTGGGGTCGAGGGGGGCCCGCGGGTACCTCCCCACGCCCGGAGTTTGGAGCTCCAAGTCGGCTCGGTTTCCGAGATACGGCCGCTCGAAGCTGGACCGGAAGTGGCCGTATCTCGGAACCCGAAGGTCCCAGGAGCCGGGGACGGCGGGGTCATAAGGGGCCCCGAGGGAGCTCTCCATGCCCGGAGTTTGGAGCTCCGACTCGGCCCCGCTCCCGAGATACGCCCGGTTACGCGCGAGAGACTTTCGGACAAAGCTGCCCGTATCTCGGAAAGGACGAGTCCCAGCGGCTCGTCCTTCGGGGTGGCGAGGGGTCCCTCGGGGCCCTCTCGGACCCCGGAGTCCCGAGCCTCTGGGACCCTTCCTTCCGAAGCGCACCCTTTCCCTTCGGGCACCGTATCTCGGCCCGCGGGGGTGCTAGAAGCTCGGGCCGGGGCGCGTCGGGGAGGGCCCCAGGAGCCCCTCCTTCGACCCGAGTTTGGTGCCTCTAGGCGGCTCGGTCGCGGAGTTACAGCCGTTCGAAGTTCGGGAGCCTACGGAAGACAGAGTCCAAAAATCCGAACAGAGTCCGACTTCCAGCCCCCTCCGCTGGGGGTGTGCGGCCGGGGCTCTGGTTCTCTGAGTCGGGTAGGGAGGGGTGGTGTGGTGGGGGTGCGCGGCCGGGGCTCTGGTTCTCCGAGTCGGGTAGGGAGGGGTGGTGTGGTGGGGGTTCGTGCCCGGGGCTCTGGTTCTCTGAGTCGGGTAGGGAGGGGTGGTGTGGTGGGGGTTCGAGGCCGGGGCTCTGGTTCTCTGAGTCGGGTAGGGAGTGGTGGTATGGTGGGGGTGTGCGTCCGGGGCTCTGGTTCTCTGAGTCGGGTAGGGAGTGGTGGTATGGTGGGGGTGTGCGGCCAGGGCTCTGGTTCTCTGAGTCGGGTAGGGAGTGGTGGTATGGTGGGGGTTCGTGCCCGTGGCTCTGGTTCTCTGAGTCGGGTAGGGAGTGGTGGTATGGTGGGGGTGTGCGTCCGGTGCTCTGGTTCTCTGAGTCGGGTAGGGAGGGGTGGTATGGTGGGGGTGTGCGTCCGGTGCTCTGGTTCTCTGAGTCGGGTAGGGAGGGGTGGTGTGGTGGGGGTTCGTGCCCGGGGCTCTGGTTCTCCGAGTCGGGTAGGGAGGGGTGGTGTGGTGGGGGTGTGTGGCCGGGGCTCTGGTTCTCCGAGTCGGGTAGGTCCGAAAACACGGACCAGACAAACAGTGGCGGTCGAGGCAGTGACCCAAGCCCAGGAGAGGCCACGCTAGTCGGTCAGGCAAAGGTGGATGGGCCCTCTGGAGGACCAAGGCAGTGAAAGAAACCAAGTCCCAAAATCCAAACACGCCTGGGAGCTCCATGCTCTCAGACCTCCCTGGCCAGCCCAGGGAGGGTGCCTCGTCCTGGGCACGGTCAGATCGCGGGTGGGCCTCTCCGGAGGGCGGTCGCAAGCAAAGACGGACTCAAAACGGGCCGTCGGGCTTTTGTCAAGAGGGTTGGAAAACACGGACCCGATAAACAGTGGCGCTCAAGGCACTGACCCAAGCCCAGGGGAGGCCACGCTGGTCGGTCAGACAAAGGTGGATGTCCCCTCTGGAGGAGAGGGAACCGGTGCTGGCGATCAAGGCAGTCACCCAAGCCCAGAAGAGGCCACGCTGGTCGGTCAGACAAAGGTGGACGTCCCCTCTGGAGGAGAGGGAACCGGTGCTGGCGTTCAAGGCAGTCACCCAAAGCCCAGAAGAGGCCACACTGGTCGGTCAGACAAAGGTGGATGGGCCCTCTGGAGGACCAAGGCAGTAAAATAAACCAAGTCCCAAAATCCAAACACGTCTGGGAGCTCCATGTTCTCAGACCTCCTTGGCCAGCCCAGGGAGGGTGCCTCGTCCTGGGCACGGTCAGATCGTGGGTGGGCCCTCTGGAGGGTGGTCGCGAGCAAAGACGGACTCAAAACGGGCCGTCAGGCTTTTGACAAGAGAGTTGGAAAACACTCTGTGTCCAAACACGGTCCGGACAACCAGTGGCGCTCAAGGGACTGACCCAAGCCCAGAAGAGGCCACACTAGTCGGTCAGACAAAGGTGGATGTTCCCTCTGGAGGAGAGGGAACCGGTGTGGCGTTCAAGGCAGTCACCCAAGCCCAGAAGAGGCCACACTAGTCGGTCAGACAAAGGTGGATGTTCCTTCTGGAGGAGAGGGAACCGGTGTGGCGTTCAAAGCAGTCACCCAAGCCCAGAAGAGGCCACACTAGTCGGTCAGACAAAGGTGGATGTCCCCTCTGGAGGAGAGGGAACCGGTGTGGCGTTCAAGGCAGTCACCCAAGCCCAGAAGAGGCCACACTAGTCGGTCAGACAAAGGTGGATGTCCCCTCTGGAGGAGAGGGAACCGGTGTGGCGTTCAAGGCAGTCACCCAAGCCCAGAAGAGGCCACACTAGTCGGTCAGACAAAGGTGGATGTTCCTTCTGGAGGAGAGGGAACCGGTGTGGCGTTCAAGGCAGTCACCCAAGCCCAGAAGAGGCCACACTAGTCGGTCAGACAAAGGTGGATGTCCCCTCTGGAGGAGAGGGAACCGGTGTGGCGTTCAAGGCAGTCACCCAAGCCCAGAAGAGGCCACACTAGTCGGTCAGACAAAGGTGGATGGGCCCTCTGGAGGACCAAGGCAGTAAAATAAACCAAGTCCCAAAATCCAAACACGCCTGGGAGCTCCATGCTCTCAGACCTCCTTGGCCAGCCCAGGGAGGGTGCCTCGTCCTGGGCACGGTCAGATCGTGGCTGGGCCCTCTGGAGGGTGGTCGCGAGCAAAGACGGACTCAAAACGGGCCGTCAGGCTTTTGACAAGAGAGTTGGAAAACACTCTGTGTCCAAACACGGTCCGGACAACCAGTGGCGCTCAAGGGACTGACCCAAGCCCAGAAGAGGCCACACTAGTCGGTCAGACAAAGGTGGATGGGCCCTCTGGAGGAGAGGGAACCGGTGTGGCGTTCAAGGCAGTCACCCAAGCCCAGAAGAGGCCACACTAGTCGGTCAGACAAAGGTGGATGTTCCTTCTGGAGGAGAGGGAACCGGTGTGGCGTTCAAGGCAGTCACCCAAGCCCAGAAGAGGCCACACTAGTCGGTCAGACAAAGGTGGATGTCCCCTCTGGAGGAGAGGGAACCGGTGTGGCGTTCAAGGCAGTCACCCAAGCCCAGAAGAGGCCACACTAGTCGGTCAGACAAAGGTGGATGGGCCCTCTGGAGGACCAAGGCAGTAAAATAAACCAAGTCCCAAAATCCAAACACGCCTGGGAGCTCCATGCTCTCAGACCTCCTTGGCCAGCCCAGGGAGGGTGCCTCGTCCTGGGCACGGTCAGATCGTGGCTGGGCCCTCTGGAGGGTGGTCGCGAGCAAAGACGGACTCAAAACGGGCCGTCAGGCTTTTGACAAGAGAGTTGGAAAACACTCTGTGTCCAAACACGGTCCGGACAACCAGTGGCGCTCAAGGGACTGACCCAAGCCCAGAAGAGGCCACACTAGTCGGTCAGACAAAGGTGGATGTTCTCTCTGGAGGAGAGGGAACCGGTGTGGCGTTCAAGGCAGTCACCCAAGCCCAGAAGAGGCCACACTAGTCGGTCAGACAAAGGTGGATGTTCCTTCTGGAGGAGAGGGAACCGGTGTGGCGTTCAAGGCAGTCACCCAAGCCCAGAAGAGGCCACACTAGTCGGTCAGACAAAGGTGGATGTCCCCTCTGGAGGAGAGGGAACCGGTGTGGCGTTCAAGGCAGTCACCCAAGCCCAGAAGAGGCCACACTAGTCGGTCAGACAAAGGTGGATGGGCCCTCTGGAGGACCAAGGCAGTAAAATAAACCAAGTCCCAAAATCCAAACACGCCTGGGAGCTCCATGCTCTCAGACCTCCTTGGCCAGCCCAGGGAGGGTGCCTCGTCCTGGGCACGGTCAGATCGTGGCTGGGCCCTCTGGAGGGTGGTCGCGAGCAAAGACGGACTCAAAACGGGCCGTCAGGCTTTTGACAAGAGAGTTGGAAAACACTCTGTGTCCAAACACGGTCCGGACAACCAGTGGCGCTCAAGGGACTGACCCAAGCCCAGAAGAGGCCACACTAGTCGGTCAGACAAAGGTGGATGGGCCCTCTGGAGGACCAAGGCAGTAAAATAAACCAAGTCCCAAAATCCAAACACGCCTGGGAGCTCCATGCTCTCAGACCTCCTTGGCCAGCCCAGGGAGGGTGCCTCGTCCTGGGCACGGTCAGATCGTGGCTGGGCCCTCTGGAGGGTGGTCGCGAGCAAAGACGGACTCAAAACGGGCCGTCAGGCTTTTGACAAGAGAGTTGGAAAACACTCTGTGTCCAAACACGGTCCGGACAACCAGTGGCGCTCAAGGGACTGACCCAAGCCCAGAAGAGGCCACACTAGTCGGTCAGACAAAGGTGGATGTTCTCTCTGGAGGAGAGGGAACCGGTGTGGCGTTCAAGGCAGTCACCCAAGCCCAGAAGAGGCCACACTAGTCGGTCAGACAAAGGTGGATGGGCCCTCTGGAGGACCAAGGCAGTAAAATAAACCAAGTCCCAAAATCCAAACACGCCTGGGGAGCTCCATGCTCTCAGACCTCCCTGGCCAGCCCAGGGAGGGTGCCTCGTCCTGGGCACTGTCAGACCCCACCGCCCTTCTCTGTAGGTAGGTCGGCGATCAAAGATGGACTCAAAACGGGCCGTCCCGGTGATGTCAAAGAGTGG
>JBAPCB010000061.1:397500-410000 GCA_039654105.1 Coreius guichenoti
CGAGTCGGGGCTCCATACTCTGGGGTCGAGGGGGGCCCGCGGGTACCTCGCCACGCCCGGAGTTTGGAGCTCCAAGTCGGCTCGGTTTCCGAGATACGGCCGCTCGAAGCTGGACCGGAAGTGGCCGTATCTCGGAACCCGAAGGTCCCAGGAGCCGGGGACGGCGGGGTCAGAAGGGGCTCCGGGGGAGCTCTCCACGCCCGGAGTTTGGAGCTCCGACTCGGCTCCGTTTCTTAGATACGGTCTCTCGAAGCTGGACCGGAAGTGGCCGTATCTCGGAACCCGAAGGTCCCAGGAGCCGGGGACGGCGGGATCAGAAGGGGCCCCGAGGCAGCTCTCCCGGCCCGGAGTTTGGAGCTCCGACTCGGCCCCGCCCCCGAGATACGCCCGGTTACGCGCGACAGACTTTCGGACAAAGCTGCCCGTATCTCGGAAAGGACGAGTCCCAGCGGCTCGTCCTTCGGGGTGGCGAGGGGTCCCTCGGGGCCCTCTCGTACCCCGGAGTCCCGAGCCTCTGGGACCCTTCCTTCAGAAGCACACCCTTTCCCTTCGGGCCCCGTATCTCGGCCCGCGGGGGCGCTAGAAGCTCGGGCCGGGGCCCGTCGGGGAGGGCCCCCGGAGACCCTCCTTTGACCCGAGTTTGGTGCCTCTAGGCGGCTCGGTCGCGGAGTTACAGCCGTTCGAAGTTCGGAGCCTAGGGGAAGACAGAGTCCAAAAATCCGAACGGAGTCGGACCTCCGACCCCCTCCGCCGCTCTCGGCCAAGCCGGGGAAGGCTCACCCGTTCCCGTCCGCGGTCAGATTCGGCCCCCGCGACCCCCGGAGGTCGACCCGGGGAAATCGTTTTTCCGTTTTTCGCTTATATCTCCGGAAGGGAAAGGCGAAAAATTCCCAAACTCGGGCCGCTCGTAGCGCTCGGCGGGACGGGTCGAACGAGACCGGCCCCGCCCCGGAAGTCCTCGGGGTTCCCGAGTTACAGCCGGTCGAAGTCGAAACTTTAACCGGCCGTATCTCGAAGACGCGCCGGCGAAACCGTCTGTAATTCTGGTCGATCGTAGTGCCGGACGAGGCCTTTCGAACGAGCCCACCCCCGCCCCGATCCTCGCGGGAAAACGGGAGTTACGGCCGTTCAAAGTCGGGGGTCCCGCCGAGTAGCGATCCGCGAGGGGGCGTCCCGGAGCCCCGCGATGGTCGGGTTCGGGCAAGGGCCAGGAGGGGTCCTTCCACCCCGAGTTTGAGCGCGCTGGGTCTTTCCGTTCGCGAGATACGAGCGTTTTTCCGGCCTGGCCAATGGCGGCCGGCGGCGGCCATTTTAGCTCGCGGCCGGGGGAAAATCGCTTATAACTCGGCCGAAACGCGACGAAAACGCGCGAAATTCATACCGTGCATAGTACGTCTCGAGACGGTTCGAACGAGACCACCCACGGCCGGATCCGTGGAGATTTGGGTTTTTTGACTTTTCTCACCATGACTGAAACAACCAGGCCCTCAGCGCTGGTATGCCCAAGCCAGGGAGAGCTCTCCATTCCCGGCCAAAAGCGGATTCTCCCGCGGTGCTGGATCCCTCCCCCGTGCCCGGGGGGCCCGACGAGGTGAGCTGGGGGGGCGGCCGTGGAGCCGTCCCCCCCACCGCAGGCCACCTTCTCTGGGCTCGGGATTCAGATTCAGGCCACCGGAACCCTGAGCTCGGACGAGTTCCAGACCCCGTCTGGAAGTCCGAGCGCCTGGGGGTGGGTCTGGGGGGTCGGCGAGGCCCGCTCAGATTCCCACTGGGCGGGCTGGGAACTCGCTTTCCACCGCGATGGAGCTCTGGAGGTGGGAAGCTCCAGGGTGTCCTTGGCAGGTAACCCAGGCCGACCGGGGTGAGCCCCGGCTGGGCAGAGGAGGCGGATGGACGGGGGGGGTTCTCCAGAGCGATCCCCCCCCGAAATCCAAACACGCCTGGGAGCTCCATGCTCTCAGACCTCCCTGGCCTAACCTTTGTCTGACCGACTAGTGTGGCCTCTTCTGGGCTTGGGTGACTGCCTTGAACGCCACACCGGTTCCCTCTCCTCCAGAGGGGACATCCACCTTTGTCTGACCGACTAGTGTGGCCTCTTCTGGGCTTGGGTGACTGCTTTGAACGCCACACCGGTTCCCTCTCCTCCAGAAGGAACATCCACCTTTGTCTGACCGACTAGTGTGGCCTCTTCTGGGCTTGGGTGACTGCCTTGAACGCCACACCGGTTCCCTCTCCTCCAGAGGGAACATCCACCTTTGTCTGACCGACTAGTGTGGCCTCTTCTGGGCTTGGGTCAGTCCCTTGAGCGCCACTGGTTGTCCGGACCGTGTTTGGACACAGAGTGTTTTCCAACTCTCTTGTCAAAAGCCTGACGGCCCGTTTTGAGTCCGTCTTTGCTCGCGACCACCCTCCAGAGGGCCCACCCACGATCTGACCGTGCCCAGGACGAGGCACCCTCCCTGGGCTGGCCAAGGAGGTCTGAGAACATGGAGCTCCCAGACGTGTTTGGATTTTGGGACTTGGTTTATTTTACTGCCTTGGTCCTCCAGAGGGCCCATCCACCTTTGTCTGACCGACCAGTGTGGCCTCTTCTGGGCTTTGGGTGACTGCCTTGAACGCCAGCACCGGTTCCCTCTCCTCCAGAGGGGACGTCCACCTTTGTCTGACCGACCAGCGTGGCCTCTTCTGGGCTTGGGTGACTGCCTTGATCGCCAGCACCGGTTCCCTCTCCTCCAGAGGGGACATCCACCTTTGTCTGACCGACCAGCGTGGCCTCCCCTGGGCTTGGGTCAGTGCCTTGAGCGCCACTGTTTATCGGGTCCGTGTTTTCCAACCCTCTTGACAAAAGCCCGACGGCCCGTTTTGAGTCCGTCTTTGCTCGCGACCGCCCTCCGGAGAGGCCCACCCGCGATCTGGACGTGCCCAGGACGAGGCACCCTCCCTGGGCTGGCCAGGGAGGTCTGAGAGCATGGAGCTCCCCAGGCGTGTTTGGACCGTGTTTTCCAACCCTCTTGACAAAAGCCCGACGGCCCGTTTTGAGTCCGTCTTTGCTTGCGACCGCCCTCCGGAGAGGCCCACCCGCGATCTGACCGTGCCCAGGACGAGGCACCCTCCCTGGGCTGGCCAGGGAGGTCTGAGAGCATGGAGCTCCCAGGCGTGTTTGGATTTTGGGACTTGGTTTCTTTCACTGCCTTGGTCCTCCAGAGGGCCCATCCACCTTTGCCTGACCGACTAGCGTGGCCTCTCCTGGGCTTGGGTCACTGCCTCGACCGCCACTGTTTGTCTGGTCCGTGTTTTCGGACCTACCCGACTCGGAGAACCAGAGCCCCGGCCACACACCCCCACCACACCACCCCTCCCTACCCGACTCGGAGAACCAGAGCCCCGGGCACGAACCCCCACCACACCACCCCTCCCTACCCGACTCAGAGAACCAGAGCACCGGACGCACACCCCCACCATACCACCCCTCCCTACCCGACTCAGAGAACCAGAGCACCGGACGCACACCCCCACCATACCACCACTCCCTACCCGACTCAGAGAACCAGAGCCACGGGCACGAACCCCAGCCATACCACCCCCTCCCTACCCGACTCAGAGAACCAGAGCCCCGGACGCACACCCCCACCATACCACCACTCCCTACCCGACTCAGAGAACCAGAGCCCTGGCCGCACACCCCCACCATACCACCACTCCCTACCCGACTCAGAGAACCAGAGCCCCGGACGCACACCCCCACCATACCACCACTCCCTACCCGACTCAGAGAACCAGAGCCCCGGCCTCGAACCCCCACCACACCACCCCTCCCTACCCGACTCAGAGAACCAGAGCCCCGGGCACGAACCCCCACCACACCACCCCTCCCTACCCGACTCGGAGAACCAGAGCCCCGGCCGCGCACCCCCACCACACCACCCCTCCCTACCCGACTCAGAGAACCAGAGCCCCGGCCGCACACCCCCAGCGGAGGGGGCTGGAAGTCGGACTCTGTTCGGATTTTTGGACTCTGTCTTCCGTAGGCTCCCGAACTTCGAACGGCTGTAACTCCGCGACCGCTCGTAGCGCTCGGCGGGACGGGTCGAACGAGACCGGCCCCGCCCCGGAAGTCCTCGGGGTTCCCGAGTTACAGCCGGTCGAAGTCGAAACTTTAACCGGCCGTATCTCGAAGACGCGCCGGCGAAACCGTCTGTAATTCTGGTCGATCGTAGTGCCGGACGAGGCCTTTCGAACGAGCCCACCCCCGCCCCGATCCTCGCGGGAAAACGGGAGTTACGGCCGTTCAAAGTCGGGGGTCCCGCCGAGTAGCGATCCGCGAGGGGGCGTCCCGGAGCCCCGCGATGGTCGGGTTCGGGCAAGGGCCAGGAGGGGTCCTTCCACCCCGAGTTTGAGCGCGCTGGGTCTTTCCGTTCGCGAGATACGAGCGTTTTTCCGGCCTGGCCAATGGCGGCCGGCGGCGGCCATTTTAGCTCGCGGCCGGGGGAAAATCGCTTATAACTCGGCCGAAACGCGACGAAAACGCGCGAAATTCATACCGTGCATAGTACGTCTCGAGACGGTTCGAACGAGACCACCCACGGCCGGATCCGTGGAGATTTGGGTTTTTTGACTTTTCTCACCATGACTGAAACAACCAGGCCCTCAGCGCTGGTATGCCCAAGCCAGGGAGAGCTCTCCATTCCCGGCCAAAAGCGGATTCTCCCGCGGTGCTGGATCCCTCCCCCGTGCCCGGGGGGCCCGACGAGGTGAGCTGGGGGGGCGGCCGTGGAGCCGTCCCCCCCACCGCAGGCCACCTTCTCTGGGCTCGGGATTCAGATTCAGGCCACCGGAACCCTGAGCTCGGACGAGTTCCAGACCCCGTCTGGAAGTCCGAGCGCCTGGGGGTGGGTCTGGGGGGTCGGCGAGGCCCGCTCAGATTCCCACTGGGCGGGCTGGGAACTCGCTTTCCACCGCGATGGAGCTCTGGAGGTGGGAAGCTCCAGGGTGTCCTTGGCAGGTAACCCAGGCCGACCGGGGTGAGCCCCGGCTGGGCAGAGGAGGCGGATGGACGGGGGGGGGTTCTCCAGAGCGATCCCCCCCCGAAATCCAAACACGCCTGGGAGCTCCATGCTCTCAGACCTCCCTGGCCTAACCTTTGTCTGACCGACTAGTGTGGCCTCTTCTGGGCTTGGGTGACTGCCTTGAACGCCACACCGGTTCCCTCTCCTCCAGAGGGGACATCCACCTTTGTCTGACCGACTAGTGTGGCCTCTTCTGGGCTTGGGTGACTGCTTTGAACGCCACACCGGTTCCCTCTCCTCCAGAAGGAACATCCACCTTTGTCTGACCGACTAGTGTGGCCTCTTCTGGGCTTGGGTGACTGCCTTGAACGCCACACCGGTTCCCTCTCCTCCAGAGGGAACATCCACCTTTGTCTGACCGACTAGTGTGGCCTCTTCTGGGCTTGGGTCAGTCCCTTGAGCGCCACTGGTTGTCCGGACCGTGTTTGGACACAGAGTGTTTTCCAACTCTCTTGTCAAAAGCCTGACGGCCCGTTTTGAGTCCGTCTTTGCTCGCGACCACCCTCCAGAGGGCCCACCCACGATCTGACCGTGCCCAGGACGAGGCACCCTCCCTGGGCTGGCCAAGGAGGTCTGAGAACATGGAGCTCCCAGACGTGTTTGGATTTTGGGACTTGGTTTATTTTACTGCCTTGGTCCTCCAGAGGGCCCATCCACCTTTGTCTGACCGACTAGTGTGGCCTCTTCTGGGCTTGGGTCAGTCCCTTGAGCGCCACTGGTTGTCCGGACCGTGTTTGGACACAGAGTGTTTTCCAACTCTCTTGTCAAAAGCCTGACGGCCCGTTTTGAGTCCGTCTTTGCTCGCGACCACCCTCCAGAGGGCCCAGCCACGATCTGACCGTGCCCAGGACGAGGCACCCTCCCTGGGCTGGCCAAGGAGGTCTGAGAGCATGGAGCTCCCAGGCGTGTTTGGATTTTGGGACTTGGTTTATTTTACTGCCTTGGTCCTCCAGAGGGCCCATCCACCTTTGTCTGACCGACTAGTGTGGCCTCTTCTGGGCTTGGGTGACTGCCTTGAACGCCACACCGGTTCCCTCTCCTCCAGAGGGGACATCCACCTTTGTCTGACCGACTAGTGTGGCCTCTTCTGGGCTTGGGTGACTGCCTTGAACGCCACACCGGTTCCCTCTCCTCCAGAAGGAACATCCACCTTTGTCTGACCGACTAGTGTGGCCTCTTCTGGGCTTGGGTGACTGCCTTGAACGCCACACCGGTTCCCTCTCCTCCAGAGAGAACATCCACCTTTGTCTGACCGACTAGTGTGGCCTCTTCTGGGCTTGGGTCAGTCCCTTGAGCGCCACTGGTTGTCCGGACCGTGTTTGGACACAGAGTGTTTTCCAACTCTCTTGTCAAAAGCCTGACGGCCCGTTTTGAGTCCGTCTTTGCTCGCGACCACCCTCCAGAGGGCCCAGCCACGATCTGACCGTGCCCAGGACGAGGCACCCTCCCTGGGCTGGCCAAGGAGGTCTGAGAGCATGGAGCTCCCAGGCGTGTTTGGATTTTGGGACTTGGTTTATTTTACTGCCTTGGTCCTCCAGAGGGCCCATCCACCTTTGTCTGACCGACTAGTGTGGCCTCTTCTGGGCTTGGGTCAGTCCCTTGAGCGCCACTGGTTGTCCGGACCGTGTTTGGACACAGAGTGTTTTCCAACTCTCTTGTCAAAAGCCTGACGGCCCGTTTTGAGTCCGTCTTTGCTCGCGACCACCCTCCAGAGGGCCCAGCCACGATCTGACCGTGCCCAGGACGAGGCACCCTCCCTGGGCTGGCCAAGGAGGTCTGAGAGCATGGAGCTCCCAGGCGTGTTTGGATTTTGGGACTTGGTTTATTTTACTGCCTTGGTCCTCCAGAGGGCCCATCCACCTTTGTCTGACCGACTAGTGTGGCCTCTTCTGGGCTTGGGTGACTGCCTTGAACGCCACACCGGTTCCCTCTCCTCCAGAGGGGACATCCACCTTTGTCTGACCGACTAGTGTGGCCTCTTCTGGGCTTGGGTGACTGCCTTGAACGCCACACCGGTTCCCTCTCCTCCAGAAGGAACATCCACCTTTGTCTGACCGACTAGTGTGGCCTCTTCTGGGCTTGGGTGACTGCCTTGAACGCCACACCGGTTCCCTCTCCTCCAGAGGGCCCATCCACCTTTGTCTGACCGACTAGTGTGGCCTCTTCTGGGCTTGGGTCAGTCCCTTGAGCGCCACTGGTTGTCCGGACCGTGTTTGGACACAGAGTGTTTTCCAACTCTCTTGTCAAAAGCCTGACGGCCCGTTTTGAGTCCGTCTTTGCTCGCGACCACCCTCCAGAGGGCCCAGCCACGATCTGACCGTGCCCAGGACGAGGCACCCTCCCTGGGCTGGCCAAGGAGGTCTGAGAGCATGGAGCTCCCAGGCGTGTTTGGATTTTGGGACTTGGTTTATTTTACTGCCTTGGTCCTCCAGAGGGCCCATCCACCTTTGTCTGACCGACTAGTGTGGCCTCTTCTGGGCTTGGGTGACTGCCTTGAACGCCACACCGGTTCCCTCTCCTCCAGAGGGGACATCCACCTTTGTCTGACCGACTAGTGTGGCCTCTTCTGGGCTTGGGTGACTGCTTTGAACGCCACACCGGTTCCCTCTCCTCCAGAAGGAACATCCACCTTTGTCTGACCGACTAGTGTGGCCTCTTCTGGGCTTGGGTGACTGCCTTGAACGCCACACCGGTTCCCTCTCCTCCAGAGGGAACATCCACCTTTGTCTGACCGACTAGTGTGGCCTCTTCTGGGCTTGGGTCAGTCCCTTGAGCGCCACTGGTTGTCCGGACCGTGTTTGGACACAGAGTGTTTTCCAACTCTCTTGTCAAAAGCCTGACGGCCCGTTTTGAGTCCGTCTTTGCTCGCGACCACCCTCCAGAGGGCCCACCCACGATCTGACCGTGCCCAGGACGAGGCACCCTCCCTGGGCTGGCCAAGGAGGTCTGAGAACATGGAGCTCCCAGACGTGTTTGGATTTTGGGACTTGGTTTATTTTACTGCCTTGGTCCTCCAGAGGGCCCATCCACCTTTGTCTGACCGACCAGTGTGGCCTCTTCTGGGCTTTGGGTGACTGCCTTGAACGCCAGCACCGGTTCCCTCTCCTCCAGAGGGGACGTCCACCTTTGTCTGACCGACCAGCGTGGCCTCTTCTGGGCTTGGGTGACTGCCTTGATCGCCAGCACCGGTTCCCTCTCCTCCAGAGGGGACATCCACCTTTGTCTGACCGACCAGCGTGGCCTCCCCTGGGCTTGGGTCAGTGCCTTGAGCGCCACTGTTTATCGGGTCCGTGTTTTCCAACCCTCTTGACAAAAGCCCGACGGCCCGTTTTGAGTCCGTCTTTGCTCGCGACCGCCCTCCGGAGAGGCCCACCCGCGATCTGGACGTGCCCAGGACGAGGCACCCTCCCTGGGCTGGCCAGGGAGGTCTGAGAGCATGGAGCTCCCCAGGCGTGTTTGGACCGTGTTTTCCAACCCTCTTGACAAAAGCCCGACGGCCCGTTTTGAGTCCGTCTTTGCTTGCGACCGCCCTCCGGAGAGGCCCACCCGCGATCTGACCGTGCCCAGGACGAGGCACCCTCCCTGGGCTGGCCAAGGAGGTCTGAGAGCATGGAGCTCCCAGGCGTGTTTGGATTTTGGGACTTGGTTTATTTTACTGCCTTGGTCCTCCAGAGGGCCCATCCACCTTTGTCTGACCGACTAGTGTGGCCTCTTCTGGGCTTGGGTCAGTCCCTTGAGCGCCACTGGTTGTCCGGACCGTGTTTGGACACAGAGTGTTTTCCAACTCTCTTGTCAAAAGCCTGACGGCCCGTTTTGAGTCCGTCTTTGCTCGCGACCACCCTCCAGAGGGCCCAGCCACGATCTGACCGTGCCCAGGACGAGGCACCCTCCCTGGGCTGGCCAAGGAGGTCTGAGAGCATGGAGCTCCCAGGCGTGTTTGGATTTTGGGACTTGGTTTATTTTACTGCCTTGGTCCTCCAGAGGGCCCATCCACCTTTGTCTGACCGACTAGTGTGGCCTCTTCTGGGCTTGGGTGACTGCCTTGAACGCCACACCGGTTCCCTCTCCTCCAGAGGGGACATCCACCTTTGTCTGACCGACTAGTGTGGCCTCTTCTGGGCTTGGGTGACTGCCTTGAACGCCACACCGGTTCCCTCTCCTCCAGAAGGAACATCCACCTTTGTCTGACCGACTAGTGTGGCCTCTTCTGGGCTTGGGTGACTGCCTTGAACGCCACACCGGTTCCCTCTCCTCCAGAGAGAACATCCACCTTTGTCTGACCGACTAGTGTGGCCTCTTCTGGGCTTGGGTCAGTCCCTTGAGCGCCACTGGTTGTCCGGACCGTGTTTGGACACAGAGTGTTTTCCAACTCTCTTGTCAAAAGCCTGACGGCCCGTTTTGAGTCCGTCTTTGCTCGCGACCACCCTCCAGAGGGCCCAGCCACGATCTGACCGTGCCCAGGACGAGGCACCCTCCCTGGGCTGGCCAAGGAGGTCTGAGAGCATGGAGCTCCCAGGCGTGTTTGGATTTTGGGACTTGGTTTATTTTACTGCCTTGGTCCTCCAGAGGGCCCATCCACCTTTGTCTGACCGACTAGTGTGGCCTCTTCTGGGCTTGGGTCAGTCCCTTGAGCGCCACTGGTTGTCCGGACCGTGTTTGGACACAGAGTGTTTTCCAACTCTCTTGTCAAAAGCCTGACGGCCCGTTTTGAGTCCGTCTTTGCTCGCGACCACCCTCCAGAGGGCCCAGCCACGATCTGACCGTGCCCAGGACGAGGCACCCTCCCTGGGCTGGCCAAGGAGGTCTGAGAGCATGGAGCTCCCAGGCGTGTTTGGATTTTGGGACTTGGTTTATTTTACTGCCTTGGTCCTCCAGAGGGCCCATCCACCTTTGTCTGACCGACTAGTGTGGCCTCTTCTGGGCTTGGGTGACTGCCTTGAACGCCACACCGGTTCCCTCTCCTCCAGAGGGGACATCCACCTTTGTCTGACCGACTAGTGTGGCCTCTTCTGGGCTTGGGTGACTGCCTTGAACGCCACACCGGTTCCCTCTCCTCCAGAAGGAACATCCACCTTTGTCTGACCGACTAGTGTGGCCTCTTCTGGGCTTGGGTGACTGCCTTGAACGCCACACCGGTTCCCTCTCCTCCAGAGGGCCCATCCACCTTTGTCTGACCGACTAGTGTGGCCTCTTCTGGGCTTGGGTCAGTCCCTTGAGCGCCACTGGTTGTCCGGACCGTGTTTGGACACAGAGTGTTTTCCAACTCTCTTGTCAAAAGCCTGACGGCCCGTTTTGAGTCCGTCTTTGCTCGCGACCACCCTCCAGAGGGCCCAGCCACGATCTGACCGTGCCCAGGACGAGGCACCCTCCCTGGGCTGGCCAAGGAGGTCTGAGAGCATGGAGCTCCCAGGCGTGTTTGGATTTTGGGACTTGGTTTATTTTACTGCCTTGGTCCTCCAGAGGGCCCATCCACCTTTGTCTGACCGACTAGTGTGGCCTCTTCTGGGCTTGGGTGACTGCCTTGAACGCCACACCGGTTCCCTCTCCTCCAGAGGGGACATCCACCTTTGTCTGACCGACTAGTGTGGCCTCTTCTGGGCTTGGGTGACTGCTTTGAACGCCACACCGGTTCCCTCTCCTCCAGAAGGAACATCCACCTTTGTCTGACCGACTAGTGTGGCCTCTTCTGGGCTTGGGTGACTGCCTTGAACGCCACACCGGTTCCCTTTCCTCCAGAGGGAACATCCACCTTTGTCTGACCGACTAGTGTGGCCTCTTCTGGGCTTGGGTCAGTCCCTTGAGCGCCACTGGTTGTCCGGACCGTGTTTGGACACAGAGTGTTTTCCAACTCTCTTGTCAAAAGCCTGACGGCCCGTTTTGAGTCCGTCTTTGCTCGCGACCACCCTCCAGAGGGCCCACCCACGATCTGACCGTGCCCAGGACGAGGCACCCTCCCTGGGCTGGCCAAGGAGGTCTGAGAACATGGAGCTCCCAGACGTGTTTGGATTTTGGGACTTGGTTTATTTTACTGCCTTGGTCCTCCAGAGGGCCCATCCACCTTTGTCTGACCGACCAGTGTGGCCTCTTCTGGGCTTTGGGTGACTGCCTTGAACGCCAGCACCGGTTCCCTCTCCTCCAGAGGGGACGTCCACCTTTGTCTGACCGACCAGCGTGGCCTCTTCTGGGCTTGGGTGACTGCCTTGATCGCCAGCACCGGTTCCCTCTCCTCCAGAGGGGACATCCACCTTTGTCTGACCGACCAGCGTGGCCTCCCCTGGGCTTGGGTCAGTGCCTTGAGCGCCACTGTTTATCGGGTCCGTGTTTTCCAACCCTCTTGACAAAAGCCCGACGGCCCGTTTTGAGTCCGTCTTTGCTCGCGACCGCCCTCCGGAGAGGCCCACCCGCGATCTGGACGTGCCCAGGACGAGGCACCCTCCCTGGGCTGGCCAGGGAGGTCTGAGAGCATGGAGCTCCCCAGGCGTGTTTGGACCGTGTTTTCCAACCCTCTTGACAAAAGCCCGACGGCCCGTTTTGAGTCCGTCTTTGCTTGCGACCGCCCTCCGGAGAGGCCCACCCGCGATCTGACCGTGCCCAGGACGAGGCACCCTCCCTGGGCTGGCCAGGGAGGTCTGAGAGCATGGAGCTCCCAGGCGTGTTTGGATTTTGGGACTTGGTTTCTTTCACTGCCTTGGTCCTCCAGAGGGCCCATCCACCTTTGCCTGACCGACTAGCGTGGCCTCTCCTGGGCTTGGGTCACTGCCTCGACCGCCACTGTTTGTCTGGTCCGTGTTTTCGGACCTACCCGACTCGGAGAACCAGAGCCCCGGCCACACACCCCCACCACACCACCCCTCCCTACCCGACTCGGAGAACCAGAGCCCCGGGCACGAACCCCCACCACACCACCCCTCCCTACCCGACTCAGAGAACCAGAGCACCGGACGCACACCCCCACCATACCACCCCTCCCTACCCGACTCAGAGAACCAGAGCACCGGACGCACACCCCCACCATACCACCACTCCCTACCCGACTCAGAGAACCAGAGCCACGGGCACGAACCCCAGCCATACCACCCCCTCCCTACCCGACTCAGAGAACCAGAGCCCCGGACGCACACCCCCACCATACCACCACTCCCTACCCGACTCAGAGAACCAGAGCCCTGGCCGCACACCCCCACCATACCACCACTCCCTACCCGACTCAGAGAACCAGAGCCCCGGACGCACACCCCCACCATACCACCACTCCCTACCCGACTCAGAGAACCAGAGCCCCGGCCTCGAACCCCCACCACACCACCCCTCCCTACCCGACTCAGAGAACCAGAGCCCCGGGCACGAACCCCCACCACACCACCCCTCCCTACCCGACTCGGAGAACCAGAGCCCCGGCCGCGCACCCCCACCACACCACCCCTCCCTACCCGA
>JBAPCB010000061.1:420000-425000 GCA_039654105.1 Coreius guichenoti
GGGGGAGGGCCTGACCTGCTCCACATTCGGCAGGTCGTTCCTGGAAGTCTCTCAAGCCCGACCTCACAGCGCACCTCTTTTTATTTTATTTTTTACGGGCTTTCGGCAGAACATTCCCTCGGTCTGGTTCTCGGGTGCGTGTTTCGCCGTCGAGTTTCGCCCCTCTCCTCGACAAAACCGAGACGGCCCGTTTTGAGTCCGTCTTTGCTCGCCACCGCCCTCCGAGAGGGCCCACCGACCTGACCGTGCCCGGGACCGAGGCACCCTCCCTGGGCTGGCCAGGGAGGTCTGATAGCATGGAGCCTTTTTGGCCGTGTTTGGCTTTTCGGACTTTGTCCGTTTTTACGGAGGGTTTCCCTCCAGGGGTGTCTGAGCTTTCGGCAGACCGTTCCCTTGGTCTGGTTCTCGGGTGCGTGTTTCGCTGTCGAGTTTCGCCCCTTTCCTCGACAAAACCGAGACGGCCCGTTTTGAGTCCGTCTTTGCTCGCCACCGCCCTCCGAGAGGGCCCACCGACCTGACCGTGCCCGGGACCGAGGCACCCTCCCTGGGCTGGCCAGGGAGGTCTGATATCATGGAGCCTTTTTGGCCGTGTTTGGCTTTTCGGACTTTGTCCGTTTTTACGGAGGGTTTCCCTCCAGGGGTGTCTGAGCTTTCGGCAGACCATTCCCTTGGTCTGGTTCTCGGGTGCGTGTTTCGCTGTCGAGTTTCGCCCCTTTCCTCGACAAAACCCGTACGGCCCGTTTTGAGTCCGTCTTTGCTCGCCGACCTACCTCCAGAGAAGGGCGGAGGGGTCTGACCGTGCCCAGGACGAGGCACCCTCCCTGGGCTGGCCAGGGAGGTCTGAGCGCATGGAGCTGCCCGGGCGTGTTTGGACTTAGCTCACGTTTCAGGAGGATTTTCCTCCGGGGTGCCTTTCGCCCCTAGCAGTGACCAGGGCGGTGCATCTTCTCCGGGATGCCCGCGCCCTGGTCTGTGAGTATTTATCCCTGGAAAAAGGGCCAGGGCCCCCACGACGGTCTGTATAGAGTGGTTGCCACCTTCCTCCACTCTTTGACATCACCGGGACGGCCCGTTTTGAGTCCATCTTTGATCGCCGACCTACCTCCAGAGAAGGGCGGTGGGGTCTGACAGTGCCCAGGACGAGGCACCCTCCCTGGGCTGGCCAGGGAGGTCTGAGAGCATGGAGCTCCCCAGGCGTGTTTGGATTTTGGGACTTGGTTTATTTTACTGCCTTGGTCCTCCAGAGGGCCCATCCACCTTTGTCTGACCGACTAGTGTGGCCTCTTCTGGGCTTGGGTGACTGCCTTGAACGCCACACCGGTTCCCTCTCCTCCAGAGAGAACATCCACCTTTGTCTGACCGACTAGTGTGGCCTCTTCTGGGCTTGGGTCAGTCCCTTGAGCGCCACTGGTTGTCCGGACCGTGTTTGGACACAGAGTGTTTTCCAACTCTCTTGTCAAAAGCCTGACGGCCCGTTTTGAGTCCGTCTTTGCTCGCGACCACCCTCCAGAGGGCCCAGCCACGATCTGACCGTGCCCAGGACGAGGCACCCTCCCTGGGCTGGCCAAGGAGGTCTGAGAGCATGGAGCTCCCAGGCGTGTTTGGATTTTGGGACTTGGTTTATTTTACTGCCTTGGTCCTCCAGAGGGCCCATCCACCTTTGTCTGACCGACTAGTGTGGCCTCTTCTGGGCTTGGGTCAGTCCCTTGAGCGCCACTGGTTGTCCGGACCGTGTTTGGACACAGAGTGTTTTCCAACTCTCTTGTCAAAAGCCTGACGGCCCGTTTTGAGTCCGTCTTTGCTCGCGACCACCCTCCAGAGGGCCCAGCCACGATCTGACCGTGCCCAGGACGAGGCACCCTCCCTGGGCTGGCCAAGGAGGTCTGAGAGCATGGAGCTCCCAGGCGTGTTTGGATTTTGGGACTTGGTTTATTTTACTGCCTTGGTCCTCCAGAGGGCCCATCCACCTTTGTCTGACCGACTAGTGTGGCCTCTTCTGGGCTTGGGTGACTGCCTTGAACGCCA
This sequence comes from Coreius guichenoti, assembly GCA_039654105.1. Classification (NCBI taxonomy): domain Eukaryota; kingdom Metazoa; phylum Chordata; class Actinopteri; order Cypriniformes; family Gobionidae; genus Coreius; species Coreius guichenoti. The sequence goes on from JBAPCB010000061.1 coordinate 422,026, forward strand.
CACCGGTTCCCTCTCCTCCAGAGGGGACATCCACCTTTGTCTGACCGACTAGTGTGGCCTCTTCTGGGCTTGGGTGACTGCCTTGAACGCCACACCGGTTCCCTCTCCTCCAGAAGGAACATCCACCTTTGTCTGACCGACTAGTGTGGCCTCTTCTGGGCTTGGGTGACTGCCTTGAACGCCACACCGGTTCCCTCTCCTCCAGAGAGAACATCCACCTTTGTCTGACCGACTAGTGTGGCCTCTTCTGGGCTTGGGTCAGTCCCTTGAGCGCCACTGGTTGTCCGGACCGTGTTTGGACACAGAGTGTTTTCCAACTCTCTTGTCAAAAGCCTGACGGCCCGTTTTGAGTCCGTCTTTGCTCGCGACCACCCTCCAGAGGGCCCAGCCACGATCTGACCGTGCCCAGGACGAGGCACCCTCCCTGGGCTGGCCAAGGAGGTCTGAGAGCATGGAGCTCCCAGGCGTGTTTGGATTTTGGGACTTGGTTTATTTTACTGCCTTGGTCCTCCAGAGGGCCCATCCACCTTTGTCTGACCGACTAGTGTGGCCTCTTCTGGGCTTGGGTGACTGCCTTGAACGCCACACCGGTTCCCTCTCCTCCAGAGGGGACATCCACCTTTGTCTGACCGACTAGTGTGGCCTCTTCTGGGCTTGGGTGACTGCCTTGAACGCCACACCGGTTCCCTCTCCTCCAGAAGGAACATCCACCTTTGTCTGACCGACTAGTGTGGCCTCTTCTGGGCTTGGGTGACTGCCTTGAACGCCACACCGGTTCCCTCTCCTCCAGAGAGAACATCCACCTTTGTCTGACCGACTAGTGTGGCCTCTTCTGGGCTTGGGTCAGTCCCTTGAGCGCCACTGGTTGTCCGGACCGTGTTTGGACACAGAGTGTTTTCCAACTCTCTTGTCAAAAGCCTGACGGCCCGTTTTGAGTCCGTCTTTGCTCGCGACCACCCTCCAGAGGGCCCAGCCACGATCTGACCGTGCCCAGGACGAGGCACCCTCCCTGGGCTGGCCAAGGAGGTCTGAGAGCATGGAGCTCCCAGGCGTGTTTGGATTTTGGGACTTGGTTTATTTTACTGCCTTGGTCCTCCAGAGGGCCCATCCACCTTTGTCTGACCGACTAGTGTGGCCTCTTCTGGGCTTGGGTCAGTCCCTTGAGCGCCACTGGTTGTCCGGACCGTGTTTGGACACAGAGTGTTTTCCAACTCTCTTGTCAAAAGCCTGACGGCCCGTTTTGAGTCCGTCTTTGCTCGCGACCACCCTCCAGAGGGCCCAGCCACGATCTGACCGTGCCCAGGACGAGGCACCCTCCCTGGGCTGGCCAAGGAGGTCTGAGAGCATGGAGCTCCCAGGCGTGTTTGGATTTTGGGACTTGGTTTATTTTACTGCCTTGGTCCTCCAGAGGGCCCATCCACCTTTGTCTGACCGACTAGTGTGGCCTCTTCTGGGCTTGGGTGACTGCCTTGAACGCCACACCGGTTCCCTCTCCTCCAGAGGGGACATCCACCTTTGTCTGACCGACTAGTGTGGCCTCTTCTGGGCTTGGGTGACTGCCTTGAACGCCACACCGGTTCCCTCTCCTCCAGAAGGAACATCCACCTTTGTCTGACCGACTAGTGTGGCCTCTTCTGGGCTTGGGTGACTGCCTTGAACGCCACACCGGTTCCCTCTCCTCCAGAGGGGACATCCACCTTTGTCTGACCGACTAGTGTGGCCTCTTCTGGGCTTGGGTGACTGCCTTGAACGCCACACCGGTTCCCTCTCCTCCAGAGGGGACATCCACCTTTGTCTGACCGACTAGTGTGGCCTCTTCTGGGCTTGGGTGACTGCTTTGAACGCCACACCGGTTCCCTCTCCTCCAGAAGGAACATCCACCTTTGTCTGACCGACTAGTGTGGCCTCTTCTGGGCTTGGGTGACTGCCTTGAACGCCACACCGGTTCCCTCTCCTCCAGAGGGAACATCCACCTTTGTCTGACCGACTAGTGTGGCCTCTTCTGGGCTTGGGTCAGTCCCTTGAGTGCCACTGGTTGTCCGGACCGTGTTTGGACACAGAGTGTTTTCCAACTCTCTTGTCAAAAGCCTGACGGCCCGTTTTGAGTCCGTCTTTGCTCGCGACCACCCTCCAGAGGGCCCACCCACGATCTGACCGTGCCCAGGACGAGGCACCCTCCCTGGGCTGGCCAAGGAGGTCTGAGAACATGGAGCTCCCAGACGTGTTTGGATTTTGGGACTTGGTTTATTTTACTGCCTTGGTCCTCCAGAGGGCCCATCCACCTTTGTCTGACCGACCAGTGTGGCCTCTTCTGGGCTTTGGGTGACTGCCTTGAACGCCAGCACCGGTTCCCTCTCCTCCAGAGGGGACGTCCACCTTTGTCTGACCGACCAGCGTGGCCTCTTCTGGGCTTGGGTGACTGCCTTGATCGCCAGCACCGGTTCCCTCTCCTCCAGAGGGGACATCCACCTTTGTCTGACCGACCAGCGTGGCCTCCCCTGGGCTTGGGTCAGTGCCTTGAGCGCCACTGTTTATCGGGTCCGTGTTTTCCAACCCTCTTGACAAAAGCCCGACGGCCCGTTTTGAGTCCGTCTTTGCTTGCGACCGCCCTCCGGAGAGGCCCACCCGCGATCTGACCGTGCCCAGGACGAGGCACCCTCCCTGGGCTGGCCAGGGAGGTCTGAGAGCATGGAGCTCCCAGGCGTGTTTGGATTTTGGGACTTGGTTTCTTTCACTGCCTTGGTCCTCCAGAGGGCCCATCCACCTTTGCCTGACCGACTAGCGTGGCCTCTCCTGGGCTTGGGTCACTGCCTCGACCGCCACTGTTTGTCTGGTCCGTGTTTTCGGACCTACCCGACTCGGAGAACCAGAGCCCCGGCCACACACCCCCACCACACCACCCCTCCCTACCCGACTCGGAGAACCAGAGCCCCGGGCACGAACCCCCACCACACCACCCCTCCCTACCCGACTCA
>JBAPCB010000061.1:435000-440000 GCA_039654105.1 Coreius guichenoti
AGGGCCCGGCGGCAGGGGTGCGCATCCGCCGGGCCTCGACCCTTGTCTGTGTTTCAACTTCGGGCTGTCATACCCGCCTCGACAACACGTTCCTGGAAGTCTCTCAAGCCCAACCTCACAGCGCACCTCTTTTGTTTTATTTTTACGGGCTTTCGGCAGACCATTCCCTCGGACTGTTTCTCGGGTGCGTGTTTCGCCGTCGAGTTTCGCCCCTCTCCTCGACAAAACCGAGACGGCCCGTTTTGAGTCCGTCTTTGCTCGCCACCGCCCTCCGAGAGGGCCCACCGATCCGACTGTGCCCGGGACCGAGGCACCCTCCCTGGGCTGGCCAGGGAGGTCTGATAGCATGGAGCCTTTTTGGCCGTGTTTGGCTTTTCGGACTTTGTCCGTTTTTACGGAGGGTTTCCCTCCAGGGGTGTCTGAGCTTTGATTCTCACCCCTATCCTCCCCGGGGGGAGGGCCTGACCTGCTCCACATTCGGCAGGTCGTTCCTGGAAGTCTCTCAAGCCCGACCTCACAGCGCACCTCTTTTTATTTTATTTTTTACGGGCTTTCGGCAGACCATTCCCTCGGTCTGGTTCTCGGGTGCGTGTTTCGCCGTCGAGTTTCGCCCCTCTCCTCGACAAAACCGAGACGGCCCGTTTTGAGTCCGTCTTTGCTCGCCACCGCCCTCCGAGAGGGCCCACCGACCTGATCGTGCCCGGGACCGAGGCACCCTCCCTGGGCTGGCCAGGGAGGTCTGATAGCATGGAGCCTTTTTGGCCGTGTTTGGCTTTTCGGACTTTGTCCGTTTTTACGGAGGGTTTCCCTCCAGGGGTGTCTGAGCTTTCGGCAGACCGTTCCCTTGGTCTGGTTCTCGGGTGCGTGTTTCGCTGTCGAGTTTCGCCCCTTTCCTCGACAAAACCGAGACGGCCCGTTTTGAGTCCGTCTTTGCTCGCCACCGCCCTCCGAGAGGGCCCACCGACCTGACCGTGCCCGGGACCGAGGCACCCTCCCTGGGCTGGCCAGGGAGGTCTGATATCATGGAGCCTTTTTGGCCGTGTTTGGCTTTTCGGACTTTGTCCGTTTTTACGGAGGGTTTCCCTCCAGGGGTGTCTGAGCTTTCGGCAGACCATTCCCTTGGTCTGGTTCTCGGGTGCGTGTTTCGCTGTCGAGTTTCGCCCCTTTCCTCGACAAAACCCGTACGGCCCGTTTTGAGTCCGTCTTTGCTCGCCGACCTACCTCCAGAGAAGGGCGGAGGGGTCTGACCGTGCCCAGGACGAGGCACCCTCCCTGGGCTGGCCAGGGAGGTCTGAGCGCATGGAGCTGCCCGGGCGTGTTTGGACTTAGCTCACGTTTCAGGAGGATTTTCCTCCGGGGTGCCTTTCGCCCCTAGCAGTGACCAGGGCGGTGCATCTTCTCCGGGATGCCCGCGCCCTGGTCTGTGAGTATGTATCCCTGGAAAAAGGGCCAGGGCCCCCACGACGGTCTGTATAGAGTGGTTGCCACCTTCCTCCACTCTTTGACATCACCGGGACGGCCCGTTTTGAGTCCATCTTTGATCGCCGACCTACCTCCAGAGAAGGGCGGTGGGGTCTGACAGTGCCCAGGACGAGGCACCCTCCCTGGGCTGGCCAGGGAGGTCTGAGAGCATGGAGCTCCCCAGGCGTGTTTGGATTTTGGGACTTGGTTTATTTTACTGCCTTGGTCCTCCAGAGGGCCCATCCACCTTTGTCTGACCGACTAGTGTGGCCTCTTCTGGGCTTGGGTGACTGCCTTGAACGCCACACCGGTTCCCTCTCCTCCAGAGAGAACATCCACCTTTGTCTGACCGACTAGTGTGGCCTCTTCTGGGCTTGGGTCAGTCCCTTGAGCGCCACTGGTTGTCCGGACCGTGTTTGGACACAGAGTGTTTTCCAACTCTCTTGTCGAAAGCCTGACGGCCCGTTTTGAGTCCGTCTTTGCTCGCGACCACCCTCCAGAGGGCCCAGCCACGATCTGACCGTGCCCAGGACGAGGCACCCTCCCTGGGCTGGCCAAGGAGGTCTGAGAGCATGGAGCTCCCAGGCGTGTTTGGATTTTGGGACTTGGTTTATTTTACTGCCTTGGTCCTCCAGAGGGCCCATCCACCTTTGTCTGACCGACTAGTGTGGCCTCTTCTGGGCTTGGGTCAGTCCCTTGAGCGCCACTGGTTGTCCGGACCGTGTTTGGACACAGAGTGTTTTCCAACTCTCTTGTCAAAAGCCTGACGGCCCGTTTTGAGTCCGTCTTTGCTCGCGACCACCCTCCAGAGGGCCCAGCCACGATCTGACCGTGCCCAGGACGAGGCACCCTCCCTGGGCTGGCCAAGGAGGTCTGAGAGCATGGAGCTCCCAGGCGTGTTTGGATTTTGGGACTTGGTTTATTTTACTGCCTTGGTCCTCCAGAGGGCCCATCCACCTTTGTCTGACCGACTAGTGTGGCCTCTTCTGGGCTTGGGTGACTGCCTTGAACGCCACACCGGTTCCCTCTCCTCCAGAGGGGACATCCACCTTTGTCTGACCGACTAGTGTGGCCTCTTCTGGGCTTGGGTGACTGCCTTGAACGCCACACCGGTTCCCTCTCCTCCAGAAGGAACATCCACCTTTGTCTGACCGACTAGTGTGGCCTCTTCTGGGCTTGGGTGACTGCCTTGAACGCCACACCGGTTCCCTCTCCTCCAGAGGGCCCATCCACCTTTGTCTGACCGACTAGTGTGGCCTCTTCTGGGCTTGGGTCAGTCCCTTGAGCGCCACTGGTTGTCCGGACCGTGTTTGGACACAGAGTGTTTTCCAACTCTCTTGTCAAAAGCCTGACGGCCCGTTTTGAGTCCGTCTTTGCTCGCGACCACCCTCCAGAGGGCCCAGCCACGATCTGACCGTGCCCAGGACGAGGCACCCTCCCTGGGCTGGCCAAGGAGGTCTGAGAGCATGGAGCTCCCAGGCGTGTTTGGATTTTGGGACTTGGTTTATTTTACTGCCTTGGTCCTCCAGAGGGCCCATCCACCTTTGTCTGACCGACTAGTGTGGCCTCTTCTGGGCTTGGGTGACTGCCTTGAACGCCACACCGGTTCCCTCTCCTCCAGAGGGGACATCCACCTTTGTCTGACCGACTAGTGTGGCCTCTTCTGGGCTTGGGTGACTGCTTTGAACGCCACACCGGTTCCCTCTCCTCCAGAAGGAACATCCACCTTTGTCTGACCGACTAGTGTGGCCTCTTCTGGGCTTGGGTGACTGCCTTGAACGCCACACCGGTTCCCTCTCCTCCAGAGGGAACATCCACCTTTGTCTGACCGACTAGTGTGGCCTCTTCTGGGCTTGGGTCAGTCCCTTGAGCGCCACTGGTTGTCCGGACCGTGTTTGGACACAGAGTGTTTTCCAACTCTCTTGTCAAAAGCCTGACGGCCCGTTTTGAGTCCGTCTTTGCTCGCGACCACCCTCCAGAGGGCCCACCCACGATCTGACCGTGCCCAGGACGAGGCACCCTCCCTGGGCTGGCCAAGGAGGTCTGAGAACATGGAGCTCCCAGACGTGTTTGGATTTTGGGACTTGGTTTATTTTACTGCCTTGGTCCTCCAGAGGGCCCATCCACCTTTGTCTGACCGACCAGTGTGGCCTCTTCTGGGCTTTGGGTGACTGCCTTGAACGCCAGCACCGGTTCCCTCTCCTCCAGAGGGGACGTCCACCTTTGTCTGACCGACCAGCGTGGCCTCTTCTGGGCTTGGGTGACTGCCTTGATCGCCAGCACCGGTTCCCTCTCCTCCAGAGGGGACATCCACCTTTGTCTGACCGACCAGCGTGGCCTCCCCTGGGCTTGGGTCAGTGCCTTGAGCGCCACTGTTTATCGGGTCCGTGTTTTCCAACCCTCTTGACAAAAGCCCGACGGCCCGTTTTGAGTCCGTCTTTGCTCGCGACCGCCCTCCGGAGAGGCCCACCCGCGATCTGGACGTGCCCAGGACGAGGCACCCTCCCTGGGCTGGCCAGGGAGGTCTGAGAGCATGGAGCTCCCCAGGCGTGTTTGGACCGTGTTTTCCAACCCTCTTGACAAAAGCCCGACGGCCCGTTTTGAGTCCGTCTTTGCTTGCGACCGCCCTCCGGAGAGGCCCACCCGCGATCTGACCGTGCCCAGGACGAGGCACCCTCCCTGGGCTGGCCAGGGAGGTCTGAGAGCATGGAGCTCCCAGGCGTGTTTGGATTTTGGGACTTGGTTTCTTTCACTGCCTTGGTCCTCCAGAGGGCCCATCCACCTTTGCCTGACCGACTAGCGTGGCCTCTCCTGGGCTTGGGTCACTGCCTCGACCGCCACTGTTTGTCTGGTCCGTGTTTTCGGACCTACCCGACTCGGAGAACCAGAGCCCCGGCCACACACCCCCACCACACCACCCCTCCCTACCCGACTCGGAGAACCAGAGCCCCGGGCACGAACCCCCACCACACCACCCCTCCCTACCCGACTCAGAGAACCAGAGCACCGGACGCACACCCCCACCATACCACCCCTCCCTACCCGACTCAGAGAACCAGAGCACCGGACGCACACCCCCACCATACCACCCCTCCCTACCCGACTCAGAGAACCAGAGCACCGGACGCACACCCCCACCATACCACCACTCCCTACCCGACTCAGAGAACCAGAGCCACGGGCACGAACCCCAGCCATACCACCCCCTCCCTACCCGACTCAGAGAACCAGAGCCCCGGACGCACACCCCCACCATACCACCACTCCCTACCCGACTCAGAGAACCAGAGCCCTGGCCGCACACCCCCACCATACCACCACTCCCTACCCGACTCAGAGAACCAGAGCCCCGGACGCACACCCCCACCATACCACCACTCCCTACCCGACTCAGAGAACCAGAGCCCCGGCCTCGAACCCCCACCACACCACCCCTCCCTACCCGACTCAGAGAACCAGAGCCCCGGGCACGAACCCCCACCACACCACCCCTCCCTACCCGACTCGGAGAACCAGAGCCCCGGCCGCGCACCCCCACC
>JBAPCB010000061.1:450000-455000 GCA_039654105.1 Coreius guichenoti
TCTCACCCCTATCCTCCCCGGGGGGAGGGCCTGACCTGCTCCACATTCGGCAGGTCGTTCCTGGAAGTCTCTCAAGCCCGACCTCACAGCGCACCTCTTTTTATTTTATTTTTTACGGGCTTTCGGCAGACCATTCCCTCGGTCTGGTTCTCGGGTGCGTGTTTCGCCGTCGAGTTTCGCCCCTCTCCTCGACAAAACCGAGACGGCCCGTTTTGAGTCCGTCTTTGCTCGCCACCGCCCTCCGAGAGGGCCCACCGACCTGACCGTGCCCGGGACCGAGGCACCCTCCCTGGGCTGGCCAGGGAGGTCTGATAGCATGGAGCCTTTTTGGCCGTGTTTGGCTTTTCGGACTTTGTCCGTTTTTACGGAGGGTTTCCCTCCAGGGGTGTCTGAGCTTTCGGCAGACCGTTCCCTTGGTCTGGTTCTCGGGTGCGTGTTTCGCTGTCGAGTTTCGCCCCTTTCCTCGACAAAACCGAGACGGCCCGTTTTGAGTCCGTCTTTGCTCGCCACCGCCCTCCGAGAGGGCCCACCGACCTGACCGTGCCCGGGACCGAGGCACCCTCCCTGGGCTGGCCAGGGAGGTCTGATATCATGGAGCCTTTTTGGCCGTGTTTGGCTTTTCGGACTTTGTCCGTTTTTACGGAGGGTTTCCCTCCAGGGGTGTCTGAGCTTTCGGCAGACCATTCCCTTGGTCTGGTTCTCGGGTGCGTGTTTCGCTGTCGAGTTTCGCCCCTTTCCTCGACAAAACCCGTACGGCCCGTTTTGAGTCCGTCTTTGCTCGCCGACCTACCTCCAGAGAAGGGCGGAGGGGTCTGACCGTGCCCAGGACGAGGCACCCTCCCTGGGCTGGCCAGGGAGGTCTGAGCGCATGGAGCTGCCCGGGCGTGTTTGGACTTAGCTCACGTTTCAGGAGGATTTTCCTCCGGGGTGCCTTTCGCCCCTAGCAGTGACCAGGGCGGTGCATCTTCTCCGGGATGCCCGCGCCCTGGTCTGTGAGTATGTATCCCTGGAAAAAGGGCCAGGGCCCCCACGACGGTCTGTATAGAGTGGTTGCCACCTTCCTCCACTCTTTGACATCACCGGGACAGCCCGTTTTGAGTCCATCTTTGATCGCCGACCTACCTACAGAGAAGGGCGGTGGGGTCTGACAGTGCCCAGGACGAGGCACCCTCCCTGGGCTGGCCAGGGAGGTCTGAGAGCATGGAGCTCCCCAGGCGTGTTTGGATTTTGGGACTTGGTTTATTTTACTGCCTTGGTCCTCCAGAGGGCCCATCCACCTTTGTCTGACCGACTAGTGTGGCCTCTTCTGGGCTTGGGTGACTGCCTTGAACGCCACACCGGTTCCCTCTCCTCCAGAGAGAACATCCACCTTTGTCTGACCGACTAGTGTGGCCTCTTCTGGGCTTGGGTCAGTCCCTTGAGCGCCACTGGTTGTCCGGACCGTGTTTGGACACAGAGTGTTTTCCAACTCTCTTGTCAAAAGCCTGACGGCCCGTTTTGAGTCCGTCTTTGCTCGCGACCACCCTCCAGAGGGCCCAGCCACGATCTGACCGTGCCCAGGACGAGGCACCCTCCCTGGGCTGGCCAAGGAGGTCTGAGAGCATGGAGCTCCCAGGCGTGTTTGGATTTTGGGACTTGTTTATTTTACTGCCTTGGTCCTCCAGAGGGCCCATCCACCTTTGTCTGACCGACTAGTGTGGCCTCTTCTGGGCTTGGGTCAGTCCCTTGAGCGCCACTGGTTGTCCGGACCGTGTTTGGACACAGAGTGTTTTCCAACTCTCTTGTCAAAAGCCTGACGGCCCGTTTTGAGTCCGTCTTTGCTCGCGACCACCCTCCAGAGGGCCCAGCCACGATCTGACCGTGCCCAGGACGAGGCACCCTCCCTGGGCTGGCCAAGGAGGTCTGAGAGCATGGAGCTCCCAGGCGTGTTTGGATTTTGGGACGGTTTATTTTACTGCCTTGGTCCTCCAGAGGGCCCATCCACCTTTGTCTGACCGACTAGTGTGGCCTCTTCTGGGCTTGGGTGACTGCCTTGAACGCCACACCGGTTCCCTCTCCTCCAGAGGGGACATCCACCTTTGTCTGACCGACTAGTGTGGCCTCTTCTGGGCTTGGGTGACTGCCTTGAACGCCACACCGGTTCCCTCTCCTCCAGAAGGAACATCCACCTTTGTCTGACCGACTAGTGTGGCCTCTTCTGGGCTTGGGTGACTGCCTTGAACGCCACACCGGTTCCCTCTCCTCCAGAGGGAACATCCACCTTTGTCTGACCGACTAGTGTGGCCTCTTCTGGGCTTGGGTCAGTCCCTTGAGCGCCACTGGTTGTCCGGACCGTGTTTGGACACAGAGTGTTTTCCAACTCTCTTGTCAAAAGCCTGACGGAACGTTTTGAGTCCGTCTTTGCTCGCGACCACCCTCCAGAGGGCCCACCCACGATCTGACCGTGCCCAGGACGAGGCACCCTCCCTGGGCTGGCCAAGGAGGTCTGAGAACATGGAGCTCCCAGACGTGTTTGGATTTTGGGACTTGGTTTATTTTACTGCCTTGGTCCTCCAGAGGGCCCATCCACCTTTGTCTGACCGACCAGTGTGGCCTCTTCTGGGCTTTGGGTGACTGCCTTGAACGCCAGCACCGGTTCCCTCTCCTCCAGAGGGGACGTCCACCTTTGTCTGACCGACCAGCGTGGCCTCTTCTGGGCTTGGGTGACTGCCTTGATCGCCAGCACCGGTTCCCTCTCCTCCAGAGGGGACATCCACCTTTGTCTGACCGACCAGCGTGGCCTCCCCTGGGCTTGGGTCAGTGCCTTGAGCGCCACTGTTTATCGGGTCCGTGTTTTCCAACCCTCTTGACAAAAGCCCGACGGCCCGTTTTGAGTCCGTCTTTGCTCGCGACCGCCCTCCGGAGAGGCCCACCCGCGATCTGGACGTGCCCAGGACGAGGCACCCTCCCTGGGCTGGCCAGGGAGGTCTGAGAGCATGGAGCTCCCCAGGCGTGTTTGGACCGTGTTTTCCAACCCTCTTGACAAAAGCCCGACGGCCCGTTTTGAGTCCGTCTTTGCTTGCGACCGCCCTCCGGAGAGGCCCACCCGCGATCTGACCGTGCCCAGGACGAGGCACCCTCCCTGGGCTGGCCAGGGAGGTCTGAGAGCATGGAGCTCCCAGGCGTGTTTGGATTTTGGGACTTGGTTTCTTTCACTGCCTTGGTCCTCCAGAGGGCCCATCCACCTTTGCCTGACCGACTAGCGTGGCCTCTCCTGGGCTTGGGTCACTGCCTCGACCGCCACTGTTTGTCTGGTCCGTGTTTTCGGACCTACCCGACTCGGAGAACCAGAGCCCCGGCCACACACCCCCACCACACCACCCCTCCCTACCCGACTCGGAGAACCAGAGCCCCGGGCACGAACCCCCACCACACCACCCCTCCCTACCCGACTCAGAGAACCAGAGCACCGGACGCACACCCCCACCATACCACCCCTCCCTACCCGACTCAGAGAACCAGAGCACCGGACGCACACCCCCACCATACCACCACTCCCTACCCGACTCAGAGAACCAGAGCCACGGGCACGAACCCCAGCCATACCACCCCCTCCCTACCCGACTCAGAGAACCAGAGCCCCGGACGCACACCCCCACCATACCACCACTCCCTACCCGACTCAGAGAACCAGAGCCCTGGCCGCACACCCCCACCATACCACCACTCCCTACCCGACTCAGAGAACCAGAGCCCCGGACGCACACCCCCACCATACCACCACTCCCTACCCGACTCAGAGAACCAGAGCCCCGGCCTCGAACCCCCACCACACCACCCCTCCCTACCCGACTCAGAGAACCAGAGCCCCGGGCACGAACCCCCACCACACCACCCCTCCCTACCCGACTCGGAGAACCAGAGCCCCGGCCGCGCACCCCCACCACACCACCCCTCCCTACCCGACTCAGAGAACCAGAGCCCCGGCCGCACACCCCCAGCGGAGGGGGCTGGAAGTCGGACTCTGTTCGGATTTTTGGACTCTGTCTTCCGTAGGCTCCCGAACTTCGAACGGCTGTAACTCCGCGACCGAGCCGCCTAGAGGCACCAAACTCGGGTCGAAGGAGGGGCTTCTGGGGCCCTCCCCGACGCGCCCCGGCCCGAGCTTCTAGCACCCCCGCGGGCCGAGATACGGTGCCCGAAGGGAAAGGGTGCGCTTCGGAAGGAAGGGTCCCAGAGGCTCGGGACTCCGGGGTCCGAGAGGGCCCCGAGGGACCCCTCGCCACCCCGAAGGACGAGCCGCTGGGACTCGTCCTTTCCGAGATACGGGCAGCTTTGTCCGAAAGTCTCTCGCGCGTAACCGGGCGTATCTCGGGAGCGGGGCCGAGTCGGAGCTCCAAACTCCGGGCATGGAGAGCTCCCTCGGGGCCCCTTCTGACCCCGCCGTCCCCGGCTCCTGGGACCTTCGGGTTCCGAGATACGGCCACTTCCGGTCCAGCTTCGAGCGGCCGTATCTCGGAAACCGAGCCGACTTGGAGCTCCAAACTCCGGGCGTGGGGAGGTACCCGCGGGCCCCCCTCGACCCCAGATTATGGAGCCCCGACTCGGCTTGGCCTTGGAGTTATGCCCGATCAAGCATGGGACTTTGACCGGGTGTATCTCGGAAACCGAGCCGACTTGGAGCTCCAAACTCCGGGCGTGGTTAGGTACCCGCGGGCCACCCGTGACCCCAGAGTATGGAGCCCCGGGGGGGAGAGGGTGTGGTGTGGTAACTCCACACCCCACCACTAAAACCTACACACCACCCACAGACAGCTCCAGGACACCCGGCCTGGACACCCACCTAGCCACCCCTCCCTACCCGACTCAGAGAACCAGAGCCCCGGCCGCACACCCCCACCACACCACCCCTCCCTACCCGACTCAGAGAACCAGAGCCCCGGCCACACACCCCCACCACACCACCACTCCCTACCCGACTCAGAGAACCAGAGCCCCGGGCACGAACCCCCACCATACCA
>JBAPCB010000061.1:465000-472500 GCA_039654105.1 Coreius guichenoti
ATCACCGGGACGGCCCGTTTTGAGTCCATCTTTGATCGCCGACCTACCTCCAGAGAAGGGCGGTGGGGTCTGACAGTGCCCAGGACGAGGCACCCTCCCTGGGCTGGCCAGGGAGGTCTGAGAGCATGGAGCTCCCCAGGCGTGTTTGGATTTTGGGACTTGGTTTATTTTACTGCCTTGGTCCTCCAGAGGGCCCATCCACCTTTGTCTGACCGACTAGTGTGGCCTCTTCTGGGCTTGGGTGACTGCCTTGAACGCCACACCGGTTCCCTCTCCTCCAGAGAGAACATCCACCTTTGTCTGACCGACTAGTGTGGCCTCTTCTGGGCTTGGGTCAGTCCCTTGAGCGCCACTGGTTGTCCGGACCGTGTTTGGACACAGAGTGTTTTCCAACTCTCTTGTCAAAAGCCTGACGGCCCGTTTTGAGTCCGTCTTTGCTCGCGACCACCCTCCAGAGGGCCCAGCCACGATCTGACCGTGCCCAGGACGAGGCACCCTCCCTGGGCTGGCCAAGGAGGTCTGAGAGCATGGAGCTCCCAGGCGTGTTTGGATTTTGGGACTTGGTTTATTTTACTGCCTTGGTCCTCCAGAGGGCCCATCCACCTTTGTCTGACCGACTAGTGTGGCCTCTTCTGGGCTTGGGTCAGTCCCTTGAGCGCCACTGGTTGTCCGGACCGTGTTTGGACACAGAGTGTTTTCCAACTCTCTTGTCAAAAGCCTGACGGCCCGTTTTGAGTCCGTCTTTGCTCGCGACCACCCTCCAGAGGGCCCAGCCACGATCTGACCGTGCCCAGGACGAGGCACCCTCCCTGGGCTGGCCAAGGAGGTCTGAGAGCATGGAGCTCCCAGGCGTGTTTGGATTTTGGGACTTGGTTTATTTTACTGCCTTGGTCCTCCAGAGGGCCCATCCACCTTTGTCTGACCGACTAGTGTGGCCTCTTCTGGGCTTGGGTGACTGCCTTGAACGCCACACCGGTTCCCTCTCCTCCAGAGGGGACATCCACCTTTGTCTGACCGACTAGTGTGGCCTCTTCTGGGCTTGGGTGACTGCCTTGAACGCCACACCGGTTCCCTCTCCTCCAGAAGGAACATCCACCTTTGTCTGACCGACTAGTGTGGCCTCTTCTGGGCTTGGGTGACTGCCTTGAACGCCACACCGGTTCCCTCTCCTCCAGAGAGAACATCCACCTTTGTCTGACCGACTAGTGTGGCCTCTTCTGGACTTGGGTCAGTCCCTTGAGCGCCACTGGTTGTCCGGACCGTGTTTGGACACAGAGTGTTTTCCAACTCTCTTGTCAAAAGCCTGACGGCCCGTTTTGAGTCCGTCTTTGCTCGCGACCACCCTCCAGAGGGCCCAGCCACGATCTGACCGTGCCCAGGACGAGGCACCCTCCCTGGGCTGGCCAAGGAGGTCTGAGAGCATGGAGCTCCCAGGCGTGTTTGGATTTTGGGACTTGGTTTATTTTACTGCCTTGGTCCTCCAGAGGGCCCATCCACCTTTGTCTGACCGACTAGTGTGGCCTCTTCTGGGCTTGGGTCAGTCCCTTGAGCGCCACTGGTTGTCCGGACCGTGTTTGGACACAGAGTGTTTTCCAACTCTCTTGTCAAAAGCCTGACGGCCCGTTTTGAGTCCGTCTTTGCTCGCGACCACCCTCCAGAGGGCCCAGCCACGATCTGACCGTGCCCAGGACGAGGCACCCTCCCTGGGCTGGCCAAGGAGGTCTGAGAGCATGGAGCTCCCAGGCGTGTTTGGATTTTGGGACTTGGTTTATTTTACTGCCTTGGTCCTCCAGAGGGCCCATCCACCTTTGTCTGACCGACTAGTGTGGCCTCTTCTGGGCTTGGGTGACTGCCTTGAACGCCACACCGGTTCCCTCTCCTCCAGAGGGGACATCCACCTTTGTCTGACCGACTAGTGTGGCCTCTTCTGGGCTTGGGTGACTGCCTTGAACGCCACACCGGTTCCCTCTCCTCCAGAAGGAACATCCACCTTTGTCTGACCGACTAGTGTGGCCTCTTCTGGGCTTGGGTGACTGCCTTGAACGCCACACCGGTTCCCTCTCCTCCAGAGGGCCCATCCACCTTTGTCTGACCGACTAGTGTGGCCTCTTCTGGGCTTGGGTCAGTCCCTTGAGCGCCACTGGTTGTCCGGACCGTGTTTGGACACAGAGTGTTTTCCAACTCTCTTGTCAAAAGCCTGACGGCCCGTTTTGAGTCCGTCTTTGCTCGCGACCACCCTCCAGAGGGCCCAGCCACGATCTGACCGTGCCCAGGACGAGGCACCCTCCCTGGGCTGGCCAAGGAGGTCTGAGAGCATGGAGCTCCCAGGCGTGTTTGGATTTTGGGACTTGGTTTATTTTACTGCCTTGGTCCTCCAGAGGGCCCATCCACCTTTGTCTGACCGACTAGTGTGGCCTCTTCTGGGCTTGGGTGACTGCCTTGAACGCCACACCGGTTCCCTCTCCTCCAGAAGGAACATCCACCTTTTTCTGACCGACTAGTGTGGCCTCTTCTGGGCTTGGGTGACTGCCTTGAACGCCACACCGGTTCCCTCTCCTCCAGAGGGCCCATCCACCTTTGTCTGACCGACTAGTGTGGCCTCTTCTGGGCTTGGGTCAGTCCCTTGAGCGCCACTGGTTGTCCGGACCGTGTTTGGACACAGAGTGTTTTCCAACTCTCTTGTCAAAAGCCTGACGGCCCGTTTTGAGTCCGTCTTTGCTCGCGACCACCCTCCAGAGGGCCCAGCCACGATCTGACCGTGCCCAGGACGAGGCACCCTCCCTGGGCTGGCCAAGGAGGTCTGAGAGCATGGAGCTCCCAGGCGTGTTTGGATTTTGGGACTTGGTTTATTTTACTGCCTTGGTCCTCCAGAGGGCCCATCCACCTTTGTCTGACCGACTAGTGTGGCCTCTTCTGGGCTTGGGTGACTGCCTTGAACGCCACACCGGTTCCCTCTCCTCCAGAGGGGACATCCACCTTTGTCTGACCGACTAGTGTGGCCTCTTCTGGGCTTGGGTGACTGCCTTGAACGCCACACCGGTTCCCTCTCCTCCAGAAGGAACATCCACCTTTGTCTGACCGACTAGTGTGGCCTCTTCTGGGCTTGGGTGACTGCCTTGAACGCCACACCGGTTCCCTCTCCTCCAGAGAGAACATCCACCTTTGTCTGACCAACTAGTGTGGCCTCTTCTGGGCTTGGGTCAGTCCCTTGAGCGCCACTGGTTGTCCGGACCGTGTTTGGACACAGAGTGTTTTCCAACTCTCTTGTCAAAAGCCTGACGGCCCGTTTTGAGTCCGTCTTTGCTCGCGACCACCCTCCAGAGGGCCCAGCCACGATCTGACCGTGCCCAGGACGAGGCACCCTCCCTGGGCTGGCCAAGGAGGTCTGAGAGCATGGAGCTCCCAGGCGTGTTTGGATTTTGGGACTTGGTTTATTTTACTGCCTTGGTCCTCCAGAGGGCCCATCCACCTTTGTCTGACCGACTAGTGTGGCCTCTTCTGGGCTTGGGTCAGTCCCTTGAGCGCCACTGGTTGTCCGGACCGTGTTTGGACACAGAGTGTTTTCCAACTCTCTTGTCAAAAGCCTGACGGCCCGTTTTGAGTCCGTCTTTGCTCGCGACCACCCTCCAGAGGGCCCAGCCACGATCTGACCGTGCCCAGGACGAGGCACCCTCCCTGGGCTGGCCAAGGAGGTCTGAGAGCATGGAGCTCCCAGGCGTGTTTGGATTTTGGGACGGTTTATTTTACTGCCTTGGTCCTCCAGAGGGCCCATCCACCTTTGTCTGACCGACTAGTGTGGCCTCTTCTGGGCTTGGGTGACTGCCTTGAACGCCACACCGGTTCCCTCTCCTCCAGAAGGAACATCCACCTTTGTCTGACCGACTAGTGTGGCCTCTTCTGGGCTTGGGTGACTGCCTTGAACGCCACACCGGTTCCCTCTCCAACTCTCTTGTCAAAAGCCTGACGGCCCGTTTTGAGTCCGTCTTTGCTCGCGACCACCCTCCAGAGGGCCCAGCCACGATCTGACCGTGCCCAGGACGAGGCACCCTCCCTGGGCTGGCCAAGGAGGTCTGAGAGCATGGAGCTCCCAGGCGTGTTTGGATTTTGGGACTTGGTTTATTTTACTGCCTTGGTCCTCCAGAGGGCCCATCCACCTTTGTCTGACCGACTAGTGTGGCCTCTTCTGGGCTTGGGTCAGTCCCTTGAGCGCCACTGGTTGTCCGGACCGTGTTTGGACACAGAGTGTTTTCCAACTCTCTTGTCAAAAGCCTGACGGCCCCCGGGGACGAACCAGGCCCCCTGACGGCCCCCGGGGGAGAACCAGGCCCCCGAGGGACCCCTCGCCACCCCGAAGGACGAGCCGCTGGGACTCGTCCTTTCCGAGATACGGGCAGCTTTGTCCGAAAGTCTGTCGCGCGTAACCGGGCGTATCTCGGGGGCGGGGCCGAGTCGGAGCTCCAAACTCCGTCCCCGGCTCCTGGGACCTTCGGGTTCCGAGATACGGCCACTTCCTGTCCAGCTTCGAGCGGCCGTATCTCGGAAACCGAGCCGACTTGGAGCTCCAAACTCCGGGCGTGGGGAGGTACCCGAGGGCCCCCCGAGACCCCAGAGTATGGAGCCCCGACTTGGCTTGGCCTTGGAGTTATGCCCGGTCAAGGATGGGACTTTGACCGGGTGTATTTCGAAAACCGAGACGAGTTGGAGCTCCAAACTCCGGGCGTGGGGAGGTACCCGCGGGCCCCCCGAGACCCCAGAGTATGGAGCCCCGACTCGGCTTGACTCCCGAGTTACTAGCTCCAAACCCCACCGCTAAAACCTACACACCACCCAGAGACAGCTCCAGGACACCCGGCCTGGACACCCACCTAGCCACCCCTCCCTACCCGACTCAGAGAACCAGAGCCCCGGACGCACACCCCCACCATACCACCACTCCCTACCCGACTCAGAGAACCAGAGCCCCGGACGCGAACCCCCACCATACCACCCCTCCCTACCCGACTCAGAGAACCAGAGCCCCGGGCACGAACCCCCACCACACCACACCACCCCTCCCAACCCGACTCAGAGAACCAGAGCCCCTGGCACGAACCACCACCACACCACAACTCCCTACCCGACTCGGAGAACCAGAGCCCCGGCCACACACCCCCACCACACCACCCCTCCCATCCCGACTCAGAGAACCAGAGCCCCTGGCACGAACCCCCACCACACCACCCCTCCCTACCCGACTCGGAGAACCAGAGCCCCGGCCACACACCCCCACCACACCACCCCTCCCTACCCGACTCGGAGAACCAGAGCCCCGGGCACGAACCCCCACCACACCACCCCTCCCTACCCGACTCAGAGAACCAGAGCACCGGACGCACACCCCCACCATACCACCCCTCCCTACCCGACTCAGAGAACCAGAGCACCGGACGCACACCCCCACCATACCACCACTCCCTACCCGACTCAGAGAACCAGAGCCACGGGCACGAACCCCAGCCATACCACCCCCTCCCTACCCGACTCAGAGAACCAGAGCCCCGGACGCACACCCCCACCATACCACCACTCCCTACCCGACTCAGAGAACCAGAGCCCTGGCCGCACACCCCCACCATACCACCACTCCCTACCCGACTCAGAGAACCAGAGCCCCGGCCTCGAACCCCCACCACACCACCCCTCCCTACCCGACTCAGAGAACCAGAGCCCCGGGCACGAACCCCCACCACACCAGCCCTCCCTACCCGACTCGGAGAACCAGAGCCCCGGCCGCGCACCCCCACCACACCACCCCTCCCTACCCGACTCAGAGAACCAGAGCCCCGGCCGCACACCCCCAGCGGAGGGGGCTGGAAGTCGGACTCTGTTCGGATTTTTGGACTCTGTCTTCCGTAGGCTCCCGAACTTCGAACGGCTGTAACTCCGCGACCGAGCCGCCTAGAGGCACCAAACTCGGGTCGAAGGAGGGGCTCCTGGGGCCCTCCCCGACGCGCCCCGGCCCGAGCTTCTAGCACCCCCGCGGGCCGAGATACGGGGCCCGAAGGGAAAGGGTGCGCTTCGGAAGGAAGGGTCCCAGAGGCTCGGGACTCCGGGGTCCGAGAGGGCCCCGAGGGACCCCTCGCCACCCCGAAGGACGAGCCGCTGGGACTCGTCCTTTCCGAGATACGGGCAGCTTTGTCCGAAAGTCTCTCGCGCGTAACCGGGCGTATCTCGGGAGCGGGGCCGAGTCGGAGCTCCAAACTCCGGGCATGGAGAGCTCCCTCGGGGCCCCTTCTGACCCCGCCGTCCCCGGCTCCTGGGACCTTCGGGTTCCGAGATACGGCCACTTCCGGTCCAGCTTCGAGCGGCCGTATCTCGGAAACCGAGCCGACTTGGAGCTCCAAACTCCGGGCGTGGGGAGGTACCCGCGGGCCCCCCTCGACCCCAGAGTATGGAGCCCCGACTCGGCTTGGCCTTGGAGTTATGCCCGATCAAGCATGGGACTTTGACCGGGTGTATCTCGGAAACCGAGCCGACTTGGAGCTCCAAACTCCGGGCGTGGTTAGGTACCCGCGGGCCCCCCGCGACCCCAGAGTATGGAGCCCCGACTCGGCTTGGCCTTGGAGTTATGCCCGGTCAAGTATGGGACTTTGACCGGGTGTGTCTCGGAAACCGAGACGACTTGGAGCTCCAAACTCCGGGCGTGGTACCCGTGGGACCCCCGTGACCCCAGAGTATGGAGCCCCGGGGGGGGGAGGGTGTGGTGTGGTAACTCCACACCCCACCACTAAAACCTACACACCACCCACAGACAGCTCCAGGACACCCGGCCTGGACACCCACCTAGCCACCCCTCCCTACCCGACTCAGAGAACCAGAGCCCCGGCCGCACACCCCCACCACACCACCCCTCCCTACCCGACTCAGAGAACCAGAGCCCCGGCCACACACCCCCACCACACCACCACTCCCTACCCGACTCAGAGAACCAGAGCCCCGGGCACGAACCCCCACCATACCACCCCTCCCTACCCGACTCGGAGAACCAGAGCCCCGGGCACGAACCCCCACCATACCACCCCTCCCTACCCGACTCGGAGAACCAGAGCCCCGGACACGCACCCCCACCACACCACCCCTCCCTACCCGACTCAGAGAACCAGAGCCCCGGCCACATCCTCCGGAGGACCCGCACCTGTTCTCCAGCCGAACCCGGGGGTCCCACTCTTAAGCCCGGGCATTAATGTCCCAGCCGAACCCGGGCCTCCAGAGAGCCACGCAACTGGTAACCTAAAATTAATCGACTTAGGTTTTGGCGGGCTTCCGGACTTCCAGGCGGAGGACCCTCCGCCCCGGCTCTCCGCACCCGCCTCGGAGAACCAGAGCCCCGGGCACGAACCCCCACTGTACCACCCCCCCCTACCCGACTCGGAGAACCAGAGCCCCGGACACGCACCCCCACCACACCACCCCTCCCTACCCGACTCAGAGGACCACACCTCCGGCCACGTCCTCCGGGGG
>JBAPCB010000061.1:477500-492500 GCA_039654105.1 Coreius guichenoti
GATCCTAGAGAAGAGCCTCAAGACCGTCGAACCTATGGTGATCGGTCTCCAGTTACCGATCTCCATTAACGCACCCTGGTCCGAGGTCTTGGGAAGTAGCACCGTGCGGCATTGCTTAAAGCATTTGGGAGTGACTCCGGTGATCCACCACACGTTGAACAGGTGTTGGAGTTTCTCGCACCCGGGATCCCATTCGAGAATCTTCTGCTTCCCGATCCCGTCGGGTCCGGGCGCGGATGCGTTCGAAGCTTGGTTTAAACAGGTCTTTACCTCCTCAGTTGTAATTAGCCCTGCCATGTGCCCGTTATCTGCAGTTCCGAAGGGCACGAAGGGACCAAGGTCCTCGAAGGTCGTTGACTTCTCCCAACCGTCTCTAAACGCCTGTGTGATCACATCAAGCGGAATAGGACAGTCGGCAGAGCACGTGCCATCGAGGAGCTCGGCGGCGAGACTCGCTTGATCCCTACTGTACAACCGCTGACAGGTGTGGTAGGCAAGCCGCCTTGCTTTCCCAGAGGC
Organism: Coreius guichenoti; assembly: GCA_039654105.1. NCBI lineage: Eukaryota > Metazoa > Chordata > Actinopteri > Cypriniformes > Gobionidae > Coreius > Coreius guichenoti. The sequence goes on from JBAPCB010000061.1 coordinate 478,020, forward strand.
CCGTCTGCGGGTCCCAACCGCTCCCGGAGGGCGGTCAGGACCAGGGTTGGTGAGTCTTGGAATGTTGCTGCACAACGTTCGGAGGATCGATTCTGATAGGCTCTCGACCAAGGCAGGGACTTGATCATCGCCTTCCAACCAAGCAGAGAGTACTCTGATATGCTCCTCCCCCTCATCCTCTGCCCCACTCACCATTTGTCTGGCGGCTTCTCGTAGTGCCACGACAAGACCGCTATCTGGCAAGATAAGCGCATCCCGAGGAACTGAGGGATTTGTTACACGTAACGTCGGTGCATTCGTTTCCTCATTGGGTCTGGGGCCCAGGCCGGAGCCTGAACCCTCCCCTAAGGCCCGTAAGACTTCTACCTCCACCTCCGCCTGTGTGGGAACAGGACCCCCCTGAGAGGACGCGGTGGTCAGTCGCGCCCGTTTTGCGTTCCGGATTTCTGGATGGACGTGTCGTTCGTGTGTACTCAAAGCTCTGTTAGAGACGAACCTAGAGCCACATTCCTCACAGATCACACCTCCGACTCGCGCTGCTCGTCTGGGGGTGCTATTGCAATGAGGGACATGACATACTATGGATCGCCAGCTGGTCGAGATCTTTTCACAGGTACGACAGCTGTATCTAACAGGCATCTTGCCATGGCGGGTCGAAAAATGATTCTCGACCTGCAGAAGGGAGCCTGCCGACACGCCGCAGATGGTGCACGCATAGTCGCCTAATGGCAATGGCACTACCACTTCGGTTCCCATTTGCGCACCGTCCGGAGTAGGGGTGACCATGGTGGGGTCACCCCCTAGGGGAGCGTCGGGTTGACCCGAGCTCGGGGTTTCTCTGGCAGGGTCTCTTGCGCCGAAGAGCCCAGGGGGTCCACTCGGGAACTCAACATCGTCCGTGGCCCTCTCCCTCAGACGTGTCAACACCACCGAGCAGTCTCGTAGTCGATATGTACGCGCTAAGTCCGATGCCTGACAACCTTCGCCACCGTCCCTTGTCAGGGGAGCGGCGGGGGGGACATTGGGGAGCACCGAAATGAGCCTGTCCCCCAAGCTCACCCGGGTCACCTTGTTATCCTGGGCGCCGTGACCGCCAGTATGAATTTCCGATTTTTTACTGTTCATGTTTTGGATTGTGGAGTATTACGCCACTCCGGGGCAGAATCGTGTCACCAAAGCCGTAGGATAATCCAAATCATGGTCAAAAAACAATCCGAGATCATAACCTTAGGTCAGTCGTCCAGTCGGTGCCGCTCGAACGCCATCTTACCATCCACCGTGCCAACCACCTCTCCCTTGTTCGCTGCGGTCCCGACTGGGATTTTTGGACGTGCGGTGGAGGAGGAGCAGCTTACCCATGTCGGCAATCCGAGGGTTACCGGGTAAACGTCCACCTCCGGCACGCCCCTTGGGTCGATCGAACAGAAGGGGTACGCTCTCATTAACCCCTTGCGAATCATGGTCAAAGAAAACATTCTTGGCAAATGCTTTCGCTTTTGGACGTATTGCACCGGTCAACGAGTTTCACCTCTAGCAGTGCAAGACGAATGTCCCCGGCAGTCTCACTTAACCATAGGAGAGTGATGTTATTGTCCTTGTTTACCGTCATATCCTGTAAGTTTCAGCTTTGCTTCCTTAATCCTACGCACGCTGCCCGGCGGGTCATGGGAATAACGCCGCCGGATCGCGGGTTGGCATCGTTTACGGTCGGAACTACGACGGTATCTGATCGTCTTCGAACCTCCGACTTTCGTTCTTGATTAATGAAAACATTCTTGGCAAATGCTTTCGCTTTCGTCCGTCTTGCGCCGGTCCAAGAATTTCACCTCTAGCGGCGCAATACGAATGCCCCCGGCCGTCCCTCTCAATCATGGCCCCGGGTTCCAGAAACCCACAAAATAGAACCGGAGTCCTATTCCATTATTCCTAGCTGCGGTATTCAGCGGCGACGGGCGGCCTGCTTTGAACACTCTAATTTTTTCAAAGTAAACGCTCCGGGCCCCTGGACCGGACACCCAGTTAAGGGCATCCGGGGGGCACCGGGAGGCAGGGTCCGGGACAGGCGGTGGCTCGCCTCGCGGCGGACCGCCAGCCCACTCCCGAGATCCAACTACGAGCTTTTTAACTGCAGCAACTTTAGTATACGCTATTGGAGCTGGAATTACCGCGGCTGCTGGCACCAGACTTGCCCTCCAATGGGTCCTCGCCCATGGGTTTAGGATACGCTCATTCCAATTACAGGGCCTCGAAAGAGACCTGTATTGTTATTTTTCGTCACTACCTCTCCGTGTCGGAAATGGGTAATTTGCGCGCCTGCTGCCTTCCTTGGATGTGGTAGCCGTTTCTCAGGCTCCCTCTCCGGAATCGAACCCTGATTCCCCGTTACCCGTGGTCACCATGGTAGGCGCCGAATGTACCATCGAAAGTTGATAGGGCAGACATTCGAAAGAGTCGTCGCCGCCGCGGAGGGCGCGCGATCGGCCCGAGGTTATCTAGAGTCACCAAAGCGGCCGGGGGAACCGGACGGCCGAAGCCGCCCGGACGCACCCGGATGGGTTTTGGATCTGATAAATGCACGCGTCCCCGACCCCCGGAAGGGCCGGGTCGGCGCTCGTTTGCATGTATTAGCTCTGGAATTGCCACAGTTATCCAAGTAGCGGTTGGAGCGATCAAAGGAACCATAACTGATTTAATGAGCCATTCGCAGTTTCGCTGTACCGACCGTGTGCACTTAGACCTGCATGGCTTAATCTTTGAGACAAGCATATGCTACTGGCAGGATCAACCAGGTAGCCCCCGGGGACGGAGAACCACGACGCGCTGGCTTCCTACACACGGGTCACGCTCCGCTCGGGCCCGAGGGCGAGAGACGGCGCGGCCGCTCATAGGGCGCGTGCGGAACCCTCCTCTGGTGGGGTAGGGTGGGTTGGCCGCTGGATCGAGGCCGTAACCGGGAAAGGGTGCTTTTCTTTGCGAGGGCGCGGGCCGAGGTCCGCTCTCGGCCGGGGGGGGTTGCGACGAGCAGAGCCCCACCGGCGTCCGAGCCTCCCTCCGCCGCGCGCGCCGACGCAGCTCCGAACCTTCGTTTCTGACGGACCGTCTGAGTCTCCCACGGTCGGCGCTCGCCCCGGTGTCCCCGGGCGGCGCCTGATATTCGATGCGCTGAGTGGGGAGGTACACTTTGCCCATAGCGGTTCTCGTCGAACCGAGCAATGGCCTGCCCCTGGCGCGTCTCAAGTTCCATTCGCCCAGATGAAAATAACAAACTGCACCCCGCAAAAGGGCCCGGCGGCAGGGGTGCGCATCCGCCGGGCCTCGACCCTTGTCTGTGTTTCAACTTCGGGCTGTCATACCCGCCTCGACAACACGTTCCTGGAAGTCTCTCAAGCCCAACCTCACAGCGCACCTCTTTTGTTTTATTTTTACGGGCTTTCGGCAGACCATTCCCTCGGACTGTTTCTCGGGTGCGTGTTTCGCCGTCGAGTTTCGCCCCTCTCCTCGACAAAACCGAGACGGCCCGTTTTAAGTCCGTCTTTGCTCGCCACCGCCCTCCGAGAGGGCCCACCGATCCGACTGTGCCCGGGACCGAGGCACCCTCCCTGGGCTGGCCAGGGAGGTCTGATAGCATGGAGCCTTTTTGGCCGTGTTTGGCTTTTCGGACTTTGTCCGTTTTTACGGAGGGTTTCCCTCCAGGGGTGTCTGAGCTTTGATTCTCACCCCTATCCTCCCCGGGGGGAGGGCCTGACCTGCTCCACATTCGGCAGGTCGTTCCTGGAAGTCTCTCAAGCCCGACCTCACAGCGCACCTCTTTTTATTTTATTTTTTACGGGCTTTCGGCAGACCATTCCCTCGGTCTGGTTCTCGGGTGCGTGTTTCGCTGTCGAGTTTCGCCCCTTTCCTCGACAAAACCGAGACGGCCCGTTTTGAGTCCGTCTTTGCTCGCCACCGCCCTCCGAGAGGGCCCACCGACCTGACCGTGCCCGGGACCGAGGCACCCTCCCTGGGCTGGCCAGGGAGGTCTGATATCATGGAGCCTTTTTGGCCGTGTTTGGCTTTTCGGACTTTGTCCGTTTTTACGGAGGGTTTCCCTCCAGGGGTGTCTGAGCTTTCGGCAGACCATTCCCTTGGTCTGGTTCTCGGGTGCGTGTTTCGCTGTCGAGTTTCGCCCCTTTCCTCGACAAAACCCGTACGGCCCGTTTTGAGTCCGTCTTTGCTCGCCGACCTACCTCCAGAGAAGGGCGGAGGGGTCTGACCGTGCCCAGGACGAGGCACCCTCCCTGGGCTGGCCAGGGAGGTCTGAGCGCATGGAGCTGCCCGGGCGTGTTTGGACTTAGCTCACGTTTCAGGAGGATTTTCCTCCGGGGTGCCTTTCGCCCCTAGCAGTGACCAGGGCGGTGCATCTTCTCCGGGATGCCCGCGCCCTGGTCTGTGAGTATGTATCCCTGGAAAAAGGGCCAGGGCCCCCACGACGGTCTGTATAGAGTGGTTGCCACCTTCCTCCACTCTTTGACATCACCGGGACGGCCCGTTTTGAGTCCATCTTTGATCGCCGACCTACCTCCAGAGAAGGGCGGTGGGGTCTGACAGTGCCCAGGACGAGGCACCCTCCCTGGGCTGGCCAGGGAGGTCTGAGAGCATGGAGCTCCCCAGGCGTGTTTGGATTTTGGGACTTGGTTTATTTTACTGCCTTGGTCCTCCAGAGGGCCCATCCACCTTTGTCTGACCGACTAGTGTGGCCTCTTCTGGGCTTGGGTGACTGCCTTGAACGCCACACCGGTTCCCTCTCCTCCAGAGAGAACATCCACCTTTGTCTGACCGACTAGTGTGGCCTCTTCTGGGCTTGGGTCAGTCCCTTGAGCGCCACTGGTTGTCCGGACCGTGTTTGGACACAGAGTGTTTTCCAACTCTCTTGTCAAAAGCCTGACGGCCCGTTTTGAGTCCGTCTTTGCTCGCGACCACCCTCCAGAGGGCCCAGCCACGATCTGACCGTGCCCAGGACGAGGCACCCTCCCTGGGCTGGCCAAGGAGGTCTGAGAGCATGGAGCTCCCAGGCGTGTTTGGATTTTGGGACTTGGTTTATTTTACTGCCTTGGTCCTCCAGAGGGCCCATCCACCTTTGTCTGACCGACTAGTGTGGCCTCTTCTGGGCTTGGGTCAGTCCCTTGAGCGCCACTGGTTGTCCGGACCGTGTTTGGACACAGAGTGTTTTCCAACTCTCTTGTCAAAAGCCTGACGGCCCGTTTTGAGTCCGTCTTTGCTCGCGACCACCCTCCAGAGGGCCCAGCCACGATCTGACCGTGCCCAGGACGAGGCACCCTCCCTGGGCTGGCCAAGGAGGTCTGAGAGCATGGAGCTCCCAGGCGTGTTTGGATTTTGGGACTTGGTTTATTTTACTGCCTTGGTCCTCCAGAGGGCCCATCCACCTTTGTCTGACCGACTAGTGTGGCCTCTTCTGGGCTTGGGTGACTGCCTTGAACGCCACACCGGTTCCCTCTCCTCCAGAGGGGACATCCACCTTTGTCTGACCGACTAGTGTGGCCTCTTCTGGGCTTGGGTGACTGCCTTGAACGCCACACCGGTTCCCTCTCCTCCAGAAGGAACATCCACCTTTGTCTGACCGACTAGTGTGGCCTCTTCTGGGCTTGGGTGACTGCCTTGAACGCCACACCGGTTCCCTCTCCTCCAGAGAGAACATCCACCTTTGTCTGACCGACTAGTGTGGCCTCTTCTGGGCTTGGGTCAGTCCCTTGAGCGCCACTGGTTGTCCGGACCGTGTTTGGACACAGAGTGTTTTCCAACTCTCTTGTCAAAAGCCTGACGGCCCGTTTTGAGTCCGTCTTTGCTCGCGACCACCCTCCAGAGGGCCCAGCCACGATCTGACCGTGCCCAGGACGAGGCACCCTCCCTGGGCTGGCCAAGGAGGTCTGAGAGCATGGAGCTCCCAGGCGTGTTTGGATTTTGGGACTTGGTTTATTTTACTGCCTTGGTCCTCCAGAGGGCCCATCCACCTTTGTCTGACCGACTAGTGTGGCCTCTTCTGGGCTTGGGTCAGTCCCTTGAGCGCCACTGGTTGTCCGGACCGTGTTTGGACACAGAGTGTTTTCCAACTCTCTTGTCAAAAGCCTGACGGCCCGTTTTGAGTCCGTCTTTGCTCGCGACCACCCTCCAGAGGGCCCAGCCACGATCTGACCGTGCCCAGGACGAGGCACCCTCCCTGGGCTGGCCAAGGAGGTCTGAGAGCATGGAGCTCCCAGGCGTGTTTGGATTTTGGGACTTGGTTTATTTTACTGCCTTGGTCCTCCAGAGGGCCCATCCACCTTTGTCTGACCGACTAGTGTGGCCTCTTCTGGGCTTGGGTGACTGCCTTGAACGCCACACCGGTTCCCTCTCCTCCAGAGGGGACATCCACCTTTGTCTGACCGACTAGTGTGGCCTCTTCTGGGCTTGGGTGACTGCCTTGAACGCCACACCGGTTCCCTCTCCTCCAGAAGGAACATCCACCTTTGTCTGACCGACTAGTGTGGCCTCTTCTGGGCTTGGGTGACTGCCTTGAACGCCACACCGGTTCCCTCTCCTCCAGAGGGCCCATCCACCTTTGTCTGACCGACTAGTGTGGCCTCTTCTGGGCTTGGGTCAGTCCCTTGAGCGCCACTGGTTGTCCGGACCGTGTTTGGACACAGAGTGTTTTCCAACTCTCTTGTCAAAAGCCTGACGGCCCGTTTTGAGTCCGTCTTTGCTCGCGACCACCCTCCAGAGGGCCCAGCCACGATCTGACCGTGCCCAGGACGAGGCACCCTCCCTGGGCTGGCCAAGGAGGTCTGAGAGCATGGAGCTCCCAGGCGTGTTTGGATTTTGGGACTTGGTTTATTTTACTGCCTTGGTCCTCCAGAGGGCCCATCCACCTTTGTCTGACCGACTAGTGTGGCCTCTTCTGGGCTTGGGTCAGTCCCTTGAGCGCCACTGGTTGTCCGGACCGTGTTTGGACACAGAGTGTTTTCCAACTCTCTTGTCAAAAGCCTGACGGCCCGTTTTGAGTCCGTCTTTGCTCGCGACCACCCTCCAGAGGGCCCAGCCACGATCTGACCGTGCCCAGGACGAGGCACCCTCCCTGGGCTGGCCAAGGAGGTCTGAGAGCATGGAGCTCCCAGGCGTGTTTGGATTTTGGGACTTGGTTTATTTTACTGCCTTGGTCCTCCAGAGGGCCCATCCACCTTTGTCTGACCGACTAGTGTGGCCTCTTCTGGGCTTGGGTGACTGCCTTGAACGCCACACCGGTTCCCTCTCCTCCAGAGGGGACATCCACCTTTGTCTGACCGACTAGTGTGGCCTCTTCTGGGCTTGGGTGACTGCCTTGAACGCCACACCGGTTCCCTCTCCTCCAGAAGGAACATCCACCTTTGTCTGACCGACTAGTGTGGCCTCTTCTGGGCTTGGGTGACTGCCTTGAACGCCACACCGGTTCCCTCTCCTCCAGAGGGCCCATCCACCTTTGTCTGACCGACTAGTGTGGCCTCTTCTGGGCTTGGGTCAGTCCCTTGAGCGCCACTGGTTGTCCGGACCGTGTTTGGACACAGAGTGTTTTCCAACTCTCTTGTCAAAAGCCTGACGGCCCGTTTTGAGTCCGTCTTTGCTCGCGACCACCCTCCAGAGGGCCCAGCCACGATCTGACCGTGCCCAGGACGAGGCACCCTCCCTGGGCTGGCCAAGGAGGTCTGAGAGCATGGAGCTCCCAGGCGTGTTTGGATTTTGGGACTTGGTTTATTTTACTGCCTTGGTCCTCCAGAGGGCCCATCCACCTTTGTCTGACCGACTAGTGTGGCCTCTTCTGGGCTTGGGTGACTGCCTTGAACGCCACACCGGTTCCCTCTCCTCCAGAGGGGACATCCACCTTTGTCTGACCGACTAGTGTGGCCTCTTCTGGGCTTGGGTGACTGCCTTGAACGCCACACCGGTTCCCTCTCCTCCAGAAGGAACATCCACCTTTGTCTGACCGACTAGTGTGGCCTCTTCTGGGCTTGGGTGACTGCCTTGAACGCCACACCGGTTCCCTCTCCTCCAGAGAGAACATCCACCTTTGTCTGACCAACTAGTGTGGCCTCTTCTGGGCTTGGGTCAGTCCCTTGAGCGCCACTGGTTGTCCGGACCGTGTTTGGACACAGAGTGTTTTCCAACTCTCTTGTCAAAAGCCTGACGGCCCGTTTTGAGTCCGTCTTTGCTCGCGACCACCCTCCAGAGGGCCCAGCCACGATCTGACCGTGCCCAGGACGAGGCACCCTCCCTGGGCTGGCCAAGGAGGTCTGAGAGCATGGAGCTCCCAGGCGTGTTTGGATTTTGGGACTTGGTTTATTTTACTGCCTTGGTCCTCCAGAGGGCCCATCCACCTTTGTCTGACCGACTAGTGTGGCCTCTTCTGGGCTTGGGTCAGTCCCTTGAGCGCCACTGGTTGTCCGGACCGTGTTTGGACACAGAGTGTTTTCCAACTCTCTTGTCAAAAGCCTGACGGCCCGTTTTGAGTCCGTCTTTGCTCGCGACCACCCTCCAGAGGGCCCAGCCACGATCTGACCGTGCCCAGGACGAGGCACCCTCCCTGGGCTGGCCAAGGAGGTCTGAGAGCATGGAGCTCCCAGGCGTGTTTGGATTTTGGGACGGTTTATTTTACTGCCTTGGTCCTCCAGAGGGCCCATCCACCTTTGTCTGACCGACTAGTGTGGCCTCTTCTGGGCTTGGGTGACTGCCTTGAACGCCACACCGGTTCCCTCTCCTCCAGAAGGAACATCCACCTTTGTCTGACCGACTAGTGTGGCCTCTTCTGGGCTTGGGTGACTGCCTTGAACGCCACACCGGTTCCCTCTCCTCCAGAGGGCCCATCCACCTTTGTCTGACCGACTAGTGTGGCCTCTTCTGGGCTTGGGTCAGTCCCTTGAGCGCCACTGGTTGTCCGGACCGTGTTTGGACACAGAGTGTTTTCCAACTCTCTTGTCAAAAGCCTGACGGCCCGTTTTGAGTCCGTCTTTGCTCGCGACCACCCTCCAGAGGGCCCAGCCACGATCTGACCGTGCCCAGGACGAGGCACCCTCCCTGTGCTGGCCAAGGAGGTCTGAGAGCATGGAGCTCCCAGGCGTGTTTGGATTTTGGGACTTGGTTTATTTTACTGCCTTGGTCCTCCAGAGGGCCCATCCACCTTTGTCTGACCGACTAGTGTGGCCTCTTCTGGGCTTGGGTGACTGCCTTGAACGCCACACCGGTTCCCTCTCCTCCAGAGGGGACATCCACCTTTGTCTGACCGACTAGTGTGGCCTCTTCTGGGCTTGGGTGACTGCTTTGAACGCCACACCGGTTCCCTCTCCTCCAGAAGGAACATCCACCTTTGTCTGACCGACTAGTGTGGCCTCTTCTGGGCTTGGGTGACTGCCTTGAACGCCACACCGGTTCCCTCTCCTCCAGAGGGAACATCCACCTTTGTCTGACCGACTAGTGTGGCCTCTTCTGGGCTTGGGTCAGTCCCTTGAGCGCCACTGGTTGTCCGGACCGTGTTTGGACACAGAGTGTTTTCCAACTCTCTTGTCAAAAGCCTGACGGCCCGTTTTGAGTCCGTCTTTGCTCGCGACCACCCTCCAGAGGGCCCACCCACGATCTGACCGTGCCCAGGACGAGGCACCCTCCCTGGGCTGGCCAAGGAGGTCTGAGAACATGGAGCTCCCAGACGTGTTTGGATTTTGGGACTTGGTTTATTTTACTGCCTTGGTCCTCCAGAGGGCCCATCCACCTTTGTCTGACCGACCAGTGTGGCCTCTTCTGGGCTTTGGGTGACTGCCTTGAACGCCAGCACCGGTTCCCTCTCCTCCAGAGGGGACGTCCACCTTTGTCTGACCGACCAGCGTGGCCTCTTCTGGGCTTGGGTGACTGCCTTGATCGCCAGCACCGGTTCCCTCTCCTCCAGAGGGGACATCCACCTTTGTCTGACCGACCAGCGTGGCCTCCCCTGGGCTTGGGTCAGTGCCTTGAGCGCCACTGTTTATCGGGTCCGTGTTTTCCAACCCTCTTGACAAAAGCCCGACGGCCCGTTTTGAGTCCGTCTTTGCTCGCGACCGCCCTCCGGAGAGGCCCACCCGCGATCTGGACGTGCCCAGGACGAGGCACCCTCCCTGGGCTGGCCAGGGAGGTCTGAGAGCATGGAGCTCCCCAGGCGTGTTTGGACCGTGTTTTCCAACCCTCTTGACAAAAGCCCGACGGCCCGTTTTGAGTCCGTCTTTGCTTGCGACCGCCCTCCGGAGAGGCCCACCCGCGATCTGACCGTGCCCAGGACGAGGCACCCTCCCTGGGCTGGCCAGGGAGGTCTGAGAGCATGGAGCTCCCAGGCGTGTTTGGATTTTGGGACTTGGTTTCTTTCACTGCCTTGGTCCTCCAGAGGGCCCATCCACCTTTGCCTGACCGACTAGCGTGGCCTCTCCTGGGCTTGGGTCACTGCCTCGACCGCCACTGTTTGTCTGGTCCGTGTTTTCCAACCCTCTTGACAAAAGCCCGACGGCCCGTTTTGAGTCCGTCTTTGCTCGCGACCGCCCTCCGGAGAGGCCCACCCGCGATCTGACCGTGCCCAGGACGAGGCACCCTCCCTGGGCTGGCCAGGGAGGTCTGAGAGCATGGAGCTCCCAGGCGTGTTTGGATTTCGGGGGGGGATCGCTCTGGAGAACCCCCCCCGTCCATCCGCCTCCTCTGCCCAGCCGGGGCTCACCCCGGTCGGCCTGGGTTACCTGCCAAGGACACCCTGGAGCTTCCCACCTCCAGAGCTCCATCGCGGTGGAAAGCGAGTTCCCAGCCCGCCCAGTGGGAATCTGAGCGGGCCTCGCCGCGGGCAGAAGAGAGGGTCGGTCCACGGTCGCCCGTGTCCTTCCCCTCCCCATCACCTAGATGGTGGGTATTTGTGTATTCTACTTCCCATACCGGACCTCCAGGAGAGGCTCCCCCCGGCCGCCTCGGCCCACCGGGGTGGACCCAGTCTGGCAGGAAGGGAGCCCCTGCCCGGAGGTTGGAGGACGTGTGCGTGTTTGGCAGGGACCCCAGCGCTGAGGGCCTGGTTGTTTCAGTCATGGTGAGAAAAGTCTTAAAACCCAAATCTCCACGGATCCGGCCGTGGGTGGTCTCGTTCGAACCGTCTCGAGACGTACTATGCACGGTATGAATTTCGCGCGTTTTCGTCGCGTTTCGGCCGAGTTATAAGCGATTTTCCCCCGGCCGCGAGCTAAAATGGCCGCCGCCGGCCGCCATTGGCCAGGCCGGAAAAACGCTCGTATCTCGCGAACGGAAAGACCCAGCGCGCTCAAACTCGGGGTGGAAGGACCCCTCCTGGCCCTTGCCCGAACCCGACCGTCGCGGGGCTCCGGGACGCCCCCTCGCGGATCGCTACTCGGCGGGACCCCCGACTTTGAACGGCCGTAACTCCCGTTTTCCCGCGAGGATCGGGGCGGGGGTGGGCTCGTTCGAAAGGCCTCGTCCGGCACTACGATCGACCCGAATTACAGACGGTTTCGCCGGCGCGTCTCCGAGATACGGCCGGTTAAAGTTTCGACTTCGACCGGCTGTAACTCGGGAACCCCGAGGACTTCCGGGGCGGGGCCGGTCTCGTTCGACCCGTCCCGCCGAGCGCTACGAGCGGCCCGAGTTTGGGAATTTTTCGCCTTTCCCTTCCGGAGATATAAGCGAAAAACGGAAAAACGATTTCCCCGGGTCGACCTCCGGGGGTCGCGGGGGCCGAATCTGACCGCGGACGGGAACGGGTGAGCCTTCCCCGGCTTGGCCGAGAGCGGCGGAGGGGGTCGGAGGTCCGACTCCGTTCGGATTTTTGGACTCGGTCTTCCCCTAGGCTCCGAACTTCGAACGGCTGTAACTCCGCGACCGAGCCGCCTAGAGGCACCAAACTCGGGTCAAAGGAGGGTCTCCGGGGGCCCTCCCCGACGGGCCCCGGCCCGAGCTTCTAGCGCCCCCGCGGGCCGAGATACGGGGCCCGAAGGGAAAGGGTGTGCTTCTGAAGGAAGGGTCCCAGAGGCTCGGGACTCCGGGGTACGAGAGGGCCCCGAGGGACCCCTCGCCACCCCGAAGGACGAGCCGCTGGGACTCGTCCTTTCCGAGATACGGGCAGCTTTGTCCGAAAGTCTGTCGCGCGTAACCGGGCGTATCTCGGGGGCGGGGCCGAGTCGGAGCTCCAAACTCCGGGCCGGGAGAGCTGCCTCGGGGCCCCTTCTGATCCCGCCGTCCCCGGCTCCTGGGACCTTCGGGTTCCGAGATACGGCCACTTCCGGTCCAGCTTCGAGAGACCGTATCTAGGAAACGGAGCCGAGTCGGAGCTCCAAACTCCGGGCGTGGAGAGCTCCCCCGGAGCCCCTTCGAACCCCGCCGTCCCCGGCTCCTGGGACCTTCGGGTTCCGAGATACGGCCACTTCCTGTCCAGCTTCGAGCGGCCGTATCTCGGAAACCGAGCCGACTTGGAGCTCCAAACTCCGGGCGTGGGGAGGTACCCGAGGGCCCCCCGAGACCCCAGAATATGGAGCCCCGACTTGGCTTGGCCTTGGAGTTATGCCCGGTCAAGGATGGGACTTTGACCGGGTGTATTTCGAAAACCGAGACGAGTTGGAGCTCCAAACTCCGGGCGTGGGGAGGTACCCGCGGGCCCCCCGAGACCCCAGAGTATGGAGCCCCGACTCGGCTTGACTCCCGAGTTACTAGCTCCAAACCCCACCGCTAAAACCTACACACCACCCAGAGACAGCTCCAGGACACCCGGCCTGGACACCCACCTAGCCACCCCTCCCTACCCGACTCAGAGAACCAGAGCCCCGGACGCACACCCCCACCATACCACCACTCCCTACCCGACTCAGAGAACCAGAGCCCCGGACGCGAACCCCCACCATACCACCCCTCCCTACCCGACTCAGAGAACCAGAGCCCCGGGCACGAACCCCCACCACACCACCCCTCCCTACCCGACTCAGAGAACCAGAGCCCCGGGCACGAACCCCCACCACACCACACCACCCCTCCCAACCCGACTCAGAGAACCAGAGCCCCTGGCACGAACCACCACCACACCACAACTCCCTACCCGACTCGGAGAACCAGAGCCCCGGCCACACACCCCCACCACACCACCCCTCCCATCCCGACTCAGAGAACCAGAGCCCCTGGCACGAACCCCCACCACACCACCCCTCCCTACCCGACTCGGAGAACCAGAGCCCCGGCCACACACCCCCACCACACCACCCCTCCCTACCCGACTCGGAGAACCAGAGCCCCGGGCACGAACCCCCACCACACCACCCCTCCCTACCCGACTCAGAGAACCAGAGCACCGGACGCACACCCCCACCATACCACCCCTCCCTACCCGACTCAGAGAACCAGAGCACCGGACGCACACCCCCACCATACCACCACTCCCTACCCGACTCAGAGAACCAGAGCCACGGGCACGAACCCCAGCCATACCACCCCCTCCCTACCCGACTCAGAGAACCAGAGCCCCGGACGCACACCCCCACCATACCACCACTCCCTACCCGACTCAGAGAACCAGAGCCCTGGCCGCACACCCCCACCATACCACCACTCCCTACCCGACTCAGAGAACCAGAGCCCCGGACGCACACCCCCACCATACCACCACTCCCTACCCGACTCAGAGAACCAGAGCCCCGGCCTCGAACCCCCACCACACCACCCCTCCCTACCCGACTCAGAGAACCAGAGCCCCGGGCACGAACCCCCACCACACCACCCCTCCCTACCCGACTCGGAGAACCAGAGCCCCGGCCGCGCACCCCCACCACACCACCCCTCCCTACCCGACTCAGAGAACCAGAGCCCCGGCCGCACACCCCCAGCGGAGGGGGCTGGAAGTCGGACTCTGTTCGGATTTTTGGACTCTGTCTTCCGTAGGCTCCCGAACTTCGAACGGCTGTAACTCCGCGACCGAGCCGCCTAGAGGCACCAAACTCGGGTCGAAGGAGGGGCTCCTGGGGCCCTCCCCGACGCGCCCCGGCCCGAGCTTCTAGCACCCCCGCGGGCCGAGATACGGGGCCCGAAGGGAAAGGGTGCGCTTCGGAAGGAAGGGTCCCAGAGGCTCGGGACTCCGGGGTCCGAGAGGGCCCCGAGGGACCCCTCGCCACCCCGAAGGACGAGCCGCTGGGACTCGTCCTTTCCGAGATACGGGCAGCTTTGTCCGAAAGTCTCTCGCGCGTAACCGGGCGTATCTCGGGAGCGGGGCCGAGTCGGAGCTCCAAACTCCGGGCATGGAGAGCTCCCTCGGGGCCCCTTCTGACCCCGCCGTCCCCGGCTCCTGGGACCTTCGGGTTCCGAGATACGGCCACTTCCGGTCCAGCTTCGAGCGGCCGTATCTCGGAAACCGAGCCGACTTGGAGCTCCAAACTCCGGGCGTGGGGAGGTACCCGCGGGCCCCCCTCGACCCCAGAGTATGGAGCCCCG
>JBAPCB010000061.1:497500-510000 GCA_039654105.1 Coreius guichenoti
CAGACAGGGTGGGCATCACTACTCCTTTCCAGGGGTTTATCAGCACCCCCAGATACCCCACGGTCTCTGCGGGACCAATGAATCTGAGAGAGCTGCCCCCCAGAACCCATGGGGGGCAGTTGTTGACCGTGAACGAATCTCTCGTGGGGGTGAGTAGGAAGCCGCTACACTTGCTCGCGTTAACCCTCAGACCCGTTCGCCTGCAGAACGACTCGAGGATGCCCAAGTTGTGGGCCATCCCTTGCCATGAGTCGCTTACCAAAGCCAGATCGTCGGCGAATGCCAGGGTCGTAACCTTGACGCCAGACACACTCACGCCCTTGCCAAGTCGTTCGAGGCCGTGGATGAGGGGATCCATGGCCAGGTTGAAAAGCAATGGAGACATGGGGTCTCCCTGCTTGACACCAACCTGCATGCTGATCTCAGGGGTTGACAGGCCTCTGATTTCAACGCGGGTTACACAGTTCTGGTAAGAGCCCCGGATTAGCTCCACCACGTGTGAGTCCACCTTAATCTCCCGAAGAACAGTCAGGAAGTGTTCATGGGAAACCGAGTCGAATGCCTTCGCAAAGTCCACCAGCACCACTGCGAGTTGGCTACGCTCTTCTTTGGATTGCTCCATGAGGCCCCGCAACACCTCAATGTTCTCGGAGCATCCGGGGGTGGTCCGAAACCCCCTTTGTCTCGGGTGAAGAGGGCAGGCCTGAGCCGCCCTCTTCGTAATGATCCTAGAGAAGAGCCTCAAGACCGTCGAACCTATGGTGATCGGTCTCCAGTTACCGATCTCCATTAACGCACCCTGGTCCGAGGTCTTGGGAAGTAGCACCGTGCGGCATTGCTTAAAGCATTTGGGAGTGACTCCGGTGATCCACCACACGTTGAACAGGTGTTGGAGTTTCTCGCACCCGGGATCCCATTCGAGAATCTTCTGCTTCCCGATCCCGTCGGGTCCGGGCGCGGATGCGTTCGAAGCTTGGTTTAAACAGGTCTTTACCTCCTCAGTTGTAATTAGCCCTGCCATGTGCCCGTTATCTGCAGTTCCGAAGGGCACGAAGGGACCAAGGTCCTCGAAGGTCGTTGACTTCTCCCAACCGTCTCTAAACGCCTGTGTGATCACATCAAGCGGAATAGGACAGTCGGCAGAGCACGTGCCATCGAGGAGCTCGGCGGCGAGACTCGCTTGATCCCTACTGTACAACCGCTGACAGGTGTGGTAGGCAAGCCGCCTTGCTTTCCCAGAGGCCCGTCTGCGGGTCCCAACCGCTCCCGGAGGGTGGTCAGGACCAGGGTTGGTGAGTCTTGGAATGTTGCTGCACAACGTTCGGAGGATCGATTCTGATAGGCTCTCGACCAAGGCAGGGACTTGATCATCGCCTTCCAACCAAGCAGAGAGTACTCTGATATGCTCCTCCCCCTCATCCTCTGCCCCACTCACCATTTGTCTGGCGGCTTCTCGTAGTGCCACGACAAGACCGCTATCTGGCAAGATAAGCGCATCCCGAGGAACTGAGGGATTTGTTACACGTAACGTCGGTGCATTCGTTTCCTCATTGGGTCTGGGGCCCAGGCCGGAGCCTGAACCCTCCCCTAAGGCCCGTAAGACTTCTACCTCCACCTCCGCCTGTGTGGGAACAGGACCCCCCTGAGAGGACGCGGTGGTCAGTCGCGCCCGTTTTGCGTTCCGGATTTCTGGATGGACGTGTCGTTCGTGTGTACTCAAAGCTCTGTTAGAGACGAACCTAGAGCCACATTCCTCACAGATCACACCTCCGACTCGCGCTGCTCGTCTGGGGGTGCTATTGCAATGAGGGACATGACATACTATGGATCGCCAGCTGGTCGAGATCTTTTCACAGGTACGACAGCTGTATCTAACAGGCATCTTGCCATGGCGGGTCGAAAAATGATTCTCGACCTGCAGAAGGGAGCCTGCCGACACGCCGCAGATGGTGCACGCATAGTCGCCTAATGGCAATGGCACTACCACTTCGGTTCCCATTTGCGCACCGTCCGGAGTAGGGGTGACCATGGTGGGGTCACCCCCTAGGGGAGCGTCGGGTTGACCCGAGCTCGGGGTTTCTCTGGCAGGGTCTCTTGCGCCGAAGAGCCCAGGGGGTCCACTCGGGAACTCAACATCGTCCGTGGCCCTCTCCCTCAGACGTGTCAACACCACCGAGCAGTCTCGTAGTCGATATGTACGCGCTAAGTCCGATGCCTGACAACCTTCGCCACCGTCCCTTGTCAGGGGAGCGGCGGGGGGGACATTGGGGAGCACCGAAATGAGCCTGTCCCCCAAGCTCACCCGGGTCACCTTGTTATCCTGGGCGCCGTGACCGCCAGTATGAATTTCCGATTTTTTACTGTTCATGTTTTGGATTGTGGAGTATTACGCCACTCCGGGGCAGAATCGTGTCACCAAAGCCGTAGGATAATCCAAATCATGGTCAAAAAACAATCCGAGATCATAACCTTAGGTCAGTCGTCCAGTCGGTGCCGCTCGAACGCCATCTTACCATCCACCGTGCCAACCACCTCTCCCTTGTTCGCTGCGGTCCCGACTGGGATTTTTGGACGTGCGGTGGAGGAGGAGCAGCTTACCCATGTCGGCAATCCGAGGGTTACCGGGTAAACGTCCACCTCCGGCACGCCCCTTGGGTCGATCGAACAGAAGGGGTACGCTCTCATTAACCCCTTGCGAATCATGGTCAAAGAAAACATTCTTGGCAAATGCTTTCGCTTTTGGACGTATTGCACCGGTCAACGAGTTTCACCTCTAGCAGTGCAAGACGAATGTCCCCGGCAGTCTCACTTAACCATAGGAGAGTGATGTTATTGTCCTTGTTTACCGTCATATCCTGTAAGTTTCAGCTTTGCTTCCTTAATCCTACGCACGCTGCCCGGCGGGTCATGGGAATAACGCCGCCGGATCGCGGGTTGGCATCGTTTACGGTCGGAACTACGACGGTATCTGATCGTCTTCGAACCTCCGACTTTCGTTCTTGATTAATGAAAACATTCTTGGCAAATGCTTTCGCTTTCGTCCGTCTTGCGCCGGTCCAAGAATTTCACCTCTAGCGGCGCAATACGAATGCCCCCGGCCGTCCCTCTCAATCATGGCCCCGGGTTCCAGAAACCCACAAAATAGAACCGGAGTCCTATTCCATTATTCCTAGCTGCGGTATTCAGCGGCGACGGGCGGCCTGCTTTGAACACTCTAATTTTTTCAAAGTAAACGCTCCGGGCCCCTGGACCGGACACCCAGTTAAGGGCATCCGGGGGGCACCGGGAGGCAGGGTCCGGGACAGGCGGTGGCTCGCCTCGCGGCGGACCGCCAGCCCACTCCCGAGATCCAACTACGAGCTTTTTAACTGCAGCAACTTTAGTATACGCTATTGGAGCTGGAATTACCGCGGCTGCTGGCACCAGACTTGCCCTCCAATGGGTCCTCGCCCATGGGTTTAGGATACGCTCATTCCAATTACAGGGCCTCGAAAGAGACCTGTATTGTTATTTTTCGTCACTACCTCTCCGTGTCGGAAATGGGTAATTTGCGCGCCTGCTGCCTTCCTTGGATGTGGTAGCCGTTTCTCAGGCTCCCTCTCCGGAATCGAACCCTGATTCCCCGTTACCCGTGGTCACCATGGTAGGCGCCGAATGTACCATCGAAAGTTGATAGGGCAGACATTCGAAAGAGTCGTCGCCGCCGCGGAGGGCGCGCGATCGGCCCGAGGTTATCTAGAGTCACCAAAGCGGCCGGGGGAACCGGACGGCCGAAGCCGCCCGGACGCACCCGGATGGGTTTTGGATCTGATAAATGCACGCGTCCCCGACCCCCGGAAGGGCCGGGTCGGCGCTCGTTTGCATGTATTAGCTCTGGAATTGCCACAGTTATCCAAGTAGCGGTTGGAGCGATCAAAGGAACCATAACTGATTTAATGAGCCATTCGCAGTTTCGCTGTACCGACCGTGTGCACTTAGACCTGCATGGCTTAATCTTTGAGACAAGCATATGCTACTGGCAGGATCAACCAGGTAGCCCCCGGGGACGGAGAACCACGACGCGCTGGCTTCCTACACACGGGTCACGCTCCGCTCGGGCCCGAGGGCGAGAGACGGCGCGGCCGCTCATAGGGCGCGTGCGGAACCCTCCTCTGGTGGGGTAGGGTGGGTTGGCCGCTGGATCGAGGCCGTAACCGGGAAAGGGTGCTTTTCTTTGCGAGGGCGCGGGCCGAGGTCCGCTCTCGGCCGGGGGGGGTTGCGACGAGCAGAGCCCCACCGGCGTCCGAGCCTCCCTCCGCCGCGCGCGCCGACGCAGCTCCGAACCTTCGTTTCTGACGGACCGTCTGAGTCTCCCACGGTCGGCGCTCGCCCCGGTGTCCCCGGGCGGCGCCTGATATTCGATGCGCTGAGTGGGGAGGTACACTTTGCCCATAGCGGTTCTCGTCGAACCGAGCAATGGCCTGCCCCTGGCGCGTCTCAAGTTCCATTCGCCCAGATGAAAATAACAAACTGCACCCCGCAAAAGGGCCCGGCGGCAGGGGTGCGCATCCGCCGGGCCTCGACCCTTGTCTGTGTTTCAACTTCGGGCTGTCATACCCGCCTCGACAACACGTTCCTGGAAGTCTCTCAAGCCCAACCTCACAGCGCACCTCTTTTGTTTTATTTTTACGGGCTTTCGGCAGACCATTCCCTCGGACTGTTTCTCGGGTGCGTGTTTCGCCGTCGAGTTTCGCCCCTCTCCTCGACAAAACCGAGACGGCCCGTTTTGAGTCCGTCTTTGCTCGCCACCGCCCTCCGAGAGGGCCCACCGATCCGACTGTGCCCGGGACCGAGGCACCCTCCCTGGGCTGGCCAGGGAGGTCTGATAGCATGGAGCCTTTTTGGCCGTGTTTGGCTTTTCGGACTTTGTCCGTTTTTACGGAGGGTTTCCCTCCAGGGGTGTCTGAGCTTTGATTCTCACCCCTATCCTCCCCGGGGGGAGGGCCTGACCTGCTCCACATTCGGCAGGTCGTTCCTGGAAGTCTCTCAAGCCCGACCTCACAGCGCACCTCTTTTTATTTTATTTTTTACGGGCTTTCGGCAGACCATTCCCTCGGTCTGGTTCTCGGGTGCGTGTTTCGCCGTCGAGTTTCGCCCCTCTCCTCGACAAAACCGAGACGGCCCGTTTTGAGTCCGTCTTTGCTCGCCACCGCCCTCCGAGAGGGCCCACCGACCTGACCGTGCCCGGGACCGAGGCACCCTCCCTGGGCTGGCCAGGGAGGTCTGATAGCATGGAGCCTTTTTGGCCGTGTTTGGCTTTTCGGACTTTGTCCGTTTTTACGGAGGGTTTCCCTCCAGGGGTGTCTGAGCTTTCGGCAGACCGTTCCCTTGGTCTGGTTCTCGGGTGCGTGTTTCGCTGTCGAGTTTCGCCCCTTTCCTCGACAAAACCGAGACGGCCCGTTTTGAGTCCGTCTTTGCTCGCCACCGCCCTCCGAGAGGGCCCACCGACCTGACCGTGCCCGGGACCGAGGCACCCTCCCTGGGCTGGCCAGGGAGGTCTGATATCATGGAGCCTTTTTGGCCGTGTTTGGCTTTTCGGACTTTGTCCGTTTTTACGGAGGGTTTCCCTCCAGGGGTGTCTGAGCTTTCGGCAGACCATTCCCTTGGTCTGGTTCTCGGGTGCGTGTTTCGCTGTCGAGTTTCGCCCCTTTCCTCGACAAAACCCGTACGGCCCGTTTTGAGTCCGTCTTTGCTCGCCGACCTACCTCCAGAGAAGGGCGGAGGGGTCTGACCGTGCCCAGGACGAGGCACCCTCCCTGGGCTGGCCAGGGAGGTCTGAGCGCATGGAGCTGCCCGGGCGTGTTTGGACTTAGCTCACGTTTCAGGAGGATTTTCCTCCGGGGTGCCTTTCGCCCCTAGCAGTGACCAGGGCGGTGCATCTTCTCCGGGATGCCCGCGCCCTGGTCTGTGAGTATGTATCCCTGGAAAAAGGGCCAGGGCCCCCACGACGGTCTGTATAGAGTGGTTGCCACCTTCCTCCACTCTTTGACATCACCGGGACGGCCCGTTTTGAGTCCATCTTTGATCGCCGACCTACCTCCAGAGAAGGGCGGTGGGGTCTGACAGTGCCCAGGACGAGGCACCCTCCCTGGGCTGGCCAGGGAGGTCTGAGAGCATGGAGCTCCCCAGGCGTGTTTGGATTTTGGGACTTGGTTTATTTTACTGCCTTGGTCCTCCAGAGGGCCCATCCACCTTTGTCTGACCGACTAGTGTGGCCTCTTCTGGGCTTGGGTGACTGCCTTGAACGCCACACCGGTTCCCTCTCCTCCAGAGAGAACATCCACCTTTGTCTGACCGACTAGTGTGGCCTCTTCTGGGCTTGGGTCAGTCCCTTGAGCGCCACTGGTTGTCCGGACCGTGTTTGGACACAGAGTGTTTTCCAACTCTCTTGTCAAAAGCCTGACGGCCCGTTTTGAGTCCGTCTTTGCTCGCGACCACCCTCCAGAGGGCCCAGCCACGATCTGACCGTGCCCAGGACGAGGCACCCTCCCTGGGCTGGCCAAGGAGGTCTGAGAGCATGGAGCTCCCAGGCGTGTTTGGATTTTGGGACTTGGTTTATTTTACTGCCTTGGTCCTCCAGAGGGCCCATCCACCTTTGTCTGACCGACTAGTGTGGCCTCTTCTGGGCTTGGGTCAGTCCCTTGAGCGCCACTGGTTGTCCGGACCGTGTTTGGACACAGAGTGTTTTCCAACTCTCTTGTCAAAAGCCTGACGGCCCGTTTTGAGTCCGTCTTTGCTCGCGACCACCCTCCAGAGGGCCCAGCCACGATCTGACCGTGCCCAGGACGAGGCACCCTCCCTGGGCTGGCCAAGGAGGTCTGAGAGCATGGAGCTCCCAGGCGTGTTTGGATTTTGGGACTTGGTTTATTTTACTGCCTTGGTCCTCCAGAGGGCCCATCCACCTTTGTCTGACCGACTAGTGTGGCCTCTTCTGGGCTTGGGTGACTGCCTTGAACGCCACACCGGTTCCCTCTCCTCCAGAGGGGACATCCACCTTTGTCTGACCGACTAGTGTGGCCTCTTCTGGGCTTGGGTGACTGCCTTGAACGCCACACCGGTTCCCTCTCCTCCAGAAGGAACATCCACCTTTGTCTGACCGACTAGTGTGGCCTCTTCTGGGCTTGGGTGACTGCCTTGAACGCCACACCGGTTCCCTCTCCTCCAGAGAGAACATCCACCTTTGTCTGACCAACTAGTGTGGCCTCTTCTGGGCTTGGGTCAGTCCCTTGAGCGCCACTGGTTGTCCGGACCGTGTTTGGACACAGAGTGTTTTCCAACTCTCTTGTCAAAAGCCTGACGGCCCGTTTTGAGTCCGTCTTTGCTCGCGACCACCCTCCAGAGGGCCCAGCCACGATCTGACCGTGCCCAGGACGAGGCACCCTCCCTGGGCTGGCCAAGGAGGTCTGAGAGCATGGAGCTCCCAGGCGTGTTTGGATTTTGGGACTTGGTTTATTTTACTGCCTTGGTCCTCCAGAGGGCCCATCCACCTTTGTCTGACCGACTAGTGTGGCCTCTTCTGGGCTTGGGTCAGTCCCTTGAGCGCCACTGGTTGTCCGGACCGTGTTTGGACACAGAGTGTTTTCCAACTCTCTTGTCAAAAGCCTGACGGCCCGTTTTGAGTCCGTCTTTGCTCGCGACCACCCTCCAGAGGGCCCAGCCACGATCTGACCGTGCCCAGGACGAGGCACCCTCCCTGGGCTGGCCAAGGAGGTCTGAGAGCATGGAGCTCCCAGGCGTGTTTGGATTTTGGGACTTGGTTTATTTTACTGCCTTGGTCCTCCAGAGGGCCCATCCACCTTTGTCTGACCGACTAGTGTGGCCTCTTCTGGGCTTGGGTGACTGCCTTGAACGCCACACCGGTTCCCTCTCCTCCAGAAGGAACATCCACCTTTGTCTGACCGACTAGTGTGGCCTCTTCTGGGCTTGGGTGACTGCCTTGAACGCCACACCGGTTCCCTCTCCTCCAGAGGGCCCATCCACCTTTGTCTGACCGACTAGTGTGGCCTCTTCTGGGCTTGGGTCAGTCCCTTGAGCGCCACTGGTTGTCCGGACCGTGTTTGGACACAGAGTGTTTTCCAACTCTCTTGTCAAAAGCCTGACGGCCCGTTTTGAGTCCGTCTTTGCTCGCGACCACCCTCCAGAGGGCCCAGCCACGATCTGACCGTGCCCAGGACGAGGCACCCTCCCTGGGCTGGCCAAGGAGGTCTGAGAGCATGGAGCTCCCAGGCGTGTTTGGATTTTGGGACTTGGTTTATTTTACTGCCTTGGTCAACCAGAGGGCCCATCCACCTTTGTCTGACCGACTAGTGTGGCCTCTTCTGGGCTTGGGTGACTGCCTTGAACGCCACACCGGTTCCCTCTCCTCCAGAGGGGACATCCACCTTTGTCTGACCGACTAGTGTGGCCTCTTCTGGGCTTGGGTGACTGCTTTGAACGCCACACCGGTTCCCTCTCCTCCAGAAGGAACATCCACCTTTGTCTGACCGACTAGTGTGGCCTCTTCTGGGCTTGGGTGACTGCCTTGAACGCCACACCGGTTCCCTCTCCTCCAGAGGGAACATCCACCTTTGTCTGACCGACTAGTGTGGCCTCTTCTGGGCTTGGGTCAGTCCCTTGAGCGCCACTGGTTGTCCGGACCGTGTTTGGACACAGAGTGTTTTCCAACTCTCTTGTCAAAAGCCTGACGGCCCGTTTTGAGTCCGTCTTTGCTCGCGACCACCCTCCAGAGGGCCCACCCACGATCTGACCGTGCCCAGGACGAGGCACCCTCCCTGGGCTGGCCAAGGAGGTCTGAGAACATGGAGCTCCCAGACGTGTTTGGATTTTGGGACTTGGTTTATTTTACTGCCTTGGTCCTCCAGAGGGCCCATCCACCTTTGTCTGACCGACCAGTGTGGCCTCTTCTGGGCTTTGGGTGACTGCCTTGAACGCCAGCACCGGTTCCCTCTCCTCCAGAGGGGACGTCCACCTTTGTCTGACCGACCAGCGTGGCCTCTTCTGGGCTTGGGTGACTGCCTTGATCGCCAGCACCGGTTCCCTCTCCTCCAGAGGGGACATCCACCTTTGTCTGACCGACCAGCGTGGCCTCCCCTGGGCTTGGGTCAGTGCCTTGAGCGCCACTGTTTATCGGGTCCGTGTTTTCCAACCCTCTTGACAAAAGCCCGACGGCCCGTTTTGAGTCCGTCTTTGCTCGCGACCGCCCTCCGGAGAGGCCCACCCGCGATCTGGACGTGCCCAGGACGAGGCACCCTCCCTGGGCTGGCCAGGGAGGTCTGAGAGCATGGAGCTCCCCAGGCGTGTTTGGACCGTGTTTTCCAACCCTCTTGACAAAAGCCCGACGGCCCGTTTTGAGTCCGTCTTTGCTTGCGACCGCCCTCCGGAGAGGCCCACCCGCGATCTGACCGTGCCCAGGACGAGGCACCCTCCCTGGGCTGGCCAGGGAGGTCTGAGAGCATGGAGCTCCCAGGCGTGTTTGGATTTTGGGACTTGGTTTCTTTCACTGCCTTGGTCCTCCAGAGGGCCCATCCACCTTTGCCTGACCGACTAGCGTGGCCTCTCCTGGGCTTGGGTCACTGCCTCGACCGCCACTGTTTGTCTGGTCCGTGTTTTCCAACCCTCTTGACAAAAGCCCGACGGCCCGTTTTGAGTCCGTCTTTGCTCGCGACCGCCCTCCGGAGAGGCCCACCCGCGATCTGACCGTGCCCAGGACGAGGCACCCTCCCTGGGCTGGCCAGGGAGGTCTGAGAGCATGGAGCTCCCAGGCGTGTTTGGATTTCGGGGGGGGATCGCTCTGGAGTACCCCCCCCGTCCATCCGCCTCCTCTGCCCAGCCGGGGCTCACCCCGGTCTGCCTGGGTTACCTGCCAAGGACACCCTGGAGCTTCCCACCTCCAGAGCTCCATCGCGGTGGAAAGCGAGTTCCCAGCCCGCCCAGTGGGAATCTGAGCGGGCCTCGCCGCGGGCAGAAGAGAGGGTCGGTCCACGGTCGCCCGTGTCCTTCCCCTCCCCATCACCTAGATGGTGGGTATTTGTGTATTCTACTTCCCATACCGGACCTCCAGGAGAGGCTCCCCCCGGCCGCCTCGGCCCACCGGGGTGGACCCAGGCTGGCAGGAAGGGAGCCCCTGCCCGGAGGTTGGAGGACGTGTGCGTGTTTGGCAGGGACCCCAGCGCTGAGGGCCTGGTTGTTTCAGTCATGGTGAGAAAAGTCAAAAAAACCAAATCTCCACGGATCCGGCCGTGGGTGGTCTCGTTCGAACCGTCTCGAGACGTACTATGCACGGTATGAATTTTCGCGCGTTTTCGTCGCGTTTCGGCCGAGTTATAAGCGATTTTCCCCCGGCCGCGAGCTAAAATGGCCGCCGCCGGCCGCCATTGGCCAGGCCGGAAAAACGCTCGTATCTCGCGAACGGAAAGACCCAGCGCGCTCAAACTCGGGGTGGAAGGACCCCTCCTGGCCCTTGCCCGAACCCGACCGTCGCGGGGCTCCGGGACGCCCCCTCGCGGATCGCTACTCGGCGGGACCCCCGACTTTGAACGGCCGTAACTCCCGTTTTCCCGCGAGGATCGGGGCGGGGGTGGGCTCGTTCGAAAGGCCTCGTCCGGCACTACGATCGACCCGAATTACAGACGGTTTCGCCGGCGCGTCTCCGAGATACGGCCGGTTAAAGTTTCGACTTCGACCGGCTGTAACTCGGGAACCCCGAGGACTTCCGGGGCGGGGCCGGTCTCGTTCGACCCGTCCCGCCGAGCGCTACGAGCGGCCCGAGTTTGGGAATTTTTCGCCTTTCCCTTCCGGAGATATAAGCGAAAAACGGAAAAACGATTTCCCCGGGTCGACCTCCGGGGGTCGCGGGGGCCGAATCTGACCGCGGACGGGAACGGGTGAGCCTTCCCCGGCTTGGCCGAGAGCGGCGGAGGGGGTCGGAGGTCCGACTCCGTTCGGATTTTTGGACTCGGTCTTCCCCTAGGCTCCGAACTTCGAACGGCTGTAACTCCGCGACCGAGCCGCCTAGAGGCACCAAACTCGGGTCAAAGGAGGGTCTCCGGGGGCCCTCCCCGACGGGCCCCGGCCCGAGCTTCTAGCGCCCCCGCGGGCCGAGATACGGGGCCCGAAGGGAAAGGGTGTGCTTCTGAAGGAAGGGTCCCAGAGGCTCGGGACTCCGGGGTACGAGAGGGCCCCGAGGGACCCCTCGCCACCCCGAAGGACGAGCCGCTGGGACTCGTCCTTTCCGAGATACGGGCAGCTTTGTCCGAAAGTCTGTCGCGCGTAACCGGGCGTATCTCGGGGGCGGGGCCGAGTCGGAGCTCCAAACTCCGGGCCGGGAGAGCTGCCTCGGGGCCCCTTCTGATCCCGCCGTCCCCGGCTCCTGGGACCTTCGGGTTCCGAGATACGGCCACTTCCGGTCCAGCTTCGAGAGACCGTATCTAGGAAACGGAGCCGAGTCGGAGCTCCAAACTCCGGGCGTGGAGAGCTCCCCCGGAGCCCCTTCGAACCCCGCCGTCCCCGGCTCCTGGGACCTTCGGGTTCCGAGATACGGCCACTTCCTGTCCAGCTTCGAGCGGCCGTATCTCGGAAACCGAGCCGACTTGGAGCTCCAAACTCCGGGCGTGGGGAGGTACCCGAGGGCCCCCCGAGACCCCAGAATATGGAGCCCCGACTTGGCTTGGCCTTGGAGTTATGCCCGGTCAAGGATGGGACTTTGACCGGGTGTATTTCGAAAACCGAGACGAGTTGGAGCTCCAAACTCCGGGCGTGGGGAGGTACCCGCGGGCCCCCCGAGACCCCAGAGTATGGAGCCCCGACTCGGCTTGACTCCCGAGTTACTAGCTCCAAACCCCACCGCTAAAACCTACACACCACCCAGAGACAGCTCCAGGACACCCGGCCTGGACACCCACCTAGCCACCCCTCCCTACCCGACTCAGAGAACCAGAGCCCCGGACGCACACCCCCACCATACCACCACTCCCTACCCGACTCAGAGAACCAGAGCCCCGGACGCGAACCCCCACCATACCACCCCTCCCTACCCGACTCAGAGAACCAGAGCCCCGGGCACGAACCCCCACCACACCACCCCTCCCTACCCGACTCAGAGAACCAGAGCCCCGGGCACGAACCCCCACCACACCACACCACCCCTCCCAACCCGACTCAGAGAACCAGAGCCCCTGGCACGAACCACCACCACACCACAACTCCCTACCCGACTCGGAGAACCAGAGCCCCGGCCACACACCCCCACCACACCACCCCTCCCATCCCGACTCAGAGAACCAGAGCCCCTGGCACGAACCCCCACCACACCACCCCTCCCTACCCGACTCGGAGAACCAGAGCCCCGGCCACACACCCCCACCACACCACCCCTCCCTACCCGACTCGGAGAACCAGAGCCCCGGGCACGAACCCCCACCACACCACCCCTCCCTACCCGACTCAGAGAACCAGAGCACCGG